>JARBWK010000004.1:133084685-133642185 GCA_030556195.1 Anolis apletophallus | reverse complement strand
AGAATGGGTGCTAGTTTACCATGTAGGTGTGAAGAACATGTAGGCCAAGAAGGTCAAAGGCCAAGAAGAAGGGCAGGGATCCCCTAGCTAGCATTACATTCCAGAATGTGTCTCCAGGTTGAGGAGGGAGCAAGCTTGTTTTCTGCTGCCCTGAAGACTAGGATCAGAGCAATGGCTTCAAATTACAGGAAAGGAGATTCTACCTGAAGATTAAGAAAAACTCCCTGATTGTAAGAGCTATTTCAGCAGTGAAACTCTCTGCCTTGGAGTGTGTTTGAAGTGCCTAGTCTTTTAAACAGAGGCTAGATGGCCATCTCTGGGGGGTGCATTGTTTGTGCTTTTCCTGCATGGCAGGGGGTTGGCCCATGCAGTTTCTTCCAATTCTATTATTCTATGAATGGGAACGAGTGGCAGGTATTGCTTCCCTGTCCAGAAATGTACCTGAGATGGATACAATGGTAACCAACTGCATTAAAAGACAGCACGAGTGAGAAGTTCCAGCGAACTAACAAGAACACACCCTCCCATCACAATTCCCTGTGCAGATCATCCAACAAGACAATCAAAGTTGTCTCAGGAGTGCATTCAGACTCATTAAAATCCCAGAAAATCCCAAATTGTTCCTGTTCTTTCAGATTTTATTTTGGAGAATCATATACATTTTGTTTATCACAGAATATTTTCTGTCAATTCCTAGTTTTTTTTTACCCAATTCTCCAAGTTTAAAAAAGTAAATAACCCAATATAAAATTAGAAAGAACAGGAACGAAGTGTGGGACTTTTAAATCATTCTGGATGAGACCCATCTCAAAAAACAACAACAAAAAAAAACAAACAAACAAACAAAACCCCAGACTGGTATGGGTTAAGATGAACTCTTCACTTCCAGGCTTCCCCAATTGAAAAGTACAGAGGGATATTTACTGTACAAATTTTGTCTGAAGATTTTATCATACGGGGCTGGTTAACTGAATAAAAGGTCAGTGTAGATGGTTACTCCACCTTTATACAGAACTGGGGAATTTTGATCCAACCATTCCTAGCTAATAGGCATGGTTTAGAACCCAAAAAATAGGAAATCTAAAATCTAATGGGGGGTTTGATTAGTAATAGGAAGACTTACAAAAATTTCCAAAAATTTCTAAAATGTAACTTAATTACTAACGAAATCGTTAGTAGTTCGTATGCCAGCGCATGCGCATTCAGATGAGTTGGCCTACAACTCCCAGAAATCCTAACAGCTGGTAAATTGGCTGGGATTTCTGGGAGTTGTAGGCCAAAACTTGAATAAATCACACTGAATTCTAGATGGGACTCTCCAAATAGGAAGGAGGGAGCAAAGGAGGGAGGGGGGGTATTCTATTCTTGGAAGCAGCAAAAGAAAAGGAGGAGGAGCCCCGGCCCTCGCTGCCTCTCTCACCCCGATCCCGAGGGAGCGAGGCCCAAGTTTGCCCAGGCTGGTCATATACCTACATTCCATGCACATGCAATAATACAGCAGTAATAACAATGGGTATAACAAGAGGTAAAATTCAAACCGAAGTATTCTGACTGGTCCCTGCCTCATGCGGTGCAAACAGGCTCTTCTCTGTGAGCCCGGGAAAAGCCAGCGTTTTCTGCTTGGGTGCACACACATACATATTCTTTGGGGGGGATTTGCTGCAGAATCTTCTCTATGAGCCCGGGATTCTGCAGCAAATCACCCCCCCCCCCCCAAGAATATGTATGTGTGTGCTCCCAAGCAGCAAACGCTGGCTTTTCCCGGCTAATTTCCGGCTAATAAGAGAAGAGCCCGTTTGCACCGCATGAGGAGAGACCAGTCAGAATACTTCGGTTTGAATTTTACCTCTTGTTATTGTTATTACTGCTGTATTATTGCATGTGCATGGAATGTAGGTATGACCAGTTGGATTACTTATAATATTAGGCACTTACAGTAGCATTCATTCTATTATATATTAGGTTGGTTTCTCACCCCAATACTCTTTGATGCTTTAGATCCTGGCAGGCAGGAGAGGCAGGGAGCCTGGAAAAATGTAAACAGAGAGGTTTCCAGAAGTAAATCCACAAAGGAGGGCCCTTCATCCAAAGTGCCCTTCTTGCAGATTTACTTCTGAGTAATCCTCTGTTTACATTTTTTCCAGGCTTCCAGCCGAAAGAAGGAGCGAGTTTAGGGCTTGCCTTGCCATAATACTTATTGGCAAGGGAGGCGGGAGGGTGGTGAGAGAGAAGGAGGGTGCCCCCCCCCCTTACGACCTAATAACGACACTTAAGAAAATCCTGTCCCCCGAAGTTCGAAAAAGAAAGTCCACTTCCTGGTTGGCGTTCCAGGTGCGGAAATACTCGAAAGTAGCATTTCTTACGAATTTCTTACGAAATGAATCATTTTCATAACTTTTTTCTCATGCCTACTAGCCAAGTAAACAAAATCATATATTCAGAATCATGGAACATTTCATTTGTTCCTTTAAGGTTACTCTCCCTCAAAGCATTCCCATTCATAAAAAGTACTGTTGAATTCTGAACAAATACTGGGAAAAGCAAAGATCATGTGCAAAGCTTAGAGTACTCGACACAGCAGATATGAAGACAAGCATTTCTTGTCATAGGAAGATACTTCATCTGGATTTTTTTCCCGGGCACTAAGTGTCAGAGGCATTCTCAATGGGAAATCAGAAAATAATTACAGGTTATGTCTTCTTTATCTGAAATGCTTGGCACCAGAAATATTCGGCATTCCAGGTTTATTTTGGAATACAAAAGATTCTCAGTTAAATGGAACTTAAGCAACTGTAGCTCTCAAGTAAAGGGGGAAAAATTGAAGAAATAATACATTCACAAAACTATTTTGAATAATACAGTAAAACTGTGTTACATTACATTTATCTTAATTTGCATTTAATTACTGTATTTCAATATTAATATCAAGTCAGAGTTTATGCTATGGTAAAGTATGGGGTATAGTATTAGTCAGGCCTGTTCTAATAGTAAATCCTAAGCAACCAGAAATTACATTTATCCTGCACCTACCAATTATCATGGGTGCCAGTTAACTGAAAGTCTACTGTACTTGCTATGCAATCTCTTGGAGGTGGGACCCAAATTTATACAAGAAATATATTTATGTTTCATACACACATTATAAACGTAGCGTGAATGTAACTGTGTACAGTATTTGTATAATTTTGTGCATGGAAAAAAGTTTGTGTATACTGAATCCATGTAGATAAATCTGGATTTCAAAGTATTTCAAATTTTGGAATTACAGATAAGGGATGTTCAACCTATACTCCTAATGTTAAGGTACTCTACCATAGAAAGGGAACTCACAGGGATTCACTTAAATCTCAGGTTTATCTAACAGTTGCTAATATCTGTAGGTCAAACTGCTATTCTTAGCCACAGCTACAGGTCTTGGCGGTGGCCAGGGGAGCTTTTGCACAGCTCAGGCTTGTGCGCCAGCTGGGAAGTCAGACTTGGCCATGGTGGTCCACGTTCTGGTTACATCCCGTATAGACTACTGCAACACTCTCTATGTGGGGTTGCCTATGAAGACTGCCCGGAAGCTGCAATTAGTCGAGCGCGCAGCAGCCAGACTACTAACGGGAGCGGGGTACAGGGAGCGCAGAACTCCCCTGTTGCGCCAGCTCCACTGGCTGCCAATTAGCTTCCGAGCACAATTCAAAGTGCTGGTGTTGACCTACAAAACCCTATATGGTTCCGGCCCAGTTTACCTGTCCAAATGTATTTTCCCCTATGAACCGTCAAGAGTGCTAAGATCGGCTTCCGGTCGGGCAAAGATGGCGGCAGGCCAGACTTCTTGAGGGCTCCTCAGGAGTCGACCGGATCCGAAGGCCAGAGGGCGAATTGCGCCCTCGCCCCTGACCGCACCAAGTGGTCAAGGGGTAGCGAAGCCGAGGGGACCCCATCGCTGACCCCAGAAGCCCCCTCCTCCTCAAGAGGGGGACTGAGAGGGTCCGTGGCCCCCGTATCGGGCGAGCAGGCCGCGAACCGGAAGCGGGCGCCACCCGCACCTACTGCCGCCCAGCCCACGAGAACGGTGGAGGAAGGAGAATACTGCAAGGCAAAGGCAAGAAGGGCACGGGGGAAAGCAAAGACAGGAGGAGGAGCAGGCGCGAGGGAGACGAAACCGAGGTCGCGGGAGGAGGCTGTACCCGCGAAGAAGAACAGGGAAGATCGACGGAGACACTCGGGGGAAAGCGGAACAGCCTCTTGCGACTGGGAGAGCAGGACGACAGAGGGGGGATAAATAACATAAAAAATAAATAAATAAATAAATAAACTTCCATAGCCAAGATGGCGGCGCTTACCGGGTAGCAACAGCAAACAACAACCCGGGGAAGAAGGAGGCCATCTTGGGAAGAAAAAGGGCGCGAAAAAGGAGGAAGACGGAACCAGCGAGGCGCTGGGGCCAGAAGGCACAGGAAGGGCGAAGGAGAAGAGCGGGAGCTGAAAAGAAGGGCAGGGAGGACCGCCTGGTGGCCAAAAAGAGAACAGCAGAGCCTACAGAACAGGGGAGCTGAGAGAACACCAGCGGACAGGGGAAAAAAGGCAACAGACAGAGGGAAAGAAGAGAGAAGGAGAGGGGGGTTACGAGAGGAGAGGAGCAGGAGAGCCAGCACAGGGGAAAGGTCAAGGGAAGAGGACTAGGAACACATCCCTTCCTCCCTCCCCCCCCCTAAAATAAAGAAAGGACAAATAATCAAGCAAATCTAAAAGAAAGTCATCCCACCCACTAAGAGGGACAAAAAAGGGAGCAATCCACCCCCCCCCCAGTCAGAGCCAGCCGTACGAAAGCCCGCTCCTGACCAGGGAAGGAGAGCAGACCAGAGAAGGGGAGAAGGGAGGAGGAGACTGCTGGCTGAGTGGGGAGGAGGCACGTAGGACAGAGGGAGTCCCCACGTCACAGTCAAGCGGGGCCCCTCGCTCAAGATACAAACACCAACATCACGTTCGCCCTCACTCTTCATCAGCAAAGGCGCGTAAGCTCTCCAGCCAGGGGACCAGGAGGCACAGGGCCCACAGGGAGGCACGACGGGTATCGGGACCATCAGTCCCCGCCTTCAGTCACGCACCTCGATCCTTCCGAGGGGAAGGGGCATCCTCCAGAGAGGGGAACAGGGGCTGCCCCTCATACAAAGAGCGCCAAGACTATCACGCCTCCCCCCCATCACAAACACCGACAACAGAGACACTTGGGTTGGACACGGTGGGGTGGGAAACATGACCACTCCAAAGGTGTTCAAAGATGCCAAGGGGGTCCAGAAGAGACAAGCCGCAGGGGAGGATCCAACATTAAAGGAAATCCTGACAGAGCTACGGAGAATATCCGAACAACAAGAGCAGACCCAGAGGAAGGTAGAGCAAGCGGCGGCGCGGCAGGAGGCACAGAACAACACGGTCCAGGAACAGCTCCAGGACATTAAAAAGAATCTGACTAAAGAACTGGCGACAATGAGGGAGGAAATCAAGGCCATCAGACTTGACAAGGACGAAATAGCGGGAGTGCAGGACAAAATGCAAAAACGTATGGACCACCTGGAGGGGAAGAATGCGAGGTTGGAGCAGATGCAAGAAAGAATGGAGCAGGCTACCCTGGAAACCAGACTTCGCCTCAGGAACTTGCAGGAGGACCCCCAAGAAGATCTTGTACAAGTTGTGGGCAAACTGACGGCCTCCATCCTAGGCAAAAGTGAGGGAGAAGCACAACAGGAGGTCGAAAGGGCATACAGAGTTCCCTCGGCGTACGCGAGACAGAACAACGTGGCCCGAGACGTGGTGGTCCAGTTTAGCAAGAAACGGACCAGGGATGCAGTGCTCTTAAAAAAGAAGGCGGCGCAAGTCACTCACAAAGGAGCAAAGGTGATCATTTTACGAGAGTTCACCTCAGCCGCAATGCTCAAGAGGAAAAACTATCGGTTCCTCACTGAGGAGCTGAAAAATAGGAAAATCAAGTTCCGCTGGGAGAGGACTGAAGGGGTGATGGTCACATACCGGGAGCAAAAAATATGGCTGACCTCGGTAGACAAGGCCCAAGAGTTTTATAAGAGGCTGCAAAAAGAAGCGCCACAGAGGACAACCTCGTATGAGGGCCAGAACGACCAGCCGAAAAGACGGCGATTCTCCTCCCCCCCGAATGTGTCTGCACACACCAGACATGGACCCCAGACTACGGAATTGACTACCACAACTAGGAATATGGACGACAACGTTGACGCGCCGAGCCACACAGAAGAGATGCCAGATGCATGATTTCCAAATCCCGATATCGTGCTTCTCGAACAACTCAAACGGGCTGAACTCGGCCTCAAAAAGGAAAAAAAAGTGTTTAGCCTACTAAGGAAAAAAAAAAAGATATGACATTGTGGCATTACAAGAGGTCCACGCCAAGAAGACGATATGTCTCATCTGGAAAGCAAAGGATTGGGAACCCTCTTCTGCTCACTGGCGGACGAAAAGAAGAGGGGGGTGGCAATATACGTGAGCGAGAAACTGCCGGCCAAGCTCGCATTTGCAGATACCGAGGGGAGGATCGTCGGGGTGAAGATTGAGCTAGGCACGCTGCATCTGCTGATCTGCAATATATATGCACCAAACGGGCCCAAGACCACCTTCATCCGAACTCTTCAAAGTCTAATTGAAGGCCAGGAGTATGATAGTTTGGTCCTACTAGGAGACTTCAATGGAGTCCTAGTGCCGCATATGGACAAAACCCAGAGCGCCCTCAAGCGTAAAAGACCGGATTTGGACCCCGCCAGCGCACTCCCAAGAGCTTTTCTGCATCTCAAGACGGATCTCTCCTTGATAGACATATGGCGTCTCCACAACCAAGGGGAGAAGGACTTCACATATTACTCCGGCAGACATCAAAGCTGGTCTAGGATTGATATGGTCTGGGCGAAATTCTGGCTCCAAAAAATAACACAAATAAAGATCCTGCCAAGAGACGTCTCAGATCACTGCCTGATTGTGATGACCTTCAACCACAGGCTCCCTGTACGACGCTGGCGACTCAATGACAACCTTCTGAAGAAGGAGGAAGATATACGAAAGTACAGGGAGTTAACCAGGGACTACTTTGCGAATAACGACAACCAGGAAACCAGCCCCGAAGTGGTCTGGGATGCCTGTAAGGCCGTTCTAAGAGGCCACTTCATACAGCACAACGCGATCAAAAATCGGGAGAGGCAGAGGGCTCTTGCAGACCTACAATCCGAAATAGCTGTAGAAGAACAAAACCTGAAGGATCATCCAGATAGCCGAACCACGGTTACAAGGCTGGCGGGACTGCGAAGACAAAAGCACCGTCTTGAGCTGGAGCAAATAGCTAAGGATCTAAAATTTGTGAAGCAAAAAGCCTTTCAGAATGCTAATAAACCGGGCAGATGGCTAGCAAGGAAGATCAGGCGTAAGAAGCAGGCGGGATACATAACAAGAGTTAAAGCGGAGGGAGGAATGGCTACGGCAGAAGATGACATCAAAGAGGAGTTCCACCGATTCTTCGCCAAGTTATACGCAGCCGAGCCCGAAAGTAAGGAAGACATCTGGAAGTACCTGGAGGATCAGAAACTGGGTAAGATCCCAGGGTACTACAGGGGCATCCTCAATGGAGATATCTCAGAGAGGGAAATAGACTCAGCCATAAAGAACCTGGACCCAAGCAAGGCCCCGGGCCCAGACGGCCTGACAGCCCGGTTCTATAAGACCATGAGCTGCGAAATTATCGCCTTTCTGAAAAAACTATACAATAGAGTATTATCGGAGGGCACATCCCCTGATACATGGAAGGAAGCAAATATAGTCATCATCCATAAAGAAGGCACAGACGAGGCCAATGTGGCCAACTATAGGCCCATCTCACTATTGAACATCGACATAAAATCTTGGCCTCCATTCTAGCGGCGAGGCTGAAGATCTGGCTGGGAGACTGGATTGCTCCAGACCAAAATGGCTTTCTACCGGGCAGACAGGGCAAAGAAAACGTCAGGACCGTCATCAACCTGCTGGAATACTATGAAGCGCACCCCAAAAAGAAGTTGCCTTCCTCGCCTTGGATGCAGAGAAGGCATTTGACAATTTATGGTGGGACTTCTTTCAGCTGCTCATGGCAAAGATGGATATGGGTCCCAAATTTCAAAATGCGATAGGAGCGATCTACCAGGAGCAGTCAGCAAGGGTCTGGGTCAACGGACGTCCGACGGAAAGAATAAAGATACTGAAAGGGACCAGGCAGGGTTGCCCACTCTCACCCCTGATCTTCATACTCGCTACAGAGGTTCTGTTGAGAGCGATAAGAACCAACACCCAGCTACGAGGCCCGAAAGTGGGAAACCACCACTATAAGGTGAAGGCATTCGCAGATGATATAATCTGCTTTGTCGAAAAGGCCCCCTGGACTCCATACACCTGTGGTTGACGGAGATAGAAAGCTTTGACTAATTACTAGCGGGACTGAAAATAAATAGGAGGAAGACAAAACTTCTAACGAAGAACGTCTCTAAAAGTCGCCAGGAACTGTTGGGATCGGTCACAGGCATGCAAGTGTCCCAATCAATCAAGTACCTGGGTATTCAGATAGCTGCACAGAACTGCCACCTGATTAAGAACAATTACAGGCACTCTGGAAAAAGGTCCAAGTCGACCTAGGAAATGGAGGAGTGCCAACCTCTCCTCATGGGCAAGATAGCAGCTGTCAAGATGAACATCCTTCCACGGCTGCTATACTTGTTCCAAAACATTCCCGTCATCAGGTCAGGTGCTGTCTTCGAGGCTTGGAAGAAGGACATCCTCAACTTTATCTGGGACTCCAAGAAAGCTAGAATTAGGTATGCACTCCTGATAGATAGAAAGGAAAGGGGGGGACTGGGTCTCCCGGACCTGAAGTTGTACCATGACGCGTGCGGGTTGATTTTCGTGAGAGACTGGGTGGCTCTGGCTAGAGAGGACATCCTGGATCTGGAAGGGTTCGGCCTCAAAGCGGGCTGGCACGGCTACCTGTGGTACGGGAGCACAAGATCGGACCTCACAATTTCAAAAACACTTCCTGAGAGCAGCACTTCTGCAGATATGGGAGAGATACAGGAGCGGTTTTTCGCCAGGACCCTCTGGATCTCTCCCATGGAAGCACACCAAAAGAGTATCCTGGGATGGCAGACGTGGCCACGTACGAAGAGCTTACCACAATGGTAGCAGGGAGGAGATGTCTCAAATCGCTGGCTCAATTACAAACTCAATACGGGCGGCTCACATGGCTACATTACCTCCACATAAGGGCTTGGTTCAAGAAAGATGACCAGGTCGGCTTCGAGGATAAGGAGACTTTTTGGAAGGCCTTCCTGAGAAGGGACCGAAAAACTAGTCACAAGAGCCTACCAGAAGCTGTTGGAATGGGCCACGGAGACCGAGGTGGTTAAAACCTGCATGGTCAAATGGGCGCAGAACATAGGGCGTCCCATCAGCATGCACGAATGGGAAAAGGTCTGGAGGAAACAGCTGAAGATCACTTATGCCACTGACCTCACAGAAAAATTGGTATAAGCTGTTCTTCCGGTGGTACATGACACCACAGAAGCTGGGGATGATGCACAAGGAAGCCCAGTCGAACTGCTGGAAGTGTGGGTCACAACCTGGATCTTTCTTCCACATGTGGTGGACCTGCCCAGAAGCCACAGCCTATTGGAAAGACATCCACAGAGGTATCCAGAAAGTCCTCTCTCACTGCGTTGGAAAGGAAGCCGGAGAGCTACCTGCTGGGCCTGCTGTCGGAAGAAGAACTGCCGGACAAAAACTCGAACGCCTGTTTGTCTACCTAACCACGGCAGCGAGAATGGTGTATGCAAAGAATTGAAGGCTACAGACCCGCCGCGCGTTCGAGGATTGGGAAGCCAAAGTATGAGACATCATGAACATGGATAGGCTCTCCTTCCATCTAAGCGAGGTGGGAGGCGGAGTGATAAACGGACGGATTGGTCGCCTTTCCTGGACTATATGAAGGCTCGGAGGATCCTACGCCCCAGCATCTTCAAAACCCGAACCCACCAAGGAGTTTCACTCATCACGGGACCCAGCGGTACTGGGCCGTCACAGTAGAGACGCTTGTCCACGGGGACGGAGAATCATCTAAGGCAAATCAGACGGAATCCTCAGGGCACACAGCGCCCCCCCCTCCACTGTCAAAGACGTTTTACCCCTTTACTACCACCCCCTTCCCCACAAGGACTAGACAAAAGGGACTATGTGATGGTGCCGAAGCCCACACAGCACACCCCCTCCCCATTATCCCCGGATCTCCCTCCTCCCCCTAACCCCCCCCCCTTCTAACTTTCCCACCCCACTATCCCGAGTCCAACCCCCAGTCACCTCTCTTTCCCTCCTCTGTTCCTACTGTCCTATACCTGCAATTGTTCTCCCTCTTTTAATGTTTATGTGAAAACCCAATAAATATATTTCGGAAAAAAAAAAAGAGTGCTAAGATCGTCTGAGAGGCCCTGCTCTCGGTCCCACCACCTTCGCAGGCGCATCTGGTGGGGACGAGGGACAGGGCCTTTTCTGTGGTGGCCCCCCAGCTGTGGAATTCCCTCCCAAATGAAATTAGATCCACCCCCTCCCTCCTGACTTTTAGGAAGAGGGGAAAACGTGGCTGTGCAATGAGGCCTTCGCAGAATGAAGGAGGAGATCGCGAAGTGACTAAAGTCACTAACCACTTGATACGGACCGAATATATGGATTAAGTTGGACTTGATTTTACTTTGGCGAAAGGCTTTTAAAATGTATTGTATTGTAAATTTTATTGTAAATTTATGATGTTTTTAGATTTTAAATGTTAGCATTGAATACTTGCTGTTTGTCGGTCAGAGTCCCTCTTCGTAGGTGAGAAGGCCGGAATATAAAAGTTTTAAATAAACAAATAAATAAATTACACCAATGAAAGGAAAATCTGAGAAATTGCTTAGGCAGAGGAGGGAGGTGGTCTAGATGGGCCTATAAGCTTTGTTCCAAGAAAGGTCCTCATAAATGAGCAAATCTATGATGTTCTGAAGCATTAAGGACTTTGGATTGGCTCTTACGTTTTTAAGGGCAAATGATCATGGTCCTTTATATGGCTCACACATATAAAGGTGATTAGGGAGGCGAGGTGACTAGAAAGTAAGATTGACCACCTGTGCCTTAAAAAAGTAATTGACCAGCAGAGAGCACCATCGCCTTATTTTCTTCTTATTTGCCTTGTCCAAGGCAGATGCTCTGTGTGCATGTGGCATTCAAGGGCATCCAAATAGACTCAGTGGTCTTGTTTGCCACGGTAAAATTGGAAGTCTTCAAGCCCATAGCCAAAGCAGGTCAACAACCACATTTGCCTCCAGATGTGTCATAATTCTCTTTTTCAAGATGTAAGCTTACCAAGCATATTATCTAGCAAAATTTACTGTAGATGCCATGCATAGAAGACAAAGGCTTGCCCATAGTAGAGTTGACTGCTGGTCCTACACTAACTTTATAAAGTTCTAGCACAATGTGACAAACTGCTGCACAGAAAGTAAACGAGCCAGAAGGCAAAAGCACTGCTTTGGAGTTACATTTTCTTATACCGGATCCATTTTCTCAGTAGCTTAAACAACATTCAATAATTAATAAATGAATTAATGGGCTGATCAATGAGGTCACAAAGAGTCGGAAGCGACTGAACAAATAAACAACAAACTATACTTTGATCCCCAGAAGCCTCCTCTGCATGTCAAACTAAACTTGCTGAAATCTCGTCTGTGCAACTTATTCAGGGTGCAGAAGTCCTATCTGGAAACTCTTCTACATTTGCGCTGCTTTCAATGGAAAATATGATATGCTGAAGAATGAAGCACTGTTTCTAATGGAAAATATAGTAGCAAGTAGAAGGTAAGGAAATAACCCTTTCCCCTTAAATTCAGCAAGTAGTATCTGTATTTTAATTGCTGCTTGAATTATGCTTTAACACTGAAGTCTGAATGATGATCTTGAACTATTTGTGCATTTTTATAAAAAATGAGAAATCTAAGATAATAAATGCAGATAATTATTAACAGTATAGTTACCTCAACAGTACAAGCAACCGCCCTCATGACTTTTAAGAAGGACTTAAAGACTTGGCTATTCAAGCAGGCCTTTGAAAATGATTAGTAACATCCCCTTGATGTGGATGAGGCCTTTGTTAACCTCGAGCACCTTGGCTTTTATTTAGTTTATTTAATCTATTGGAACTACTGTGTTTTAAATGTGTTTTAACAAATGTGTTTACTGTTTACTGTTTAAATTGTTTATTTTGTTTTATTTGTTTGCTTTTATTAACTTGCCATTTATTTTGTATATATTGTTTATTGTGTTTATTTATATTGTGAGCCGCCCCAAGTCTTTTGGGGAGATGGGGCGGGCCAGAAATAAAGATGATGGTGATTATAGCAGTTTCCTTCACTTCTATGGCTAAAATGTTTCATACCTTTCAAAATATGGAACCATACCTATCGTATCATCTGCTTGATTATTTGCAAACTGAGTACTGTGTTCCTTAGACCAGTCTTTCTCAACCAGTGTGCCGTGGCACACTAGTGTGCCGTGATGGACCTCCTGCTGTGCCGCGAGAAAAGCTCTCTGCCCCCCTTCCTCCCCCCTCCTGTTGAACTCCTGCTGCTTGGGGGAGGAGGAAGGGCTGGGCAGTGCCAAAGAAAAAGAAGGTTGAGGGGACAGTGCCAAGCCAGCATTGTGCTGGCTCTGGCACCGCTGGCTTGGCACTGCCCCCTCAAGGCTGGAGCAGCTGCTGGGAGAGGTGAAGCCGGGGTAGGGGCGGGGCATGGTGCAGCCTAGCTCCCCCCCCGGTTTCGGCACTCCCAGCAGCTGCTCCCAGCAGGCCACCAACCCCAGCCGTTCTTTACTGTGTTAGAGTGTCATTTTGTGTCATTTTGGTTGGTGGTGTGCCCCCGGATTTTTTTAATGTTAAAAGTGTGCCGCGGCTCCAAAAAGGTTGGGAAACACTGCCTTAGACATCCATTCTGGTTTCTTTAGGTGTCTCTTCATTGGAACTGTTTGAAATGGCTTGTTCAATATCTCACTTTTCAGAAATGCCCATCCATCATGAGCAACTTTCTCTTTTAATATTCCCGACTATAGGATTATACTCAGCTTTTCCCTAAATGCACTGAATTCAGTTTTCTACAAGTCTAGAATGCATGTCTGGTTATGCTTGACTTCCCCTTTTCACTGTATAACAAACTCTAGAAGAACATGGTCAGTCTTGCCTAGTGAACCCACTTCTTCCATCCCATTTACCAGGTCATCACAGTTGGTTAGGATGAGATCTAAAATAACTGATGCCCTTGTTGCCTCTTCTACCTCCTGGACCATGAAATTGTCTCATAAAGCACATCACACACACAATAAATTATAATGAAAAAATCCAAATACATATCCAATTCCAATAATTTAGGAAAGACTAACTATAGATCCAATTAATATTCAACTGCTGGATTATACAACATACAGTCCATTCCTAAAATGTCCTTCTATAGATAGAGGAGGGTAAATGTGGGAGTCTGGAGGCACTTCTACTCACTGTGATCATACAATATCTCTAAACTTGAATTAGAATAATTGTGATGTTGTAAATCAAACTTACATAATAATTTCAGGAGAGGCTCAGAACTTCATGTCTACCATGGCGACCATGGGGCTGTCCCAACAGGTAACTGGCCCTACCCACTGTGCTGGCCACACCTTAGATTTGGTTTTCTGTCAGGGATGGGAGAACGGTGGCGGTGTGGAGGAGCTGACCATCGCTCCTTTGCCATGGACCAACCATCACCTGATCAGGTTTAGACTCACTGCATCCTCTAACCTCCGCAGGGTTGGAGGACCCATTAAGATGGTCTGCCCCAGGAGGCTTATGGATCCGGATGGATTCCTGATGGCTCTTGGGGAATTTCCCGCCACCTCGGTTGGTGATCCTGTCGATGCTTTGGTCACTCTCTGGAATGTGGAGATGACTAGGGCAATAGACACGATTGCTCCGGAACGGCCCCTCTCAAGTAGCCGAGCTAAACCAGCTCCTTGGTTCAATAAGGAGTTGGCAGTGATGAAGCGAAGGAAGAGGGACCTAGAGAGCGTGTGGCATTCAGATCCAAGCGGGCCAAATTGAACACGCCTTGATGCTTTTCTAAGGGCATATAGCACGGCAATAAAGGCTGCTAAGAAATCCTTTCTGGCAGCCAATATTGCGTCCGCAAAGAATCGTCCGGCGGAGCTGTTTCGAGTTGTCAGAGGCCTATTGCATCCCACCATTCAGGATGGGAGCCCTGACAACTCGGCAGCCCGCTGTGAAGCATTTGCTCGGTTCTTCGTGGACAAAGTCGCTTTGATCCATTCAGGTCTGGACACCATGTTAACGGCAGTCTCTGAGGATGTAGCTGGAGCACCTGCTTGTCCGATTTTGATGGATCAATTACAATTGGTGAAACCCGAGGACAAGATACTTGGAGGAATGAGAGCGACGACATGCATCCTAGACCCCTGCCCACCCTGGCTTCTAAATGAGGCCAGAGGGGAGGGAGATTGGCCTCCCTTCAGGAAGTGGGTGAAGGTGGTGGTTAATGCCTCCACGTTGCTCCGGGAAGGCAAAAACATTCAATGAGCTTAAAAATAAGCTTAATTATAAAATCGCTGTTGAAGAAACCATCACTGGATCCCACTCAATTTGTCAACTATCAGCCTGTTTCCAATCTCCCCTTTTTGGGCAAAGTCCTGGAACGTGTGGTGGCCTCACAACTCCAGGTATTCTTGGAAGACATGGATTATCTGGATCCGGTGCAGTCTGGTTTTAGGCCGGGGCATGGTACCGAGACAGCCTTGGTGGCCTTAGTGCATCTACGCCGGGAGCTGGACAGGGGGAGTGTGTCCCTGTTGGTTCTGCTGGACCTCTCAGCGGCCTTCGATACCGTTGACCACAGTATCCTTCTGGGACACCTCGCGAAAATGGGCCTTGGAGGTACTGTCTTGCAGTGGCTCCGGTCCTTTCTGGAGGGCCGATCTCAGAAGGTGTTACTGGGAGATACCTGCTCAACCCCTCAACCATTGTCTTGTGGGGTTCCTCAGGGTTCAATACTATCTCCCATGTTGTTTTAACATCTACATGAAGCCGCTGGGGGAGGTAATCTGGAGTTTCGGGGTGCGGTGTTATCTGTACGCAGATGACGTCCAACGCTGTCACTCCTTTCCACCTACTACTAAGGAGGCTGTTTTGGTCCTGAACCGGTGCTTGGCCGCTGTGTCTGACTGGATGAGGGTGAACAAATTGAAGTTGAATCCAGACAAGACAGAGGCACTCCTGGTCAGTCGAAAGGCCAAACAGGGCATAGGGTTACAGCCTGTGTTGGACGGGGTTACACTCCCCCTAAGATGCAGGTTCGCAGTCTGGGTGTGATCCTGGATTCATCACTGAGCCTGGAACCCCAGGTTTTGGCGGTGACCAGGGGAGCATTCACACAATTAAAACTTGTGCGCCAGCTGCGCCCGTACCTTGGGAAGTCTGACTTAGCCACTGTAGTCCATGCTCTGGTTACATCACATATAGATTACTGCAACGCTCTCTACGTGGGGCTGCCTTTGAAAACTGCTCGGAAGCTTCAATTGGTCCAACAGACAGCAGCCAGGTTGATAACAGGAGCGGCACTCAGGGAGCGTACAACTCCCCTGTTGTACCAGCTCCACTGGCTACCAGTTTGCTACCGGGCACAATTCAAAGTGCTGGTTTTGGCCTTTCAAGCTCTAAACGGTTCTGGTCCAACTTACCTGTCTGAATGCATCTTTCCCTATGAACCATCGAGATGCTTAAGATCATCTGGAGAGGCCCTGTTCTCGGTCCCGCCTGCTTTGCAGGTGCGCCTGGCGGGGACGAGAGACAGGGCCTTCTCAGTGGTGGCTCCTCAGCTTTGGAACTCCCTTCCTAGTGACATCAGATCGGCCCCCTCCCTCCTGACATTTCGTAAGGAAGTCAAGACTTGGCTAATTGCCTCAACTGGCTGGGGGGAGTGGTGCAAACTAAAAAACGATAGATTGCTAGAATTAGAAGGCTTTGACCTGAAGTTCGGGCTACATGGATATATGTATTATGATAAATTGAAAGTGGATAGAAATTTCACAAATCATAGCTCAAGAGGGATTGTGGGTGTCTCCGATGGAAGCGCACAGAATACGTCAATTGGACAGTAGGAGATGGTTGACTTATAAAGAAGCTTTGAGATGGAATGGCAATATCTATGAGTTACGGACCAAAGAACAGATCGAGACTGATAGAGAACTTGATTGGTTCTCTTACTTACAACTAAGAGAAAAATACAGAGAGGATACAAAAATTGGATTTAGGGATACGTTAAATGAACTAGAAGAGACAATCTTCGACAATAAAAAGAAAAAGGTGGGACGGATATACAGAATCTTATTAAGTTGGGACCAATCTGGGGCCAAAGGGGAAAATTATAAAATACAATGGTCCAGAAACATAGGGTATAAGATAAAGGAGGAGACCTGGACAGCCATTTGGAAAAATAACGTCAACATCTCCTACTGTCACAAATATAAGGAAAGTTGGATTAAACTAATATATAGGTGGTACCTCACACCAAACAAACTAGCCAAAATATATAAAAATCAAAAGCCAGACTGCTGGAATTGTAAAAAAAAAAACATAGGCACATACTTCCACATGTGGTGGATGTGCCCCCGGGCAGAGAAGTTTTGGAGTGAGATACACACCGAATTGGAGAAAATGTTGAAAAGAAAGATTGAGAAATGTCCAGAACTATTCCTATTAGGTATAGTGGATCCCTCCTGGGATAAGAAAGATAAAATCTGTTTATTTTGACTTCTACGGCGGCAAAAATGGTAATGGCTAAACATTGGAAATCACAAGAGGCCCCCACAAGGGAAGAATGGTTGGTGAAAATTATCGAGACGGTTCAGATGGAAGCCATGACGGAGGCCCTAGAGGGAGAAAGAATGATAAAGAGGACAGTGGAAAAAAACAGTAAATGGGATTGGTCAGATTTGATAGACTACTTCAAAAGGGAGAAGGATATAGAGCTTATAGTGAAAAGTTTATAAAGGGGTAGAGGGGAAGGAGGGGAGGAGAGAGAAGAGCCAATGGGTTAATAGGGGGATAGATTGGGGGAGGAGGGGAAAAGGAAAGGGGGATATGTTTGTAAATTTTTTTTTTTTGGATTTTTGTGTATAGAGAACAGCACCCAAATACCGGATGAGCCAACGAACAGAAGAAGAGATGCCAACTAGCCACAGAGGTCGAAAGAAAGAAAAATTTCCGTCATGCCTTCAATTCACTAACACTCTGTAAAAGCAAGGGGGTTATCAACCCCTAGCTTCTTTATACACCCTGAAGCACATACTTTACTCTAAACCTTCTATGGATTTTCTGTTTCTATTCTTGACACCCAGAGTAAACAACTCGGGTGATACACTTTCTTACTGTTTCATGTTTCTAAAACCTTTCTGTCATATATTTGAAATTCAATAAAGACTTTCTAAAAAAAAAAAAAGACTTGGCTTTTCGAGCAAACATTCGCAGATGAACTTTAATTGAGATCAAGGATTAGTATGACGATGAAACGGAAACCAATTTTAAGATTGTGGAGCTGAGATTTGTATTTTGTAGTTTTTAACTGTTAATTTTATATGTTTTTATATGACTGTTTTTAATTTGTGATGTATAGCATATGGGCACTTGTTGCTGCTTGTTCACCGCCTCGAGTCACCTTCGGGCTGAGAGAGGCGGTATAGAAGCATGGCAAATAATAAATAAATAATAATTACTGAACAGAAAGCCCACTGTTATTTATTAACTAGCCATCCCCTGCCACGCGTTTCTGTGGCCTAGTCTGTGTATATGCGTTTTGTGTGTGTATATATGTGTATATATATTTGGTTTTGCGCATGCATTGTAATGTATTTTTTTTTGGCTTTTTAAGTCTCTTCCACTGTTTTTTAAGTGTTTTTATGAATGATGGTCACTCGTTGGCCTGATAGGTGTATTGTGTCCAAATTTGGTGTCAATTCATCCAGTGGTTTTTGAGTTATGTTAATCCCACAAAAGAACATTACATTTTTATTTATATAGACTAGCTGTACCTGGCCACACATTGTTGTGGCCCTCAGAAAACATGATTTCCAGACATGGAACAATCCAGGCTAGGGAACTTCTCCCATCAAAGGTTTCCTGCTGGATTTAAGGTGCAAGGCTACTAAAAGTACCAGGGTGAAAGCCTTTTCCTCTGTGGCCCCTCCGCCTTTGGAATTCCCTCCCGGGAGAGATCAGGAATGTTCCCTCATTGGAATCTTTCAGGAAACAACTGAAAACCTGGTTCTCCCATCTGACCTTCGGAGATTAAGCTCCCCAAATGTCCCCGTTTCTGTGAGTCTTTTTCCCCCTATGTGACCCTTTGTGCCCAACGCTACTCCAGTTCTCCCCCGAGTTTTAAAATACCCTATATGTCCATGCGGCCCGCCCTGTTGGTTTTGTTTTTAGATTCACTTGTATTGTTGTGTTTTTCACAGATGTATTTTATTGTGTTTATTGTTTTTATTATGTTTATTGTTTTTCTATGCTGTTATGTTTTATGATGTGTTGTTCGGACACGGCCCCATGTAAGCTGCTCCGAGTCCCCTCCGGGGAGATGGATGCGGGTTATAAATAAAGTATTATTATTATTATTATTATTAAAGGTAATCCAGGTGGGCAACTGCAACATTCATACTTGGCTCAAGTAGAAATTGAGGGGGATGGGCCAGGGTAGTTGTTTTCACGCATGTGCTGTAATGTCTTTTTGGTTTTTTGGGTTTAAAGTCCTTTCTGCTGGGTGTTTCTTTTGTTTTTATGAGTGATGGTCACTCGTTGGCCTGATTGGTATATTATTGTGTCCAAATTTGGTGTCAATTCGTCCAGTAGTTTTTGAGTTATGCTAATCCCACAAACGAACATTACATTTTTATTTATATAGATTATGGACCTTCGTACCGACATCCAAATAAATCTGCATAGGAGTGCACCTTGTTTCTCATGTGACCCTGCAAATTTTATTGCACCGCAAATTCCAGCACTCATCAGCATTGGCAGTTCAACACCATCTGCAGGGCACATGATCCCTCACCCTGTATTATTCCGTCTCACATTGCTCAGCTTTTATAGTGAATCAAACGTTCCCCAGAAGTTCTTCTCTTGGGATGTTAAACAAGAATCTGTGGATGTGCAGTCAGGGTTGAGCAGGCAGGCATATAAAGTCAGGTGCTTTGTAGGTGCCTGCACTGCCCCTAATTACAAATCAAGGATAATTTCCTCCAGAAGCTCTTCTAACTTCCAGGGTCAAAGAGAAGTACTTCCATATTAACACAAAAGGAGGGGATCAAATACAGGTGTAAAGGGGGGTAGGTGGGAAGGAAAACAAAACAAAAAGAAACCTTCTACAGTGCGGTTTCCCAACACATTTTAAAAATGGTAACATGTAGTGTATTTTAAAAGACGTTTAATAGAACCATATAACCATACAGGACGTGCCATATCTTAAAACATGTTGCATTTGTATTTTTGCTAATAAGCTGTAAATAAATATTGGAATAGTTTATAATCTGCCTAAAGATGTGTTTTTCTCTTGAGTGCTTTTTGTAAAGAATTAATGCTTATACATTGTGAATTAATTAATTAATTAATTAATTAATTAATTATTGGGGCTTTTATGCCGCCGACTCCCAGGGGCTCGCGGCGGCTCACAAGAGCCAATACATACAACAAAGGGTTAAAAACGAAACAGATTAAAAAAAACAGCAACAATAGCATTAAAACAACAGCATTACAACCATAACATTAAAACCATAACAGCAGCAGATGCAGAAACATGAAGCAGGGGGGCGCATGGGCTACTCACCGAAGATATTTCCTTTGATATATGTGTGTGTGTGTGTGCGCGCGCGTGTGTGTGAGTTTTTACATAAAAACCATAGAACAGAGTTTCCCAACCAGTGTGCCATGGCACACTAGTATGCCGTGAGCAATCATCAGGTGTGCCGTGGGAAATTGGAACCTCCAATATGCTTTCTTCCCCCTCCTGCCAAACACTTTTTCTTCTCCACTCGGGCTCCCTTCTTCCCAGCCTCGCTCTGCTTGCTTTGCCTCACTTTGCTCTGAGGCAACATAACATAACATTGTTTGAGTCCACAGTGCTCTCTGGGTATAGGTGAACTACAACTTCCAAACTCAAGGTCAATTCCCAAGCAAACCCTTTCAGTACTTTCCGTTGGTAATGAGAGTTCAATAAGCCAAGTTTGGTTCAATTCCATTGTTGCAAGAGTTCAGGATGCTCTTTGATTGTGTGTTAACTATAAATCCCAGAAACTGTAACTCCCAAATGTCAAGGTCTATTTTCCCCAAACTCCATCTGTGTTCACATTTAGGCATATTGAGTATTCATGCCAAGTTTGGTCCTGATCCAACATTGTTTGAGACCATAGTGTTCTCTGGATATAGGTGAACTACAACTCCAAAACTCAAGGTCAATACCCACCAAACTCTTATAGTATTTTCTCTTGGTTATGGGAGTTCTGTGTGGGAAGTTTGTGTCTTTCTGCCATTCCTGCCAGGATATCTATGTTGTGTTCATCGAAACAGGCCCAGGTGGCACACTGAGTGTATAAATACATTTAAAAACATATTAACTATATGTATTACTGTCTTAGAGTGTCATTTTGTGTCATTTTGGTTGGTGGTGTGCCCCAGGATTTTGTAAATGTAAAAAATGTGCCGCAGCTCAAAAAAGGTTGAAAAACACTGCCATAGAACACACTGATAGCAGTGAACCATGTCACCTGACCATTTGATCCTGCTGCTTCTTTGGATTGATAAGTACTTTTTTTCTTTTGGTATTGGATCAGTCCTCGTAACTGTTTTTTGAGCAATTACATTTTTGAGTCTCAGTCCTGAGAAAAAAGTGAGGTATAAAACAATGTAATCACTATGTCAGTATTGCCAAAGTCTAAATCCTTTTCTTGATCCTGAATGTCTTCATGGGCATACTAAGGCTGAATGTGCAGCTTGGAGATGGGGTGGACTAGGGCCATGATATATGAAACCAAGCAACCTTTCTCAGGGACGGATGAGTGATCTTTTTGCCTACGGTATCACTGTAAATAAAGTTCACAAATACTAATTCAGTTCTAGACTTTTTTTCATGTCAAGAGAGACTTCAGAAAGGCTTCTCTTATGACCCTGCATGGGGAGCCGGAGCTGACAGAGGGAGCTCAACCCACTCTCCCCAGATTTGAACTACTGTCCTGTTGGTCATCAATTCTTCCAGCACAAGGGTTTAACCCACTGCACCACTTTGGGTTCTAGTTCTGAACTGAAAGACTTCATTCTCGCAGTTTAGCTATCATTTATCAAGAGCTCACTTGGGGTGCAATGAAGATTGCCAGGTTTTCTAAATACCATTAATAGACAATCAATATTCATGACTTGCAGTATAGACATTCAAGAAGCAGCTCTGAAAGCTATGCTGCCTTAATACAAAAGAAAAGTTAACTTTATCATGTGTTTCTCTGTAAAATTAACATTGCCCGTATTATCAAAAACATAAATTATGTGAGGTGAAGATGGCGCAGCCGGTTAAACCACTAAACTGCGGAATCTGCTAACTGGAAGATTGACAATTTGAATCTGTGGGATGGGGTGAGCTCCTGTAGTTAGCCCCAGCTTCTGCCAACCTACGGTAGTAGTTCAAAAATATGTAAACGTGAATAGATCAAGGGACGGTAATGGTGCTTAATGCAGTCATGCTGGAAACATGACCTTGGAGGTGTCTATGGACAATGCCGGCTCTTCGGCTTAGACATGGAGATGTGCACCATCCCTCAGAGTTGGACTTCACTAGACTTAATGTCAAGGGGAAACCTTTACCTTTTAAAATTCTGTTTTTATGAAAACTTATTTTGAACATGTATTAAAACTCACAACAGCATTTTGAAAATATATATATATATATACACACACACATACATACAGTGAATATATGTGTGTGTGTGTGTGTATATATATATATATATATCTATATCTCACAGACCATATTTAGGATCCCCCAGTGGTGCGGTAGTGCAGTGGGTTAAAACCACTGAGCTGCTGAGCTTGTTGATCGAAAGATCACAGGTTCAAATCGGGGAGCAACGTGAGCTTCCGCTGTCAGCTCCAGCTTCTGCCAACCTAGCAGTTCGAAAAAATGCAAATGTTAGTAGATTAATAGGTACCACTCCGGCGGGAAGGTAACAGCGCTCCATGTAGTCATGCCAGCCACATGACCTTGGAGGTGTCTACGGACAATGCCGGCTCTTGGCTTACAAATGGAGATGAGCACCAACCCCCAGAATCGGACACAATTGGACTTAACATCATGCTAGACCATATTTATCAGAAATTATTCAAATGTCTTCAGCAATCTGGACCGCAGAAGGCAGTAAAAGAAAGCCAGGCACCTTGTTCTGCAAACACACAAACACCCCAAATAAAGAGACTGCTAGGCTGGAGGCATGGATTGTGCTTATGGACAGCCCTAGCTTCAAATTAGAGTTAAGAATCTCATTAGCACTATTAACACTTTTGAAGAATATTTGGCTAACTGGAAGAAATGAGAGTGGGAAGAGAGTTTTGATGCTAGGAAATCTTGAAGTGAAGAGCCCTGTCTAAAGCTTCTGACTTATCAAATACCTGTCGCCATTTTGCAGGGCAGTGAGTCAGTGAGAAAGCGCTATCTTCCTGCTTCACCTATTGTCTCTTTGCTTGAAGTCCATTAACTTTTTGTGGGTTTCGGGCAAGAGAGACACTCTGGGTCCTGGTTGGGGCATGGAGGAGGCCTGTGTTGTGTATTGGGTCCTGTGAAAAACCCTATAGAGGCTGAAAAAAACCTACAAAAATGAAAGACGTGCAATGCATGATAAAACGGTGATAAAAAGCAAAATAATTCTCTCGATGCACGAAACGAGGAAAAGCCTGAATCTGCTGGCTCCACTGTTCCAGAGAATTCACTATTTCCTGACACCTCACTGTTGGGAACAGTGCAAGGGGTCGAAGAGATAAGCGATTACTGATTACTATGCAAGCAACGACTATAAGTAGCAGAGATTTTCCACAGCTAAAGTGTGCTCCAGACAGCCACTGCAACTGGGCTCCCGTTACCCTTGCTCTATGACCGATCACCTGCAGAGAAGGGTCATGTATGGGAATGAATGAATGGTTTATTGTACCAAACATAGGCCATGACGTCAAATAATATATAACCTTTAAAAGTACAATAAGCACTTTCCAATATAAATATTAAAACTTATTCCATATACTGGCTCTTTAAAATTATAGTAGCAGTGACATGATAACAATTTATTTATTTATTATTTATTTATTTTATTCAGTTTTGTATACCATCCTGGCCCGAGGGCTCAGGACAGCTTACAGAGAATATAAAAACACACTTTAAAACAACAGAAAGAATTAAACTCTTAACTAAAAACTATAAAACTGTTTACAGCTGATTAAACAGATCAGACCCCAAAAGCCTGCTGGAATAAAAACGTCTTGCATGCTCTGCGGAACTTTGTTAGATCTCTCAAAGCTTGCAAATGGAGCATTCCAAAGAGTTGGAGCTATGATCGTAAAGGCTTGCTGTCTTGTCGATGTCAGCCGATATGAACGACAGCTAGGGATCATCAAAAAATTTTGATCAGTAGATCAGTAACCTCTGGGGCTGATATGGGGTGAGATTTTCCCTCAAGTACGTCGGGCCCTGGCCATATATAGGCCTTGAAGGTAATAACCAACATTTTGAAGGAGGCTAGGTACTCCACTGGTAGCCAATGCAGCTGCTGCAATATTGGTGTTATGTGGGCTCTCACCGGCGTACTGGTGAGAAACCTAGCAGCTGCATTTTGCACCAGCTTGAGCCTCCGGATCGCTGACATAGGTAGGCCAATGTAGAGAGCCTTGCAGTAGACTATTCTCGAGGTGACCATGGCCTGGATCACTCTGGCCAGATCCTCCCTGGTCAGATAGGGAGCCAGTTGCCTAGCCTGCGGGAGATGGAAGAAAGCCACTCTATTGGCATTGGAGATCTGAGTCTCCATTGATAGCTGAGGGTCCAGCAGGACTCCCAAGCTCTTCACGGAGGACGACGGGCACAGAGGGTAGGCAACTGAACAGCCCCTCCACTAGGGTTACCCAGCCACAAGATTTCCGTCTTTGCCGGGTTCACCCTCAACCTGCTAGCACGCAGCCAGCCAGTCTCAGGTTCAAGGCACTGTTGGAAATTATCAGGTACAATGATAAATATCTGGTTTGTGTCATCCTAAACGATCTCCATTTCCATTTCTAGCCTCTGCTGTGGACTACTAAAGCTCGGATTTTTTGAGCTGTGACTGCAAATGTGGCAACCTTTAATGCTATATTGTAAGAATAATCTGTTGTCATGCTACCCTTTCTTCCAAGAGGGCTCCCAAAAGACTGTTTCTAGGGTCATTATACAAAGGGCAATGCAACAGATAGTGTATTAAATCCTCTCTTTCCTCGGACCCACAAATAGAAAGTCGTTGGGCATGAAGGATCCCTCAGTGGTTCTCAACCTTCCTAATGCTGCAATCCCTTAATACAGTTCTTCATGTTCTGGTGACCCTCAACCATCACATTATTTTTGTTGCGACTTCACAACTGTAATTTTGCTACTGTTGTGAATTGTAATGTAAATATCTGATATACAGGATGTATTTTCATTCACTGGACCAAATTTGGCACAAATACCCATTTGCCCAAATTTGAATACTGGATGGGTGGGGGGTTTGATTTTGTCATTTGGGAGTTGTAGTTGCTGGGATTTATAGTTCACCTACAATCAAAGAGCATTCTGAACTCCACCAACGATGGAATTGAACTAAACTTGGCACAAAGGACTATCATGACCAACAGAAATTACTGGAAGTGTTTAGTGAGCACTGACCTTGAGTTTTGGAGTTATAGTTCACCTATATCCAGAGAGCACTGTGGAATCAAACAATGATGGATCTGGACCAAACTTGGCATGAATAATCAATATGCCCAGATGTGAACACTGGTGGAGTTTGGGGAAAATAGACCTAAACATAAACATGAAAAGTATCTCAAACAAACAAATTAAAGCCCTAGAACTACCTGTCTGCATGCCATTTTGACAGGGACAATTCCCTGTGAAAGGGCTATCACAACTCCAGATTTTGTGTATGTGAAAAATAGAGATGAGAAGATTTTATGATTCCGTGATCCATTTTGCCTAATTTAAATTCAAATTTCCCTTTGAACTGAATCGATCTCCAATATAAAATGACAAATTCGGTCTCAATCTGACTTGACATGAGGGTAAGGGCTTTAATAGCCATAATGGGCTTTATGTTATTTTAGCTGCTATGAGAATATTGGTGGAAGCACTGAGTCAGAATTTCTCTTCTTTTGTGTTTGCTGTCTAATTATGTTGCTACCAGACAAAGTAAGTTAGCCACCAACCAATGAACGACAAATGGTTATGATGGGGTAATGAAAACAAGCTGCGGTTTTATCCATTCATTATTTCTTGTTTTGCAAGAAACGAATATGAATCAAATGCTTCACCCTTGGTTCTTTTAAAAAATCTCTCATAAAATTAATTAATGCCTTCCCTTAACACAACTTTCCCCAACTTTCCTGTTATCCTCACTACATCTAATAGATGCCAGCACTGTTTCTAAGCTTGATCAAATTTGTCTTTTAGCTGTTAGACAAAAAAAGAGAACATTTTTGTCTTTATAGGACTCCAAGCCTTTTGCGTGTTCTATTTTTGTTATAATGCTAATGGACGTACAAATATAATAATATTAAAACAACTAATCTTAAACGGCAACCACAAATGCTGTCTGGTCAGCTATTAGAACAGCACACAAAGTACTGGGAGAAAGTCATAATTACATTTTGGGCAATCATCAACACAGAGTATATGAACTAGAACTAGATAAAATGTACATTGATCACACGAGAAAGCTGAGAAAATTTAATTAGTGACATGTTTTGTTTGCTTGCTTGTTTGTTATAAGCACAAATTTTGGTAGAAGCTGCAGATTAGCATAAATGCTTGAAATCTCTTTAGAGATCTTTGACAGAGTAATCTTAAGAGCATTTTGCTTTAAAGAGGCTTAATTTCATCATATTGGCAAGACCGTATAGGATTGTCACCTATTCTTCCTGCTGAAAATGCCTCTGAGTAAATGAGCACCTGTTCCATACTTGTTCAGAAATTAGATTATTTCATTGGAAAAGAATTTGATCATTGGTTCCTAGGTGGCCTTTTGGAAACAGCCCAATGTGTTTTAAGAGATGTACTCTTGCAAATGAGAATAACCAGGGCTGCTAATTCAATGGGTGGCATTTGTAAATTGGGAAGAAAGATTGAAAGGAGGTTGCAAGACGTGTTCATGAGATGAAGAAACAAGAGAACATCCTGCTGTAGGAGATGGTCCTAAATCCAAAGGAGGGGCCAAATTCTAGCTCACATTCGTTCCCTCAGACAGTTCACATGCAAAATGTGGCTCACAAGTTGTATAATCTTATTTTTTTATTTTGTGTCAGATGCATTGCATAAATAAACAAGTATAAAACTGATAAAATAGAAGAAACACAAGCGGCTAAATAATTTTAGACCAAAAATGGGCAACAGCGACTGCATTGCCTGTAGCTTTAAACAGAGAAAAGAAGACACAAACTCCTGACTGGTGAGGCAAGGTAGTATATAAGTGAAGCCACCATGCAAGAACTAATGAAAGAGTCACGAATAAAAGATACCAAATTAAATATCTTAATTTCAGGAAGGAAGATAAATAATGTAGTTTAAAAAAACAAATAAACAAAAAGCCACCCACTACATGTCTATTGGCCTCTTCCCAGTAGACTTAAATCTAAGCAAAAGTTTCATGAGAACCACCACTCATCTTAATGTTCCTTCAGCAACAGCAATGTGGAAGTCTCTGAACAGACTCAGAAGTGGAGTGGGCAGATCAAAAGGCAACCTGGCTAAATGGCACTACCTAGAAGAATCCTCCACCTTGTGCGACTGTGGAGCAGAACAGACAACTCTGCATCTGTATGATTGCCCACAATGCCCTGCCTCATGCACAGAGAAAGAACTCAGTTCTCAAATAAATATGAGACTAATAAAAAGGAAAACCAAACCACAAAATGCACAGCCCAGTCTTCTCCTCCAGGCAGCGCGTTCTTGTCCAGCTCTGAGCATCCACAAAGAGAAAGAAAGCGAAGCTCATCAATTTTAACAATGTCCCTATCACTTCCTCAAAGCACAACAGTTCGAAAGCCCCTCATAAAATGTTTTCCAGGATGGGCCTGTCACTCACCCAATCCCAACCGCAGCCTTAGTGTTTTATTGGAACAAAATCTAAAAGGCACAATATTTTGGCACTAAACTCTCGGCCTTTCTAAAAGTGACACTCAAACAGGACTTCGGTTGGCTCTGGATTTGGTTTTGTTGGTTTCAGAGGGAAACACCCTTTTTGGCTCACGCTCCATCTACACAGCCATATAATGCAGTTTGAAACTGTATTATATGGTCAGTATAGACTCATGTAATGTAGTTCAATGTAGTTAAGTTGCATTATATGAGCATGCACTGACCATATAACAGTTTCAAACTGCATTATCTAGCAGCTTAGATGAGGCCCCAGAAAGCAATTGAACCAGTCTGAAAGGGATGCTTCTGCTTTGACTTCAGAATTCAGCCAAAGGTAGTTCACAGCTGTTTATGTTGCTGGAAAGAGAAATACTAGCTGGTTGAATTTAGACAGGCCACTTGCTTTGATGATCATTCAGAAACAGATAGTAATGAATTCCATTAAGGCAGGGTTTTTCTTTTGTATCTGCATCGGAATGAATAATGATGTTAATAACTATTGTTAATTGCAATTACTTCTTTTTGGAAGTAATGAAAGTATAAGAAAGTTACACTTACAAAGGAGTATACGGTAACTAGAGACTGTAGTGGTGTTAGGACAAATAGCACTTTAATATGTGTTCAAAGAGTTTTCAGGTAGTATGATGTTTAAAGCATCAGGAAATTGAAAGTTACTTGGGAAGGAAAAGAACTTGAACACTGTTCCCATCCTAAATATCTTGGTGTCACTTTAGATCGACATTAACATTTAGGAAACACTGTATGAACACCAAGCACAAAGTTGCTGCATGCAATAACATCCTGCGGAAACTTACTGGCGTCCAGACCAAAAATTAATACGAACATCAGCACTGGCCTTGTCTTACTCAACTGCTGAGTATGCCTGCCCTGTTTTGCACAAGTTTGCCCATGTGAAGTAAGTGAATATAGCACTGATCGAAACATGTCAAATAATCACAGGACATCTCAAACTCATACCTGTTGATAGAGCCTGTAAGCTAGCTGGCATTGCCCCCTACCCCCGATGTGAGATGGGAAGATGTGAGAGAAATAAGGTTGAGCAGTGTGAAAGCCAACCGCTGCATTGCTATCAGCTTCCTCCCAGTAGACTCAAATCAAGGAAAAGCTTCATGAGAACCACCACTCCTCCTAATGTTTCCCAGCTGCCCAGAGTATCCCTAGGAATACTAGGAAACTAGGAAATCCCAAACGGATGCCCCCCCCCCCCACTTTGCTTTTCCATGTCCAAAGTGCTAGTCATTTCACTTCTGATGAGAAGATCCTCTGTGCTCAATTATCCACAATATGTTTGCAATGTTATTCATAGTGTCTCTTCCTTTTCTGAATCCACTTTGGATTCTCAGAAATCTAGCATTTCTCACTTCATATAGGGTAACTCTGCTAAATCGAGGGTCCAGTGGTTGGTGCAATTTTGGTGCCCCTTTCCTTGGGAATTAGAATGTAGTTAAGCGTTTCCAATTTGTGGGTGATTCTTTTTGTTTTGTTGACAAATTTTACTTAGAATTTGAGTGCATTCTCCCTCTGTAGATTGGGACAGCTCTGTTGGTATGCCATCTGTTCCTCTTGATTTATTACTCCTAAGTGCCCTGAGTGAAGCTTCCATTTCAATGTTCTAAAATTTGTGTCAAATTTTCATTTATTTTACATAGTTCTTCAGTGTATTATTCCCTTTGTGTGGTTTCAAGGCAATGGTATAGTAAGGGTGAGGCCGCAGACCATATTTTTGTTTTTGGGGGCCACTGGTTGTCCATGGACCACATGTTTTGAACTACTGTAGTAAAGTAAAACCAAGAGAAAGAAAGAGGTAGTAGAATTATTAATATTATTAATATTATTAATAATAGGGGGCCCAGGAAGACAGTTCCATCTTGTCTCCTATGTTATGCTAATAATATAATATAATATATACATATTATATATATATTATAATGTAATACAATATAATACTAATTATATGAAAATATCATTATATATTTTATATTACATGTAATATTGCTAATATTACAGTACAATGGTATAGTACAATATAGTAATATATAATACTGATATTTTGTTGTACTAATAATATAATATATTGTATGTATGTATGTATGTATGTGTGTGTATATATATATATATATATAGAGAGAGAGAGAGAGAGAGAGAGAGAGAGAGCTGCTCTGAGTCCCCTTCAGGGTGAGAAGGGTGGCATATAAATGTCGAAAATAAATAAATAAATAAATAAATAAATAAATAAATAAATAAAGTGGAAGTAAGGCAAATTAATGAATCTGAAAATGGAAAACCTTCCGAAAACACCAGGAAAGGACAGAAAAAGAGAAAAACAAAAATGATTCACTTCTCATAGTATACAATAGATGGCTCACCCAGCTGAAATGCATGGATAAGTTGCTTTGTGAAGTTTTCATTGCAGAAGCTTTTCGTAAAGGGAACAGTTTGGGAGATTCAATTGTAGAACGCCTGGATCTAATCTGTTTTGAGTCTGCTGTACTTTGCAATTAAACACATTTTATGAACATAATCTTCCTATACTGTATATTTGGATGTGCTTTCTTTTCAGATGCCAATTATATTGTGCCTAGGTACTGGGCTTACCTAAGCCACATAACAAATGATCTATCTACTAGTCTGGACTGTAGACCAGAGAATTATTGGGCACAACTTAGGGGAAAGAGCCCAAATGTGAGGCTTTGGTATTTCTTCCAAAGCCTTGCAGCTTTCTTCTTTAATTTTTGGCAATCCTGCTCCCTGCAGCTCAATGTCAAGTATTTAATAGCACAAGTCACAGGGCAGAAAGTTGCTAACTTGCCAACAGATGTTCTAGGGCAGTGCTGTCCAACTTCTGGCGGGTCCAGGGCCGGATAAGAGGTCACTGATGACCTGCGGGGCCGCTCGGCCCTGCCCCAGGCCCCGCCCTCAGCCCAGGCCCCGCCCCTCCTAAAGCCGCTGAAAAGGAGTAGGCGCGCAGAGCAGCGCGTCACAGGCCTGGCGTGACGCTGCTGCTTGGCACCGCCTACTCCTCCTTTTCGGCCCCCTCCCTTCCTAGGCCGGGGAGCCGCCGAAAAGGAGGAGTAGGCGGTGCCAAGAGCAGCGCACGCCAGGCCTGTGACGCGCTGCTCTTGGCGCCGCCTTCTGCCCTTTTTCGGCTCCCTGCCCTAGGAAGGGGGCGCCGAAGGGGGGCGCCGAAAAGGAGGAGCTAGCTCTCTTCCTCCTCCCTGCCCCCCCTCCCCCGACCCCCCCCGCCGCCGTTTTTTTTTTAAAAAAATTTTTTTTTAAAAAAAAATAAAAAAGGCGGCTGAGGGCATAGGTGGGGCCGTGTCCAACAGGCTACGGGGCCGAATCCGGCCCCGGGGCCGCCAGTTGGACAGCCCTGTTCTAGGGAAAGTTTAGTTTTCTTCAAAATGCATTGCATGATCCTTAACCCGCTTGAGGACACAGATCCCCTTGAGAATCTGGTGAAAATTACAGACCAAGTTTCACCAGAGTAATTTTCACCATTATCACAGTATATTACTTGACTGTGAACACTCTCACCTTTGCAATAGTTTATAGTTAAGCTGTACTTCGTTAGGTACTATTTAACACAAAAATGCCCCCACTGGTAATTTTCAAAGTAACAAAAATATTCTTTTTTTTCATCCAGTACACAACCCCCTGAAGCTCGTCTATGCTCGATGGGCCACAACTTTAGAAACCCTGCCATAGGGGTTATGAAATACATCTCTTAGTTTTGGCACAGGTCCTTTCACCCGAGTGTGTTTCTGTGCTCATATGAGAGAGTTGATAATTGTGAGCGCTCCCTAAGAGAATCTGTGGGGCCATGGGATACAATAGGCAAGGTTTGAGGGTCTGAAACTGTAGACTTTAATAAAGCCACTGACAGCAAATAAGAGTCTGACATGTGACTCAGATTACCGACAACAAGGGCTGCTTTGTAGCTCCATCTGCACCCTGATCTGGTCCCATACAGTAGCTGAAAGAACAGAACAAACTGCGGCTGCCTTCAGTAAATACAAGAAGGCTGACACAAAGGCAACTGAACAGACCAACTTTGTGCAGCTCTGGTACAGCTGAGCTGCCCTCCCACCTTCCCTTGCCCTCACCCATTCTTCTGCTCTGCCTTCAAAGCTTTCTTCCCACTGGGAATAAGGTGCTACCTAAAGTTAGCATGCAGACATGTGAAAGAAAGCCTGGTAGTTTTCTCTTTTGCCTCAGAGTTGCCAAGGAGAGGGCATAATTTGAAGTTGTAAAGTTATGAGTGCTTAAGTCTTTCTCCCGCTAGAGCTTTCCAACTTGAAGGGACTCCAAGAAATCATCATTCCAGGCATGCTGGCTGACACACATGCAGGTAAATTGCTTTCCGTGGAAGGGAAGTGTCATTTCTTCAGTCCCAACTGACTACTGCTTTCCAGAAAGAAGTACTATTGGGCTGTCATGTTCTCTTTAACTGCAGTTATGACTTATTTCTACAAAACAGTCTAATACATGCAGGCACTATACTGAAACCATTTTTGGGAAACTACCCTCTCTGCACAAAAGAGAAATACAGTTGAAGGCACAGTAGCTTGAATTTCTTTGGTTGAGTTTACACTGGCTGTTAAAGCTTGGAGGTGTCCAGGTACACTCAGTAGAACCCGTTGTGGCACCATGTTGCCTTCCGGATGACCCAAGCAGGCTGAGACTGCATGGCCAAACTGGATGGTCACCTCATCCTCTGTTTCACTGCTGCTTCTATCCAGTGTACAGAGTTTCCTCTGAGTTCCTGGCTGTTGTAGGCAGTGGCACCTCTGCTGATGTCAGAATGAGGTTTTGGCAAGATGAGCAAGAAGGAAGGGAGATCACTTCCCTTTCTCCTTACTGATCACATGGGCAGCCCATTTTGATATTAGCAGAAGTGCCTGTGACAGCCAGGAGCTCTGATAGAGCTCCATAGCCAGCTGTGAGTGGTGGCAGTGACATAGAATCATAGAACCATAGAGTTGGAAGAGACCTCATGGGCCATCCAGTCCAAACCCCTGCCAAGAAGCAGGAAAATTGCATTCAAAGCACCCCTGACAGATGGCCATCCAGCCTTTGTTCCAAAACCTCCGAAGAAGGAGCCTCCACCACACTCTGAGGCAGAGAGTTCCACTGCTGAACAGCTTTCAAAGTAAGTTCTTCCTAATGTTCAGATGTAATCTCCTTTATTGTAGTTTGAAGCCATTGTTCCGCATCCTAGTCTCCAGGGCAGCAGAAAACAAGCTTGCTCCCTCTTCCCTATGACTTCTCATCACATGCGTATACATGGCTATCATGTCTCCTCTCAGCCTTCTCTTCTTCAGGCTAAACATGCCTAGTTCTTTAAGCTGCTCCTCATAGGGCTGTTCTCCAGACCCTTAATCATTTTAGCCACCCTCCTCAGGACTCATTCCAGCTTGTCAACATCTCCTTTCAATCGTAGTGCCCAAAAGGTGATGGAGCTGTTTCTATCTGAACAGCAGATAGGACAACCCAATTGTCCAGGCTGCCACACAGTCCCAGGATGATCTGGCGTCTCCAGCAAGCACCAATGCTGCCTTGGGAAGTTACTCACCATGGTTAATGCTCTGCCAGCACTTCAGAAAAGGTCAGAAGCAATAGTAGGGCAGGGAGAGTACAGAGGAACCATTTTTTTAGGTTCTCCCAAGATGGACTAAGCTCTTTTTTTTGCCATTCTATGCAAGGAAGGGGATAGTTCCCCTTTTGGAAAGAGTGAAGTTATAGTACTGACAATGATTTGTGAATAAATCACTTACTTACTTACTTAGGCGCTCCCTCGTTGTCCGAGTATGATGACCTTCCAAGTGTAGTGTTTTGGTGGTGGATACATAGGTGACTAGGAGCCGTATTCTTGATCCACTTGTTCTTCCACTGTGAGGGCATTCGTTTCCATGTGGAAGGCAGTTCGAGTCAGTATTGGCTATCCGCATCTTCCTCTTGGCACATTTCTCCCTTTTGCCTGCCATTCGTGCTTCTTCAAATTCCACAGCACTGCTGGTCACAGCGGATCTCTAGTGACAGCACTCAAAGGCCAGGACTTCACAGATCTCAGGGTCTATGCCACAGTTGTTATGGTTGGCTTTGAGCCCACCTTTAAATCTCTTTTCCTGCCCACCAACATTCTGTTTTCCTTTCTTAAGTTGTGAGTATAGTAACTGCTTTGGGAGATGGTGATCGGCCATTTGGACAACACAACCAGTCCAGCGAAGTTGATAGCGGAGGATCATTGCTTCAATGCTGGTAGCTTTTGCTTGTTCCAGCACACTGACATTTGCTCACCTGTCTTCCCAAGAGATCTGCAGGATTTTTTCGAGGCAACACTGATGGAATCCTTCCAGGAGTTGAGTGTGATGTCTGTAGACAATCCACGTTTCCCAGGCATATAACAGATTTGAGAGGACAATAGCTTAATAAACAAGCACCCTTTGGATACCAACTATTTAGGGGTTGGTTTCTTACCAACATTTCCAGACTTATACATCAGTATATAAGGTAATAACGTAATACTGGAATTGATGCTAAACCTATAACTTAACTAAATAACTTGTGTAAAATAATATATTATTTATATAATGTTTATATTAACATAATGTTAACATATATATCTTAATATAATGTTATATTAACAAAACATCAAATTAAATTGATGACTTCATTGACTTTTAACAGATTACTTTCAATCTGTTCCTAATGCTTATGCTCATTTCCGCAGTTGTATCATTGCTGAAAGTAGAGTGGATAGGCATGAATGGCAGGGACTTTTTTTTAAGTCTCAAAGCACTGGAATAGAAGTGCCCAAAGAAGTTTGTCTGGCACCATTGTGGCACTCTTGATGGTAAGCAGCTAAGATCTCTGCCCCCAGGCACTTATTTTTAAGCATGTTTTTGTAATGGTTTTCCTTGCTAGTGCTTTTATTTTCACAACCTCTGACCTCACAACCTCTGAGGATGCTTGCCGTAGATGCAGGCGAAATGTCAGGAGAGAATGATTCTAAAACATGGCCATATAGCCCGAAAAACCTACAACAACCCAGTGATTCCAGCCATGAAAGCCTTAGACAATATATTGTTTTTATTTGGTTTGGAACTGTTCTATCATTTAGTTGTGTTATAACTTGATGTTTCTTACGTGTTACTTATGATATAGGCACTTTGAGTATATTTTTTGGATAGAAAAGTTTATTTAAATGCTGTACAAATGCTCTTCCTGTTCAAGAACCTTTGGGGGATATTTTCTATTTGCTCTCCTTTGACTATTTAGAAATCGGTCAGTCTCCATTATATCTATTCTTGGAGTTTAAGTACAGGTGAGCATTTAAAATAGGATAAAGAAAAAAAACCCTAACAAGATAAACCATTCTCCTTGTGGCAGCATCCTGTTAACCATGAGCTCATTTCCCTACTTCTTCTCTTTTAAGTTGTGTGCTGCATGCAGCACCATCTAAAAAGGGGATCATGCCTTGATCCTGTGTTTGAAGAGTGCCAAATCCCTTCTCTGTAGCAAGATGTCACTGTTTCTTGCACAGTAAAGGGTATTATAGAATTGGAAGAGACCTCATGGGCTATCTAGTTCAACCTCCTGCCAAGAAGGAAGAAAGTCACATTCAAATCACCTCCTGACAGATGGCCATCCAGTTCCTTTTTTGAAGCCTCAAAAGAAGGAGCCTCCACCACACTCTGGGGCAGAGAGTTCCACTGCTGAACAGCTCTCACAGTTAAGAACTTCTTCCTAATGTTCAGATGGAATCTCCTTTCTTAGTTTGAAGCCATTGTTCCACGTCCTAGTCTCCAGGGCAGCGGAAAACAAGCTTGCTCCCTCCTCCCTGTGACTTCCCCTCACATATTTATACATGGCTCTCATCATGACTCCTCTCAGCCTTTTCTTCTGCAGGATAAACATGCCCAGCTCTTTAAGCTGCTCCTCATAGAGCTTGTTCTCCAGACCCTTGATCATTTTAGTCGCCCTCCTCTGGACACCTTTCAGCTTGTCAGCATCTCCCTTCAATTGTGGTGCCCAGAACTGGACACAGTGTGAATCCAGTGTGGTCTGACCAAGACAGAATAAAGGGGTAGCATGACTTCCCTGGATCTACACACTATTTATGCAGATGTCTGTTCATATCAATTTTTTTTGGCTTGAAAAAAAATCAGTTCCTATATAATGAACTGGCATCTTTGGTGGTCTTGCTACTCACCTCTTCCTGACTTTTCTCAAATTTTTAGTGTTAAAGTGGGTAAATTTCCAAACCCTGGGAGATTTTCAGAGCTGGAAGCAAAGGGGCAGAAAATTGGGCTCAACTCATCCAGTTTTGCACCCAGCAGCCTACTTTGGGCTTTTGCTGTGCGCTGGAGTAGCACTGGAGTTTTGAGCTGTCATTGGAAAAGAGAGCGAATGGTGTGTATTCCAGGCAAGGAGTCTCAGACACGGCGATCTTCAGGTAGGGGAAAAGTAGTGCCCATGGAGGTGCTCAGATCTCACATGAGAATCTGTTTGCATCTTTTAGGCACTGAATGAAGGGAAAAAGAACCACCCTTGATAACACCAATCAAAAGCAATTTCCCTGCTGAAAGGTGGCCTATCGAAGGCGGAGCAGTCCGAAGCAGCTGCATGCCACTGCCGTCGGAGTTGGCCAGGTCTGTCAATTAAGAGAACACAGAGCAATCTGTGAGTGCTGAAAGGGATCCCTTCAACCTGCTTGGCGGCTGAGAGACAGGCCTTTTGTCTGCCTGCATGTCTCAAATAGTTTCAGGGTGCTGATAAGAAGGCATCCTATAAAAACTGGCCTTATATGGGAGCTCCGGCATACCTCAGCCAGAGCAGAGGAGGTGGGTGGTAGAAGAGGTAACAGTGCACCTTGGTGCAGTTGGAAGCAAGTTAGTGACAGATGCCTGATTTGGTGGTCCTGACATAAAACCTGCTGTCACAAACTCTTGTTGATAGATCGAGTAATTTATCCTCCCATCTCAGTGAAGTTTCATAATGGACTGGGGATTTATGATAGCACTGAACAGAGCGGCTGATGGCTTGCTGTCAACATGTAGCCATGCTGGTGCTGAAATCCTCTTTTAGTGGGGAACTGGACAGACCACCAGTGTTCCTTTGAGTAGTGTGTAGGTCAGGACTTGAACCCAGAACAGGACCAATGGCAAGAGCAGGGCCAGGCAGCAGCCAGCACCAGGTAGTTTATTTATTCATTTATGACATTTATATGCCGCCCTTCTTAAACCTTACAACGCAGAAACACAATATTTGCCAACAGAAATAGGCCTCAAGCAAGGTACGTTTGTAGCACACTGGCCAGCCAACATGAAAATTCCGAACCATAAAAACTGCCAAAACAGAATAAGGACAAGGCCTGAGCCACAGCTTACCATACACACACGCACACACACAATAGCAAAGTCTTGGAAGGGTAAAAAAGAACAATGCATAAAGGATTGGGGAAATAAATAGTTGAGTATATCCAAATGACTTAAGGTGAAAAAACAATGAAGAATTTGTTAGAGAATGGGGAGTTGCCTTTGGGTATTTAAAAAAAAGACAAAAATCCATTCTGAAATAGCCAGCCACATGAGGACTTGATTAATGCCATGATAAGGATAATAATAATAATAATACACTTTATTTATATTCCGTCCTTCTCACCCCGAAGGGGACTCAGAGCAGATTACAATACACATACAAGCAGACAATCCCTGCCGTTTTTATATTTGACATACATCGTATACAACATATACATTAGGAAGTTCTTTTTCCAGTTGAGCCAGGTTCTTCCAGTTGTATCACTGGGTGCTGTTGCTCCATTGCACCACAGGGGGGTGCTGTTGTTTCATCCTCCTATGACGAAGAGCTTGCTAGCCCGTTAGGACTTCCACCTTTCTGGCAATCGGTCTTCCTTATTTATTGGCATTATAAAAGTTCGCCTCTGCAAAGTGGTCCCTAAATTCTCTACTCACAGCTAGGCTGTTTTCGACCGCTTAGGTAAGCAGAGGCAGGGCTGACAGCTGGCTGCCCAAACCAGCCTGGGGTCTCGAACCTGTAACGTTCGGTTGATAAGATCTTTAGCAGCTGTGGTTCTAACTGCTCTGCTAAACCTCTGGATAGAGTTTGGTTAGATACTACTTCCATATGCCGTGGTGTTGGAAGTCATGGGTGGTGGTTCACGGCTGGGAATGGAGAGGTGTTGGGATAAGGGAAATAATTTCTGTTTCTCAACTGTTGAATTTTGAAGATTGTATGTCTTTTTTCTTCATCTACTACAAAGAGAGAGAGAGAAGCCAGTCAGCTGACTGGCTTCTCCTCTCTCCTCTTTCCCTCGCGCGCTGGCGCCTGGGATCCAAGACAGGGGAAAGAGACAGAGGAGAAGCCAGTCAGCTGACTGGCTTCTCCTCCTCTCTCTCTCTTTCCCTCGCGCTGGCGCCTGATTCTCAGCGCTGGGAAAGAGACAGAGAGAGGAAGCCAGTCAGCTGACTGGCTTCTCCTCTCTCTCTCCGCTACGCGGCTTGCTTGGGCGGGAAAGAGAGGAGAAGCCAGTCAGATGACTGGCTTCTCCTTTCTCCCTCTTCTCAGCAAGGCGCTGGCGCCTGGATCCCTACGCCCTTGCCCCGATCCCGAGTACGCGCTGGGAGGGGAAGGGAGGAGGGACGAAGGAGGAAGAAAGCAGCCAGCTGACTTCCTCCTTCTTCGCCCTCCTCCTCCCCCGCGGCCGCCGCGCTCAATCGTGAGTCGCGGTGCAGGGAAGGAAGGAGGAAGGGCGAAGGAGGAGGAGCCAGCTCTCTTCCTCCTCCCTGCCCCACACCTCCCTCCCCGGCCGCCATTTTTTTTTAAAAATACAATAAAAATGTATACAAAAATAATTAATAGTTCCACTCAGATCTTGTAAACTCATGGGCGTGGCTTCCTTGACTAAATCTACTGGTTTATGATGGGGTCTTCCTCTTTTCCTACTGCCTTCTACCCTGTCATGCATGAAAATATATTTTTAGTTAATCATGCCTTCTCATAATATGACCAAAGTACAACAGTCACAGTTTGATCATCTTGGAGAATTCAGGCCTGATTTTCTCTGGGACCCAGTTATTTGTCTTTTTTTTTGGCAGCTCATTGTATCTGCAGAACTCTCATCCAGCAACAGATTTCACATTTCACTCTTCCTTTCACAACCATACATAGAAAATGGAAATACAATAGCATGGAGAATCCAGACCTTGGTATTCAAATAAATAGCTTTATATTTGATAGTAGTTGAGCCAAAATATAGGAAAATTTTGACTATATCAATGTCTTCATTGTCTCCTTCAAAGTTAATGTAAATGATATCCAGCCGACCAATGGCATTACCTTTCCGCAGTTGCGAGATTGCATGCCCCTGCAAGGCAAGAGTATTTGACTGTAGTAGTGCTGCTGCTGGGGTCTCCAGTGTCAGACAGGTTTTTGCTGAAGAGCCAGACTAAAGATGCTAAACAGGTATTGGGCAGAAACAATAATATGTGTATGACACTGGCAGAGGATCTCTCAGAGACAATAGCAATGGCACTGTGACGGCGCAACGAGCACCATTTACACAGAAAACCTTGAGTTCTACAAGGTTTGCTTTGTTAAATTGTGTTTTGTAGCCTGTACAGTTTGCTAAAGATTTAGTTGCATTGATTGGTCCTTAGCACCTGCCAATCATCGTTTGCAGAGCCCAGTTGTGTTTGTTCCGCCCCTTTTCCCAGGGATCTGGGGATCGGCCATTTTACATTCATTAGGTTACTAGGACTTCTCCTAAAAGGATGTGTTTAGAGGGTTTGCCAGACCAGGCCCTTGGTCAGGCTATCTTTCAATACAAGATTGGAATTCAAGCGGAAGGCTCAACATTTCATAAGGTTGAGTAACTCTGAGGAGTTCCAAGCGCCTCCAAACCAGTCTTTTGGCATCGAGAGGAAGACTTTGTGTCTTCAAGACGGCCATCTGAGTGGGGCTGAGAGTGTTCTTATCTCAAAGCCATTGAGAGAGAAAGAGGGCTTTTCAGCTACATCTTCAAGGACCAAAACAGCAAAAGAACTTTAAAGTAAACCAGCTATTATTTTTGGGGAAAACTAAGCAATGTGCCTGAGTGAAGTTAACTCATGTTATGGACAAGAAAGTGTTGAGTTAACTAAAGTGTCCAGTTTGGTCTTTGGAGCCCTTAGCATTTAAAGGAAGGCAAAAAGCAATCCTCTGGGATAGAGAGACCACGTCCTTGCCCTTCCACAGGTATTCATAGCCCAGGTGTGTTGGGCCTGTGTCCTCAGCACGGATTCTGGGATCCATTGTGCCTCGGATTGGACCAGCCACGGTTCATGATGGGGATGGAGCTTTTGCAAATGTTTTGCAGACCAAGCGTTTGGGGAAAGCTGTTAGGGAGTCGAGTTCTCTTGAGAATCTTCAGGGCACTGATAAGACACCTGTTTGTGCAGCTTGGAATAGAAAGAAGGAATGCATTAATTGGCAATCCAAGGCCTTTCCTTTGAGCAATGGTTTTAATTGCCAAGTAAGGGAGGGGTGTGTGTGAAATCTAGTTTTAATATAGCCATGCCTGCAGCTTGAATCTTCAGAGTCAAGACAACTCATGCAATAGCTTCCATATATCTTCAGCTCCTGCTTTAAGCTTCATGTGCCTCAAGTCTCCTGTTTCCTGGGCTCAAGTACTCAAGTTGGGACTTGACTTTCTTGAAAACCTTGTGGACTTAATCAGTGATTGGACCTTGTTTGGACCTTGCCTCTATGGACTTCCTATTTGATTTTACAGCCTGCATGTTGCTCTGGGCATGTGGAACATTTCCTTGGATTATTGATTGGATTTTTATATTGCTTTTTCTATATCTTGCTACTGCTTATTTTACCTGCTATTTGCTTCAATAAAAGACTATATTTTCCAGCTGGCGTTGTGTGTTTGGGTTTTAAGGGCTCAGGTATCTACGCTGGTGTGCGACAGGGTGAGACAGCACAGGCACCATAGCTAACATTTATTAATACTGTGCAGAAGGCGGCAATGGGCAACTACTCCTGAAATCCTGACTTCAGAAGGCTCTTTGATTGTAGGTGAACTATAAATCCCAGCAACTACAACTCCCAAATGACAACATCAAACCCCCCACCTCCCATTCAAATTTGGGCGTATCGGGTATTTGTGCCAAATTTGGTTCAGTGAATGAAAATACATCCTATATATCAGATATTTACATGATGATTCATAACAGTAGCAAAATTACAGTTATGTAGTAGCAGCGGAAATAATTTCATGGTTGGAGGTCACCACAACATGAGGAACTACTGATCTAGAGCAAACTTGCCCAACATGACAAACTTTAACTACTGATGGAGTTTCAGGGAGTTAACTTGGCATTATGTGAGTTGGTTGTAAAATAAACAAAATGACTTTTCCAAAGAACCCCGGGCAATGCTGGGTCCCTAAGCTAGTACATACATAAAAGGTGAGGTCAAAACGAAATGGTTGTGAATAAGAAGGGTATGATGGGGTATGTATGGTGCTTCCTGGGGATTTGCTGGTCACATGTGGCCAGTGCATTTCTTTGAAAAAGTAATTTTGTTTATTTTAAACTTTATATTATTTTAGTGGCATTGTTTTGTTTTTGGGGCCAAACTAATCTTGAGATATTGAAGACTCATGACCAGCTCTGCTTCTTTCCTTTGCTTAAAAGCAACTGCAGTGACTAGATTCTTCTCAAACCTCAGTGATGGTCAGGGAAGGTAGCACTTCTTAAGTGTCTACTCTTTTCTTACCTCTTTAGCTAATAGCAACTGGGTGAAATGATGTAGAAAGGAAGCATGAACTCACATGCCCTCAGAATCATTCGTTCAATCCAGTTCCAAGGTCCAGGGCTGCTTTTAAAAAATGAACGCTAGATTCAGAAATGGAGACATAGCTCTCCAACTCCATTTGGCTCTTTGTATTACCTGCACATGGTAAGTTGCATTGGGGTCTACCACAGGCATGGGCAAACTTTGTCCCTCCAGGTGTTTTGAACTTCAACTTCCATAATTCCTAGTAGCCAGTAGGCTGTTAGGAATTTATTTATTTATTTATTTATTCACTCATTGATTCATTTATTCATTATTCAATCTTATATACCACCACTCCCCGAAGGCTCGGAGTGGTTTACAACACACACGATACAATTATAAAAACCAATTAACTAGAGTAAACTCCCATTAACAGAGTTCAAATGCTTGTCGAAATAAGTATGTTTTACAAGCCCTACGAAAGCTTGGTAGATCCTGTAGGGCGCTGGTTTCTGAAGGCAAGGTGTTCCACAAAGATGGTGCTACGATCGTAAAGGTCCTGCATCTAGGCGTCGTCAGGTGGTAAATCTTAAAACGGCAAGTTTTGATCTTCTGAGCGAAGTGATCTCTGAGATTGGTAGGGGAGAAGGCGGTCGGTCCCTCGAGTTCGCCGGCCCTGGACCATATAAGGCCTTGAAGGTAAGAACCATCACCTTGAAGGTGATCCGCTGCTCAATCGGCAGCCAGTGCAAAAAGTCACATAATGCGAGAAGTCACATAGCAACATTTTGCACCAGCTTGAGCTTCCGGATCACCGACAAAGGTAGGCTAATGTAGAGGGTGTTATAATAGTCTAGTCTTGAGATGACCTGGATCACCATTGCCAGGTCATTCCTAGACAGTTAGGGGGCCAGTTGAATTGTGGGAGTTGAAGTCCAAAACACCTGGAGGGACGAATTTGCCCATGCCTGGTCTATAGTCTACTCTGCCTCTGAAATGGGCTCATGGGAATACATCTCACCACAGCTTTTTATGAGAAGAAGTGCAATTATTTCAAATTTTAAATTCACCTCTTGAAAGAACGGCCCTTGTGGGATCCTTTCAAAGCCAAGGATCTTCCGCCAGCAGCAAACAATGAATGTAAAATGACTAATTTGCCTTTTGGTGGCTAATATCAAGCTGTATCCTGTTGATAAATAAGCTTGTTCGGATGTATTCTTGGTTAATCCTTTGCAACTCCAATGATTGATTCCTCCCCCACCGCCCTGTATGCTCATGTTGGCAAGGAAGGAATTGTGCTTCTTGGCCATTCTTAATGAATTCGCATACCACCTTTTATCTCCAAAGCTCTTGACCAGCAAGGTAACTCAAATCACCACCCAACCATTTGTGTCTCCATTATTTTCCCTGGTTGTCTCCCTCCATGCAAACAGCCGGAATTTCATGAGAGAAAAAGAGACAGAGGGAAGAAGAGAGAAAATAAGAGATGAAAAGAGAGAAAAGGAGAGCAGGAGAGGCACTAAAAGCTCATTTTCCTGGTAATTTACTCTTCTCTTCAGTTGGGTCCTGCTGCTCGGAAGCCTATTCTTGTTACAATATTAGATATAAACAAGTAAACTGTGTAATGGATCACATTAAGCAGCCCCTGCATCTTGAGGCAGGATTTAATTTGCATGGCAGATTATCTTGTCTGCAGTAGGAGAGACGCCCTGGGGCACTGCCTGCATTAATAGGATCTAGTGTCTTAAAATCCATTAAGTCAATTGAGTGGACCAGTCTATAATCTCATTTCAAATACAGCGTGAAAATGCTTAAACACTGGCCCGATGACATTGACAGCAGCCGAGAAGTGGCTGAAGGGATGCTGGAGACCTCACTGTACCATATTGCCTGCCTGCCTGCGGCAAGGGGGAGGGCGAGGGGATGCTCTTTTAGTGAACTCCATTTCAAAAGAGCCTGCGAGCAGGAAGAAGTGGCCCAGAATGGGAGGCAAGGACTGTGGAGGGAGCACAGCCGGGCTGCGGTCCAAGTCATGGAGAGCTCTTGGAACCAAAGCACATGGCCACACAGAGATCCTACGCCTAGCAAAAGACACAGGAGTGACAACTTTATTATGAAGCAGACCACATTTTCTCTTTTTTACATAGTGCCAGTTACTGTTAAAACAATTATTTTCAGGTACATAGTTCCAAAATCATTTGGCTAGCTTTTCATAGGTTCTTACCCCCCATGTACCTTTTTAGGAACCCCACAAGTCACAGTCTTGATCTGAATTTAAGCAGGGAGAGCAGGCATGGGGAAAGCCATTTATACATCCATGTCATTATTTATTTTAGGTACAATGTAATTTTTTTGTGACTTGAGAAACTGCAAGTTGCTTCTGGTGTGAGAGAATTGGCTGTCTGCAAGGACGTTGCCCAGGGGAGGCCTGATGTTTTAAATGTTTTTGGTGTTTTACCATCCTTGTGGGAGGCTTCTCTTATGTCCCCTTTGTTTTATATAACAAAGTGTTTTATCTGTATTTTACTGTTGTTTTATGTAAATCGCCTTGAGCCTGCAGGGAGGAGCGGTATATAAAAGCGAACAATAAATAAATAAATAAATAAATAAATAAAATGAGGAGCTGGAGCTGACAGAGGGAGCACTTCCATGCTGTCCCCTGATTTGAACCTGCAACCGGTCGGTCTTCAGTCCTGCCGGCACAACGCCACCGGGGGCTCACAATGTAATTACTATACATATATACATATCCCTATTTGGCCATGGAAAATGCACATGAAAAATGACCGTGGGAATGTCACATTCTCTCAGCCTCAGAGGAAAGCAAAAGGAAACCCTCTCTAAACAAATTTTCCCAAGAAACGCCTGTCAGCATTAATCAGAAACACAACTGAAGACACACAACAACAACAACAACAACAACAACATCTTTATTGATATAGCTACTTAACTCTTTTAATAAACTATTTAATCACACTACAGAATGAATCCACTTTAAATTTGGTTGCTGCTTCCTGCAGAATTCTGGGGTTTGTAGTTTAGTGAGGCTGTTAAAGGTCCTAAACTATAAACCTCAGAATCCTGCAGGAGGCAGCAACCGGATTTAAAGTGGATTCATTCTCTAGTGTGATGAGGTCCTAAAGGCCATGGAAGCAAAAGCAGATTTGAGGACTGAGAAGAATATGTGGCTGATGCTTAAAGGACAGTGAGGTAGTTGCCAGGTGTTCCTTATTGAGAAGAATTGGAAACCACCATTGAAAAGGTCCTGTGTCTGGTAGATATTTACTTCACCCCATAAGCTAAATGCTGGAATAGTGCAATTATGGACGGGAAGTTTGTGGAAAGAAGTGCATGTATAGGTTAAGGAGTTTAGCACACAGTTTAGCAGAAAGTGGCTTTTCAGAAGGCAACCTGAGGACAGGATACATACCCACCCCATCACACTGGATTTCCCATTTTCATATCTAATGGAATAAAATGCAGAGGGATGACTCCTCCCAATCTATCAGATGTTTCCGCTTGTCACTGTCTTCCCTTTGGCAGGGGACAGATCCTCCAAATGAAAAAAACACACAAACACCTATTTTTGGTCTTGCTAAGATACAGAGTTCCAATTTCTTTAATAAAAAAGGAAACAATCATGGGGGAGTGGATTTAAAAATTATGGTATTATAGTATTTAGGACTTCATCAGATAGTCTTCAGGCTGCGTTTCCATGCGCTTAGGAAATGGAGCCCCACGGGTGTAGGAGTTCAGCCTGTGATTGTCTCTTTGCCACAGGTTTCAAAGGAGAATGATCATGACCCTTCAGAGGTTCCCATGTCTGACTTTAATGATCAGGTTTCTGTTGATTCTCAGGGGTTTGTGAATGCAGATGATGGCCTAGAAAATGCAGTTAGCCGGAGTGAAACAGGATTCTGGGATTGTTGGTTCACAAGGCAAAGATGTCTTGAGGCAGCCTGAGAAAGAGGTTGAGGCCAAACAGTCAAGGTTAGATAGAGATAGCGAAAGGAATGTACTAATGAGCAAACCAGAGGAGGCAATCTTAGATCGCAAAGGGCAAATCTATCAGGATAACCACCTGGACTTAGGGAGGAGGCGTTCAGTAAGATTAAGAGGGGGGGAAAAGGTTTGGGAGAGGTTTCCCAAGGGAAACAGAATGCTTTTGCCATGGCTTTCTGAATAAATATGGGGCCTGTGAATCTATGCTCTTCAGTGAGTCCAATGTTTAGCTTTCATGCCTGCTTCAAGCTCCCACATTTGGATTAAGAACATAAGAACATAAGAAGAGCCATGCTGAATCGGACCTCAGCCCATCTAGTCCAGCATTCTGTATCACACAGTGGCCCACCAGTTGTACACGGGGATCTCGAGCAGAAGGGAGGGCAAAACCCTGACCTGCTCCCGACCCCCCACAACCAGTACCCAGGGAAATCCTGCCTACCTCAACCAACTCCGAGGTGGCACTTGAATGTCCTTTTCAGTAACTACCGATACACTTGGTATCCATGAATCTGTCTAATCCTGATTGTTCAAGTTTGCTCCTGTTTCTTCAAGGGACTTTGGTCTTGCAACCTTTTGGACTGAAATACTATTTCCTGTGGACTTGGTTATCCTGTCTTTGGGACTATCCTGTCTTCCTGATGTGGATTTTGCTTAGATATCATTACATTGCTTCATGGATTGTTTTATAGACATTTCCCTATTTCCTATTTGAATGCTTTTTACCTTTTTTGGTACTTGCTATATCAGGGCTGCTCATTAGGTAGATCACGATCTACTGGTAGATCACGTAGGGCGTCCTGGTAGATCGCAAGCAGGGCGGGAGGAAGGCTCAGTCCTGCCCCGCAGGCTCCCGACGCCGCCCAGGTGCAGAAGGAGGTTGGACTGGATGGCCCTTGGAGGTCTCCTCCTATTCTAGGAACCCATTGTTGTTATTATTATTTTTATCAGAGGCTGAATGGCCATCTGTGAGGAATGCTTTGATTGTGTTTTTCCCTTATGGCAGAAGGAGGTTGGACTGGATGGCCCTTGGAGGTATCCTTCTACTCTAGGAACCTATTGTTGTTGTTGTTACTATTATTATTATTATTATTAGTAGTAGTAGTAGTAGCAGAGGCTGAATGATTATCATCATCATTATTAATATGAATAAATTCGGGGGCTTATTATACTCACATTTAATTGAATTAAATCTTAAAATATATTATATGGCTCTCACTGAAATAAATTTCCAAATATTTTGCTTTGATGGCTCTCTGAGTAGTGGGTAGGTAGATCATTTTGACTTGGTTGTTTTATAAGTAGCTTGCATGCTGAAAAAGGGTTAGCACCCTTGTGCTATATTAATCTTCAACAAACTGTTTTGCTTTTTAAAGAACATTGGTGTGTTTGCGGGTTCAAAGGTGCCTATCATAGCCTTGGAGTGAAATAACGGGAGTCTCACAGAGGCCATCACATGACATAAGGGCACTTTTGGTGAGACTCCAGAATTGAGAAAAGCAAGGGAAAGCAGGAAGAAAATGGGAAAAGGTGCAGAAAGGACATAGGGTGGTCAGCCATCCCAGAAGACAGGGAAAGGCAGTAGTGAACGGGATAAGTCGGTTCCCTCCACTTTCCCCCTGCTCATTTGATGAAGTCCTTAAAATTTAATATAGTAACAACAACAAACAGGAAACAGCAGAAATGAAACACACATGGTATTTAAACACACGTGGTATTTTCTTTCAATGAAAACCCTACAACCTGTTAAACCAGTTTTTTCAATGGGAAACCACACAATATATTAAATATAACAATGATTATGTGGTCACTGGGACAGAGGGCCAGCTTGAAATGACTTGCAAAAACTGCACCTCTGACATGAATGAAAAATATTTGAAGTACATTTGTGTATAATATTTGGCATTTAATGTTCTTAAAATGCCCCACGTCTCCAAATAGCAGTGGCATGATTTCAATCCAGTGGTTCCCTTGCAGCAGCCCTCTGATCCAAGACTTCAGTGGATCCTGGAGTGGCTTATCAGGCAGGGAGGCTGTGGGCATGTCTTTTTTAAAAAAGAGCTAAGAAAAATGGTGTCATTTATCATTAAAAACATCTGGCAAAGTGAGGGCTGGAGGTTAGCCTGCAAAACTCATGTCTTTTTACAAAAGGTGTTAAGGGCAATCACGGGAATTACAGGTCTCAATGAGCCTCACACCTGGACCAGGAAAAATAGCTGAGTAAATCATTAAAGGCAGAGTTATAAATGTCGACTGGAAAAGAACAAAGATAATCTAGTCAGGGGAGCCAGCTCTGCTTGGTTGGTGGCTCTTCATCTTGATCCTCAAAGAAAAACAGAAACGGAAAAGCAGGATACTGGGATGTTAAAATCCTTCACAATTCAGATTAAGAGTATCCTAATTTGGTATCCCTCATTCAGCCACCATCAGAATTAAATGTGGCTTGCCCCTCTAAAACGCTCCCATCATACGGACCAATTTGCCAATCATATACCACTTGCTCTCCCCTTTTGCCATGGAGCCGATTACATGACATACATTTACTTCCAGTGAGGCTCCGTAGCAAAAATGGAGAGCAAGTAGCATACGTTGTCACAGCAGAAACACAGGAGGCCTGGTATACATTGCCATGCCAGCAACACAGGAGGCCTCCCATGTTGCCTTTACAATAATGTGGGGAAGCTGGGTAGTGGACACTTTCCCTTGTGGGATGAGGCCAATAGTAAGTCAGCTGATGTGGGGCATGGAGCAAAGGTTTCACGCCTTCCTCCCTCCCTCCCCCCTCCCCTCCTGAAGAAAGGAGTCCCAGTGTTCGGCAGGAGGGGGAAGAAAGGGCACGAAGGGGGAGTAAGAGGTCTCTGTCGAAAGCTGGCATGGGCAAACTTGGACCTTCCAGGTGTTTTGGACTCCAACTCCCACCATTCCTAGCAGCCTCAGGCCCTTTTTCCTTTTTTCCCCTCAGCCACTTAAGCAGGAAAGGGCCTCCGGCTGTTAGGAATGGTGGGAGTTGAAGTCCAAAGCAACCAGAGGGCCGAAGTTTTCCCATGCCTGTTTTAGGGACCTTAAAATGGTGAGCCTCTTTCCAACATTGTGATTCTGGATAGAAAACAAACAACAACATAACATTGTTTGAGTCCACAGTACTCTCTGGGTGTAGTTGAACTACAACTTCCAAACTCAAGGTCAATTCCCAAGTAAACTCTTTCAGTACTTTCTGTTGGTAATGAGAGTTCAATATGCCAAGTTTGGTTCAATTCCATTGTTGCAAGAGTTCAGGATGCTCTTTGATTGTGTGTTAACTATAAATCCCAGAAACTGTAACTCCCAAATGTCAAGGTCTATTTTCCCCAAACTCCATCTGTGTTCACATTTGGGCATATTGAGTATTCATGCCAAGTTTAGTCCTGATCCAACTTTGTTTCAGTCCAGAGTGCTCTCTGGATTTCGGTGAACTACAACTCCAAAACTCAAGGTTAATGCCCACCAAACCCTTCCAGTATTTTCTGTTGACCTATTTTGACATTGCTCCCATTTTCAACCACATATCTGTGTGAGATGAGCTTCTCTAGCTTGACTGCAACACACAGAGAGACTGACAGCTGTTGAGCAAGACCTTCGTGTGTGTCTTTCTGCCATTCCTGCCAGGATATCTATGTTGTGTTCTTCGAAACAGGCCCAGGGTTCACACTGAGTGTATAAATACATTTAAAAACATATTGACTATATGCATTACTGTGTTAGAGTGTCATTTTGTGTCATTTTGGTTGGTGGTGTGCCCCAGGATTTTGTAAATGTAAAAAATGTGCCGCGGCTCAAAAAAGGTTGAAAAACACTGCCATAGATTCATCATGATGCATGATGAATCCCGACCTTAATGTGATAAGGTCCTTAGAAATGTTACAGGAATATGTTGGGAGAAGAATCCTGTCATACTGCGGTTCTCAACCTGTGGGTCCCCAGGTGTTTTGGCCTACAACTTCCAGAAAGCCCAACCAGTTTATCAGTTGTTCGGATTTCTTGGAGTTGAAGGCCAAAACATTTGGGGACCCACAAGTTGAGAACCACTGCATTTCACAACCACAAGGTTTTGAAATGCAAACTAGAGACAACTTAACTTGCCTTGCCTGAGGCTGAGAGAGTTGCTAAGGAAGAATTAAGAAAGTATTTGTTTGTTTAATGCATAGTATTCTGCACTAGCTTGAAATTGTTCTTTTAGTACAGTTTGACACTATATCCAGTTCCAGTTTTTACTAAACATCTGTAAATAAAGAGATTATCTGGCACACTGTAAATCTCTTTTAGAGGAAATGGATATTCCTTACAGGGAGGGGGTAATGGAAAACAATAATGAATGTGTTTCTTTTTGGGAAATTAGTTAGGGGCTTGATATTTCCAAAAACAAAATTTGAGGGTTCTTTGTTTACTTCCCCAGCTCACAACTCATTAAAGGGTGCTCAAAGAAGATGGCCTTCATTCTAGCTATGGGATATGCTTTCATGATCTCTTGTGGGGTGTGGGATGAGGGAGGTTCTTTCACATTGGGATCAGATTTCATAGTGCTCAATCCATCAGGAATCTGCAGTACTTTGACCTCAGAAGCAATGAGACCCCATCAAACGTGAAGGGGAGGAGGAGGGAGGACATGATTTAATAAAGACTCCCCTTATAAATGGAAATCACAAAGTCTCTAGTTTATGTGGCACAGTCATAAGGTCATTCCCCCAAATGGGGCCCCACCTGAAATACCACCGCTCTTTTTTGGGACCTTCGTTTTGATCCAAAACACCCCTTGTTAAAAGACAATGGAGAGATTTAAATCTAGATTGATTTTATTGTATTTCAACCATTTTCCCCAATATAATATCTTATTGTATTCCCCCTTCGTTTTTGTTGTTTTTATTTTGTTCTTATATTGTTGTTGTTGTTGATGAAACCATCTAGTAACACCCTAAAATCAAAGTATCCATGACATCAAAATTAAAAATTATTTGAGTAAAACAGACCCATAATCCTAACCGGGTAAAGGCTCACTTTTGGCCAAGATCCTGGGTCAAAGAGTACAGAGTAAACATCCGGCAAGTGCTACTCTATGCCTCTCCTTCCCTCTCCCAGCAGCTTTGGAACCACATCGGTGTTCACTGACCAGACGTGACCAGGGAGTGCTTAGCTGCACTTTTGCAGACAGAGTAAGGGAAATTAGGTAATACTCCCTGATCACTAGTGATTTACTTGAAATCCAGGAGATGGGTTTCATTTCTCTTAGCTGTAGAACTGCATCTGGAATAGGCTATGCCTGATCACCTTCCCCTTTCTTCCCCTGGCACATAAATAGTCATGGCAACACCCCTGGGGTTTGCAGGTAGGGGCAGCTGGGTGTTATGTGACAATCTGAATATCTTTCTGCACAATATCTAAAACCAGACATACACGGAGATAATCCCCCATTCTGCACTTCTATGTCAATAGCAGGATGCCAGCCCTGGTCTGTTGTGAATAAAGCTAACAATCTCATGTCTCCAAAGCAAATACAAAAAAGACATACAGATTTTAACTGGGAGAAAATTATATTCTCATCAGGCAAAATATACTTTGACCAGGTTGAAAAATGCATTATTTCCTTCAAATATAAGTGTTACCTTATGTAAACAGAAAGGTGGATACCAAAGTAGGAAGCAAATGAAAAAAGAAAAAGAAAAAAAGGGAGAGAAATTATTGTGTAGACCAGGGGTTCCCAACCTTTTTTTTTGACCAGGGACCACTTTGACCAGGGACTACTTGACCAGGGACCACTTGACTAGGGATCACTTTGACCAGGGACCACTTGACTAGGGACCACTTGACCAGAGCCAACTTTGACCAGGGACCACATTGACCAGGGACAACTTGACCAGGGACGACTTTGACCAGGGACATTTGACTAGGGACCACTTGACCAGGGACCATTTTGATCAGGGACCATTTGACTAGGGCAGGGTGCTCATTATGGTGATCGGGAGCACCTAGGTGATCTTCGTCCCTCTTCCAGGTGATCTTTGGGCCTCACCAGCTGGATGGCGTGCTCCTGCCATGGAGTGCACATGCGCTCCCGCCGGCGCCTTCGCGGGGCTTCTTTTGCCAAAATGAGGCTTTAGTGGGCGGGCCCTGGCGCTCGTCTTGCCATGCACGGTGTGGTGACATGACCGCCCACTGGTTGCTGCTGGGGGGGGGGAGCAAGGCGAAGGCACGTGCACGGATAGGATGCGAGGCTGTGGAAGGGATGGAGGGAATGTGTGTGTGTGTGTGTGTGTGTGTGTGTGAGAGAGAGAGAGAGCCAAGGAGAGAAGAAAGAAATCGGGAGAACTTTTTCGGATCCTTTTGGCAGGCAGGCAAGCAGGCGGGCACTGGAAGGAGAGATGGAGAAAGAGGTGAAGGAGGCTGGGCAAAGTGGGGCAAAGCCAAGCAAGCCCCACCGCAAACCCTGCTGCTGCCCTCAGGACTTCCATTCCAAGCCGAGACCTGGGCGAGCGAGCTGTGTGGGGCTGCTTTCTTTCCTTGGTTGGGGCGAGGAGGGAGGGCTCCGCCGTGTTCCTGGGGCTGAACCCGAGGAGGAGGGGGCTGCGGGGATGGAGACTCCACTTGCTGCTGCTGCTTGTGCCGTCGCCGCCTTCTCCGCCTCACCCTCCCTCGCCCTCAAAGGAGAAAGGTGGCGAGGGCCCACGGGGGGAGAGAGGGGGTGGCTCTTCAGAGTCGGCTAGGAAGAGCCTCCCTCTCCCTCTCTCTCTCCCGTGGGCATGGACTGCCACCAGTGGGAGGGGTCCTCCTTCCTGCCAGCCGTCCACTTGGGCGTCCTTTCTGAGTGACACCCTCGAAAGGAAGGAAGGGCGCCCCCCACTGCATCTGTCACTTTGGGGAAACACCTCTTCCACTCTTCCTTCTCCTGCCCAGGTAAGGAAGCCTCGAGGGAGGAGGGAGGGAAGCTGCCGTGGGGAGGCTCCAGCCTCACGTGGGTCCCTCTCTTAGTTGAGTTTTCTGGCCCAGGCAGCAGCCAGGCGGCCCCTCTTCCCAGCCCTGCGCCTTCCGAGCCACCGGCAAAGCCATATCTGGCCGGAGCACTGGGGGGTGCGCCTATAAATACCCTCCTGCTGCGTGCATGGGAGGGGCCTGCTGTGCACGCAAGAAGCAGGACGGGATGGGGACTTCCTGCTTCGTGAAAGCACGCAACAGGAAGGAGGAAGGCAACGAAGACATTAAGAGAGAGTGCGTGCGCAGGCAAGGAGGATCCCCTTCCTGGGTGCGCGCGGCGGCGAGTTCGTGGGCAGGCAAGAAAGAAGCCCCGTGTGGACAGAAGGCTGCAGTAGGACCGTGCGCGCGCGTGTACGCGTGCACGCTCCCATGCACAACAGGTGATCTTTTCAACTTGATTGTTCATATAGTAGCTCGCATGATGAAAAAGTGTGGGCACCCCTGGACTAGGGACTACTTTGACCAGGACCACTTTGACCAGGGATCACTCTCCAACATTAGTACCAAAAGGGTTACAAATCAGTTTTGGGTCAACTTTTGATTCAGTTTGCTTATTTGTGGTGCTGATTCAGAAAATTGCATTGGATAGACAACATCAGCTCTAGTTTCTGGTACAGAGCATATGCCACCCAGTAGTCACTATCTGCTCACCCACAGAAAACCATATTTAGTAGGCCTCGGCATTATAAGAGGGTTTTGCGAGACCAGTTGCTCTCATTGCAATGGTGTAGTAACAGTGAGAGCGCAGACCATATGTTAATTCTTGCTTACCACTGGTTTAGACTGATGGTAATCTATACGGGATGTAACCAGAGCATGGACTACCGTGGCCAAGTCAGACTTCCCAAGGTACGGACACAACTGGCACACAAGTCTTAGTTGTGCAAAAGGTCCTCTGGCCATCGCCGAGACCTGGGGTTCCAGGCTCAACGATGAATCCAAAATCACTCCAAGCTGCGAACCTGCGTCTTCAAGGGGATGTAACCCCGTCCAACACAGGCTGTAACCCTATGCCCTGTTCGGCCTTATGACTGACCAGGAGAACCTCTGTCTTGTCTGGATTCAATTTCAATTTGTTCGCCCTCATCCAGTCCAACACAACAGCCAAGCATCAGTTCAAGGTCTGAACAGCCTCCTTAGTGAAAGGTGGGAAGGAGTGACAGATCTGGACATCATCCCCCTGTCTAGTTCCCGGCATAGATCATCCACTAAGGCGACCAAGGTTGTCTCAGTACCATGTCCCGGCCTAAAGCCAGACTGTCTCTACCAAGATCCCCTGGAGTTGTGAAGCCACCCCACGTTCCATGACTTTGCCCAAATTGGGAAGATTGCACACTGGCCAATACTTCACTAATTGAGTGGGGTCCAGTGGTTTTATAACAGCCTGTTTTAGGCTAGCTGGAATCTTGCCCCCCTGTAAGGAGGCATTAACCACCACCTTAACCCACTCTGCCAACCCTCCTCTGGCTTCTTTGATCAGGCAGGCAGGGGTCTAGGATGCATGTGGTAGGCCTCGCCTCTCCAAGGATCCTGTCCACATCCTTGAGCTGAACCAATTGAAAAGAATCCATTAAAACCTGACAAGCAGATGTTCGTGTTACATCCTCAGAGACTGCTGTTAACGTGGCGTTGAAGTTGGAACGGATCAGTGCAACTTTGTTTGCGAAGAACCAAGCAAATGCTTCACAGCGATCTGCCGAGTGGTCAGGGATCTCGCTCTGTGGCGGATTTAATAGTCCTCTGACAACTCAGAACAGCTCAGCTGGACGATTCTTAGCGGATGCAATATTGGTTGCTAGATATGGTTTTTTTTCAGCCAATATTGGTGCGTCATAGATCCTTAAAAAGGAAACTAGACGTGCTTGGACTGACCCACACGAGCTCTAGCAACCTCTTCTTTCACTTCATTGCTGCCAGCTCCTCAGTAAATCAAGGGCTGATTTAGCTTGGTTACTCGAGAGGGGGCATTCTGGAGAGATTGTATATATGGCCCTAGTCATCTCCCTAGCCCAGAGAGAGGCCAGAGCCTCGACAGTCACTTACCGAGGAGGCGGGAAAATCCCCAAGAGCCGTCAGGAAACCATCTGGATCCCTAAGTCTCCTGGGATGGACCATTCTAATGGATCCACTACCCCTGCAAAGGTAGGAAGGCGCAATAAGTCTAAACTTCTTTCTTCCATTCCCTCTCTTCCTTCCTTCCTCTCTTCCTTCCTTTCTCCCCCTTCACCCTTTCCTTCTCTCCTTCCTTTTCCCTCCCTCTCTCCCCTTCCTTCTTTCAAAACTCCATTCTCCCTCCCTCCCTTCCTTCCTCTCCTTTTCCCCAAAGTCTTCCTTTCCTTCTGCTTCCTTTCTTTTCACTTCCCTCTCTTTCCCCTTTTCTTTTCTTCTTTTCCCTTCATTATTTTACTTTTTCCTCCCTTTCCCTTCTTTTCCCCACCCTTTCCTTTCCTCCCTTACCATTTCCTTCTTTCTTTCCCCCTCTTTGTCTCTCTTCTGCTTTTTTTCTTCCTTTTCCATAGTTTGTTCTTCTTTTCTTTCTTCCTCTCCCCCTTCTTTATTTCCTCTGTCTTTCTTTCTTTCCCCCTTCCTTTCTTCTGTTTTCTCTTCCTTCCCAGAGTCCTGAGCATGCCTTTTGCAGAGCCAGGTCTGAAGTGTCCTGTCATTCTGCCTGGGGAATCCTTTTCTCATAGTATGAACGTATATACTCACATTTAGTTGAATCCAGTCTTAAAATATATTATATATATTATATGGCTCTCAATGAAATAAATTTCCAAATATTTTGCTTTCATGGCTCTCTGAGTGAAAAGGGTTCCCTACCCCTGTTGTAGAGTTTGTTATATGGTGGAAAGGGGAAGTCAAGCATAGTCAGACATGCACTCCAGACTTTAAGAAAGGTAACTTCAGTAAACCTAGGGGAAAGTTTGCAGAGTGTGATCCCATGATTAGGGATACTAAAAGAGAAAGGAGCTCTGAATGGATGGGAATTTCTGAAAAATGAGATATTGGAGTCATAACTCGAAACAATTCCAATGAGGAGGGAAATAGGAGATGTCTAAAGAAACCCTACTGGATATCTAAAGAACTTTCCCAGTATGCCCTCCCAGGGGGGTATCCCTGCAGCTGATTGGACCTCCACTGTGACCAATCCCCAGCTGCCATTCCCCCATGCTAACCAATCCTGGCATGGATTCAAGCCAGCCTCTTTTCTGGCCAATCAGGGGAGGGGGCAGGAAGTTTGAATAACTATAATAAATATATGAGATAGCTTGTATTTCTTTTTATGTTTATGCTTGTACAAAATTTCTGTACATGTATCCCTTTTGGCCAAATTGAAATAAACCTCTTTGGCTTGTCTTCAACTTGGTGAATTGATTTCTCTGTCCTGGCCTATCTGGTTTTTAGCATAACTCACCAGGCACAGATCCTCTTTAACTGCGGTCCCAGTTAACCACAACAAAAGGATGCCACATTGAGAGGGGAGCAGACTTGTTTTCTGTTGTTCTAGAGACTAGGACACTGAGCAATGGATTCAAATGGAAGAAAAAGAGATTACACCTAAACATTAGGAAGATCTTCCTGACAGTAAGGGCTGTTCTGTAGTGGAATATGCTGCCTCGGAGTGTGGAATTGCCTTTTCTGGAATTTTTTAAAGCAGAGGCTGGATGGCCATCAAGTGCTTTAACTGTATTTTCCTGCATGGCAGGGGGCTGGACTGGATGGCCCTTGTAGTCTTTTCCAGCTCTATGATTCTGTGATTTGAGGTTTTGAAAATTATCTGTGGAATGAATTCCTTAATTAGAAATATATACAGTGTTCCATCACTTATTGCGGGGGTTCCATTCCAGGACCACCCGCAATAAGTGAAAATCTGTGAAGTAGAGTCGCTATATTAATTTTAATATTTATACATTATTTTATACATTTTTATATTAAATTTTTACCCGTGCTTCCTCACCTGCCTCCTGGCCCATCCCAAGGGTGCCTGCCTGCCTTCCCTGCTGTGCCTCAGGCTGCCGCACTTCCGGGTTCTGTGAAAACCAGGGAGGCAGGCCTTCCACGCTGCTCCTCAGGCCGCCTGTTGCAACCTAGACCTGGAGGATCCCTCAGTAAACTACCACGAAGCAGCCGTGATTAAATGCTTTATTTAGAATAAGTAAGAGAAAAGAAAGAGATAAAAATATAGTCCACTGATGCTCCCAGCATCCAGGTATTGCAAGGCAATAGTTCTAACAGAGTTCAAAGATCCAATAAATGAAGAAATAGTCTTGAAACCCCAATGGGCTAAAATCCGGGAGAAGTCCTTAGCAAACAATGGCTTGGCTGAATACTTGAGTACCGTGGAGGCTCTGAGGCCTGGACTTGAGTTCCATGGAGCTTGACAAGGAAAGCTGAATGTTGGCGCGAGATCCCGAGCGCCAACGGGAACCAACTTAAATAGGTCCTCTATTGTTTTGGCCTCGGAGGCGTTGACTTTGGCGCAGCTCTTTCCCAGGAACAGTTTGTGGGCCTGACTTTCCCAAACCTCCCGAGGAAGGCAAATATGTCAACTCGTTAGCGGCTGCACCTGGAAAAGAGGGGGAAAGCGAGGCTTTGCTTTCCCATCGCTTCTTATCAGGTGGGAAGAAGGAAGGCTGCGTCTGGCCTTGACCGCTGGCTGACAGGGAGGCCTCTGCAAAGGTTTTCTTTCATGCCTGGCTGGTGTCTTGGATTTAACGTGGCTTCTATCTGGCTTGGCTATGGAGTCAGGCTGGGGCACTTCCGGGGTCTGTGAAAGCCAGGGAGGCAGGTCTTCCACTCTGCTCCTCAGGCTGCTGCACTTCCGGGGTCTGTGAAAGCCAGGGAGGCAGGCCTTCCATGCTGCTCCTCAGGCCGCCGTACTTCCGGGGTCTGTGAAAGCCAGGGAGGCAGGCCTTCCATGCTGCTCCTCAGGCCGCCGTACTTCCGGGGTCTGTGAAAGCCAGGGAGGCAGGCCTTCCATGCTGCTCCTCAGGCCGCCGTACTTCCGGGGTCTGTGAAAGCCAGGGAGGCAGGCCTTCCATGCTGCTCCTCAGGCAGCAGAACTTCCGGGGTCTGTGAAAGCCAGGAGGCAGGCCTTCCATGCTGCTCCTCAGGCCGCCGTACTTCGGGGTGTGAAAGCCAGGGAGGCAGGCCTTCCATGCTGCTCCTCAGGCCGCCGTACTTCCGGGGTCTGTGAAAGCCAGGGAGGCAGGCCTTCCATGCTGCTCCTCAGGCCGCCGTACTTCCGGGGTCTGTGAAAGCCAGGGAGGCAGGCCTTCCATGCTGCTCCTCAGGCCGCCGTACTTCCGGGGTCTGTGAAAGCCAGGGAGGCAGGCCTTCCATGCTGCTCCTCAGGCCGCCGTACTTCCGGGGTCTGTGAAAGCCAGGGAGGCAGGCCTTCCAAGCTGCTCCTCAGGCCGCCGTACTTCGGGGTCTGTGAAAGCCAGGGAGGCAGGCCTTCCATGCTGCTCCTCAGGCCGCCGTACTTCCGGGGTCTGTGAAAGCCAGGGAGGCAGGCCTTCCATGCTGCTCCTCAGGCCGCCCCGTACTTCCGGGTCTGTGAAAGCCAGGGAGGCAGGCCTTCCATGCTGCTCCTCAGGCCGCCGTACTTCCGGGGGTCTGTGAAAGCCAGGGAGGCAGGCCTTCCATGCTGCTCCTCAGGCCGCCGTACTTCCGGGGTCTGTGAAAGCCAGGGAGGCAGGCCTTCCACTCTGCTCCTCAGGCTGCTGCACTTCCGGGGTCCCTGGCCTCCACTGGACATAAATATTTTATATTAATATTTTCAAAAACCTGCAAAACAGCGATTCTGCCTAAAGTGAACTGCGAAGTAGCGAGGGAACACTGTAGTTTGCTTTTCTATTTCCCCCCAACTAATTTGTGAACTTTACTTGGCTATGGATTTAAGTGAAATATTTGCTACACTTCTATAAAGCCCAATCAATCTCTTAGGATTTGAACCACATCCTCCTCCCGCTAAGAATAGTGATCTTTAGCAAGCGTTTGGTACAGAGAAGAGAAAGGGAACTTTGAATTCAATGAAATGCTTCTCCTCTTGGTTGAGATATCCCACCCAGTTCCCTCCATTATACTGGAGGGAATGCTTTCTTCCTGTGCTTCTCTCATTGCTAAGCAGGCAGATGGAGAAAGAGGAAAGAAGGGCAAAAGGAGATGCAGAGAGTGAGGGGCTGACTGCTGTGCTGTGAGCCTTGTGTGTGGCGGAGATTTGTGTGTGTTTGTGTGGAACAGGCACTGTTTAGATAAACAGATGGCAACAAATGGCATAAAATTATATACCCATAATGTCAGTTCATAACATTTTGTTCGACATACTTGATTTAATCGCCTAGCTGACGATTTTGCTTTTGGGCCCATATGGTGGCAAATGGCAAATGAACACTTTTACACAGCAACTCCAATCTGGTACTTTTATCACGGAGACTTGGGGAAGAATCCAGGAAAGGAGATGCAGATGGAGGCTAGATGAGCAAAAGCAGTGTGTGTGTGTGTGTTGTGTGTGTGTGGGGGGGAGAAAGCAGCAACGAAGGAGGGCAGGAGACATTGAGAAAAGGGAGTTCAGGAATGCCTTCTGAATTACCCCAAGGAAATTATGGCAGTGACCTCTAAAGATTGGCTCAGCAAGGTTTTGCAAAAGTGAGTAAACACAGAAGAAGTCAGCTGACAGCAGGGGAAAGCTGGAGATATTTCAGGGGTGGGCAGGCAGCCACTAAATGGGTAGACTGGGGAAAAAACTATGTTCTAAACTGGGCAGTGAAATAATCTGGGAACAGATAAGTCAAAAAGCCTTTGACAAAGCAGAAATGTAAAACAATTTGTCAATTCTTTGAAGAGGAAAGAATGATATACGGGCAAAGAGGGCAGGACTGCTCATTGTAGTTGTGAAATTTCAGCATTTTTTTGAATTCCCACCAAACCAGAATGTTCATCTGAGTTCATAGCACAGGGGGTGCGGCTCACAGATTCAGACTGGATTCTTGAAATCTCATCCAGTAAATCTGGTGTTGAGAAAAAGCATTTGAAAAGCTAATTGGGAATGAGCATCAACATGTTGTCCAGAATATCGAAATGAGGTTTGTCTGTAATGCAGACTGTTCCAAATGATTATCCAATGTCGATTTCAATGGGATCTCCCAGAGACATTTGCAAGGTTTTTGAAATTTTTAAATCAGACATCCCCTTTATCCTGCAAATAACTCTGTTGGCATTGATTCCTAGCAGGGTAAGGACTTGGCATGCATAGTATCACACACTGAAATTGAAAGGAGATGCCACATACTACACAACCCAAAGGGAAGATAGGACTGCTGCTGTTAAACGGAGTTTTGGATCTCTTGCTCCAGAAATAGGTTGCAAGTTGTGTTTTCTTGAATGTGGTATTCAAGGGGTATTCTTTCATGAGGGAGCCCTGATAGCGCAGTGGGTTAAAATGCTGAGCTTGTTGACCAAAAGGTCGCAGGTTCAAATCCGGGGAGTGGCGTAAGCTTGCGCTGTCAGCCCCAGCTTCTGCCAACCTAGCAGTTTGAAAACATGCAAATGTGAGTAGATCAATAGGTGGGAAGGTAACGGCGCTCCATGCAGTAATGCTGGCCACATGACCTTGGAGGTGTCTACAGATAATGCCGGCTCTTTGGCTTAGAAATGGAGATGAGCACCACACCCCAGAGTCAGACACGACTGGACTTAATGTCAGGGGAAAACTTTTACCTTTACCTGTTTCATGAGAGGGCAGCATGTCTACGACTTTCGGTATGAAGGGTAGAAATTCTGTTCACTTTCTTGAAACTTTATTAAGGGAGAAATGTTTCATAAATTAGATATATTGTAAACATAAATGAGTAAAACAGGTAAAAAGTGGGGAAATGGTGTAAACTTCAGTATGAGAGGAAAGCACAACCTGATGCAGAACAAGGATTGGAAGAAAATGCAGATAGGATTTCAAAAATGTCAACAAGCTGTGATTGGAAGACACTTGCATCCATAGCAATAAGCCTACAATGGGAGAAGGTAGCCACCCTTAGCGCCATGGGCAAGACATGTACATACCATAAATATTTGAACAGGGACACTGCAGGTATCTCTTAGGTAGAATTGACTGCCTCCAAATCCAAATGTGGGAGCCAAAGTCCTTATTTTGAAAATATAGCATTGGGGATGTTCCTTTAGTTTACAGTATGCATTCCTGTGTATACAGATTATAAGTGTGTACACTTCTGTAGTTAATCACACATATCCTATACACAGATAGTGGATATATACATGCGTAAAATGTATTCACATGTAAAGTACATTCACTTCCACAAAGGCTTCTAAGCCAGAAGCCCATATACACACACATATATATATTGTCCTTTCGCAGGCATTTCTATACCTGTATGTATCTTGTGGAAATAGGTTTTAATATGTTTATTTTAAATAATGTTTTTAATAATCAAGTTTTTAATGCAATAATAAAGTTTTTTAAAATTTAAAAATTAGAAATAAGTATTTTTTTAGGTCTGGGAAAGTTACTAATACTAGGAAAGTTACTAATTCTGTTTAAATTAGTAACAAATGACAAATTTAAAACTTGCATCTTATGTTTAATCTCTGTTTTGTGTATTTTAATATGGATCTTGTGGAAATACGTTTTCATATGTTTATTTTAAATAATAATGTTTTAAGATGAATGTGTGTTTTACAATGTTTGCAGACTGTCTCAAGCTGTGAGGAGAGACAGGCAAGAAATACAATGTATTATTATTAATATTATTATTATTAAATAATTATAGGTAGTTCAATTCTGTATAGCACTTTTTAAAATGACCTACCAAGAGCACTTTTATAAAACTTGGAAAACAGAATAAACATTCCTGACAAGAGGAATAAAATGTTCATTTGCTATGAGTGCGGTTGATAGCTCTGATAGCGAGGTTGAGGAGGAGCTGTTCGAAGGTCCAATGTTTGAGCTGGAGCCCATCAGTGCCCAGCAGATTCCTCAGCCAAGTTTGGAAGAAAAGCCTATATAGAGGAAACTACCTCTTCTCAGCCCAAACAGCACGTACAGGCAGTCCCCAAGTTTTAAACATCCAACTTACTAATGACTCATAATTAATAACAGGGGTGAGACAACAGGAAGTGAGAGGGAATCTACACTTGGAAGGGAAATTCACTACTGAAAGAGTTATCATGAGGAAAAGTTAGCTCACTGAAGCTCTATCATCTATCCTTGTATCTACAACAAGCCTTTTTTCATAATCCAATTCTCACAGGGACAGAAAGTGTGTTGAAATCTTCTGACCAGGGGCACAGACAGCAAAACAAACACCACAGGAGCCTTCCCTATCCAAAGCTCATTTGATCTGTCTGTCTGTCTGTCTGTCTGTCTATCCATCCATCCATCCATCTATCTAGAGTCACAGTTAAAACATTTACCTGTTTCGACTTACATACAAATTCATCTTAGGAACAAACCTACAGAACCAGTCTTGTTTGTAACGTGAAGTTTAAGCAAGTTCATCTGAGTAGGTGGATGAAGAAGGTTAAGTGTTCTGGCTCTTTTAGAGAAGGCTCAACTTCACGGATCCTCTAGGTTAGCACAGAAATGAGTTATCAATAGGCAACACCTGAGACGCTAGCATAAAAGGTGCTCAAAGTGCTGAGATTTGTATTTTGTAGTTTTTAACTGTTAAATTATATGGTTTTTATATGACTGTTTTTATCATATATTATGTGTTTGTATGTGAGCACTTGCTGCTTGTTCACCGCCTCGAGTCGCCTTCGGGCTGAAAGAGGCGGTATAGAAGCATAGTAAATAAAGTGGCAACTTCAGTGTGTGGAGTTGTTCCCGGTGCCCCTTGGCTGGATTCTGTGGTATGGACTTGGACTATTTGCTAACCTTCTGTATGGAAACAGGGTCTTGGTTTTATGCCAAGCATTTTGGATAAGGGATACTCAACCTGTAGTGCCCTTTCACATTTCAGATTGTATTGGCTACTACCTACAGGATCATGAAATTAGTTACTTTGATTAGAGCAGTGGTTCTCAATCTGTGGTCAGTAGACCACCAGTGGTCCCAAAAATTAAAATATTACTACACCGTTGCAACAAGAGCGCCTTATAGTGATGAGGCAACGGGGATGTTGGGAGGGGAAAGACTGGCTACCCACGAAAGGTGCTACAACAAGCCTCTTGCTTCTGCTTCTCCTCCTCCTCCTGAGCGGAGCCATTCCATGTGGTGCCTGGAAGTAGGGGCGCCTTGGTGTCTTCGTTTTTAGGCCTGTTCCTGGGGGTTATTTGGGGTGCTGATTCAGAAAATTGCATTGGATAGACTGCATCAGGTCTAGATTATTAAATATGGTTTTCTGTGGGCGAGCAGATGGCGACTACTGGATGACATATGTTCTGTATCAGAAATTAGAGCTGATGTGGTCTATCCAATGCAATTTTCTGAATCAGCACCCCAAATAACCAAATTGAATCAAAAGTTGACCAAAAACGGATTCGTAACCCTTTTGGTACCAATGTTGGAGAGTGGTCCCTGGTCAAAGTGGTCCTTGGTTAAAAAAAAAAGACGCTGGGAACCACTAGATTAGAACCATTTTATTTATGATTTTTATGTACAGTTGCGAAAGTTGTATAGTGAAGAAGGCTAACAGAAAAAAATAGCTCATTTAAAATGTAATACTGGAAGTGAGTCTTGTTGATATCATTGACAGCCAAAAAGAAAGATAAATGGTTTCAAACAACAGATCCAGGCAGAGGTCTTCCTAGAAGTCAAAATGATTACACTGAGGCTGTTGTACCTGGACATAACATGCGAAGACCTGTCTCAATGGAAAAGACGAATACTCCATAAAATTAAATGTAATTGCAGAAGAGGAATATTACCGATGAATTGACTCAGTCAAGGGAGCCTTAGATATGCAAACTCTGAATAGGGGTGGTAATATTAGGGTCTCTTAGACGCTCCTCATTCTTGGGGTCATCATATGTGATAGTTTGAAATTAGAATGGAAGATTTTTAGTTTTGGACTAGAAGCTGCCATATTCAAAATGGGCAATCCCCAATTGTATGGATGGATACAACATTCCACTGGGTTTAACAGTCCAAAAAGAAGAGCTTCCCCAAAAGGCATATTCCTTTTTCCTCCTTCCCTCCCCCTCTCTTTAGTGCAGATTTCAGTTCCATTTCCCTTCCAGTGGGGTATCAGGGAGTGATGCTGCAAACAGGAGGAGGGTGGCAGCATGGAGCTGTACAAGTTTTGGATTATGCTGGTGGTGGTTTCATTAATTCAAGGAAAACATTGGTCAGAGCTTTGGGGTTCTTTCCTATTCTCTCTGCTTTCCCTTTTTCCAATTTGAAGAAAAAAAGACCTGGATATATAGACCTTGTGACTAGATCAAATATGTTCTACATGGAATAATCATTTGTATCATGCTGATATTGAAAAAGTGCTCAGGATACCAACTTCTGCAACATCCTTCATCTCATGGAAGGGGAGACAAAACCAAAACCATGGAAAAGAGCAAGTGCATCAATACTCCAGCAAATACACCAGCTGTTCCAGCCACAGAAAGCAAGTAGACTGGAGATTAAAGGAGCAGCACTGCTGTGGTGTCAGGATCACTGCAGATGCTTTCTCATCCATCCACATCCGTACAGTGTTTACATTAGGTTAATTAATTTTAAACCATTAAATTTGATCCCAAAGAACCAGGATGGTAATGAGGATTGATCCCAGGGATCGCGGAAAACAGTCCAGATCTTTGCAGGTGTTTTTTTAACCCGGAGTAAACTGGGAAATCTGTTTCAGTGTTTCCCAACCAGTGTGCTATGGCACACTAGTGTGCCGTGAGCGATCATCAGGTGTGCCGTGGGAAATTGGAACCTCCAATACCCTTTCTTCCCCCTCCTGCCCACAGTGCTCTCTGGGTGTAGGTGAACTACAACTTCCTAACTCAAGGTCAATTCCCAAGCAAACCCTTTCAGTACTTTCTGTTGGTAATGAGAGTTCAATATGCCAAGTTTGGTTCAATTCCATTGTTGCAAGAATTCATGATGCTCTTTGATTGTGTGTTAACTATAAATCCCAGAAACTGTAACTCCCAAATGTCAAGGTCTATTTCCCCCAAACTCCATCTGTGTTCACAATTGGGCATATTGAGTATTCATGCCAAGTTTGGTCCTAATTCAACATTCAGTCCACAGTACTCTCTGGATATAGGTGAACTACAATTCCAAAACCCAAGGTCAATGCCTACCAAACTCTTATAGTATTTTCTCTTGGTTATGGGAGTTCTGTGTGGGAAGTTTGTGTCTTTCTGCCATTCCTGCCAGGATATCTATGTTGTGTTCATCGAAACAGGCCCAGGTTTCACACTGAGTGTATAAATACATTTTAAAACATATTAACTCTATGTATTACTGTGTTAGAGTGTCATTTTGTGTCATTTTGGTTGGTGGTGTGCCCCAGGATTTTGTAAATGTAAAAAATGTGCCACGGCTCAAAAAAAGTTGGGAAACACTGCTCTGGGTTAATCCAGATTAACCTGAGGTATTATTTTGGCACTTCAGATTAACCCACAATCCATCACAGGTTTTGGGCCTGTGCAGAAGGGGCCTTAGTGTGCATTGTTTTGGGGCAGTGTTACAGAGAAACAATGCCTTGGAACCGATCTGGAGTGTTTAATCGCCAGTACAATTCACCAGGAAATTCTCTAGTCTCATCGTTATTATTGTATTATTATTGTATATAGCATTATCAATGTACATATGTACAGCTGTGTTTAAGCAAATCTGAATTGAATAGAAGGGTTGGGATGGTTTGGATAAATGTTTTCTATCAATAATCTAGTTGCTTGAAAAAGCAGAACATTTGTTCCCCTTTCTTTTTTAACAACATGGTTAAAATTCAGTATAATTCACATTGTGAGTTGTTGTTAGGGATGTCGCCCCTTCATGGAACGTATGAGGTTACTAAAGAAACTTGCTTGCAGGTGTATGTATGGGATACATGCACACAGGTTTAGATGTGCTGCTAAAAGAGACAGCTTGCCATTGGCAGCAGAATTAGGTACTACTGGCAGGCCTAATCTCTGAAATGCATTTCTCTGAGGTCCGTATTCTGTCTGATCCCTTCCTTTGCTGAGGCCAGTCAGAGCAGCTGCCCAGTCATTGCTGATTCAGCTGTCCACTCTTGTGGCCTGCTGGTGCGTTTGATCTGATACAGACACGAGTGTTAGAAGCTCTGTGGCTGGAATCACAGCCAAACATCTCCCTCAAAGGTCCTGTTTGTCATTTCTGTTCTCTACCTGTCGAGGAAGGACGGGATTCTAGTGACACAGTAATGATGGTGAGCTCATAATCGGGTTCTTGCCCCCTCCGCCTCGGATTCAGCCGCTGGCCCTGGAACCAACCCCCCTCCCTTTCTCTCATTTCACGCTGTATCTGGCAGTTGGCAACAGGGATTGCTGGAGAAGCTCCCTGGTGTCTCTTTTAATTGCCATTTAGTTAAATGAGAACAGAGACCTACAAATAAATGCCCCCCTCCCCATTTGCCTTCTCCCTACTGCCAGAAGCACTGCATTTCAGTCAAGTGCTCACTGGAGAATTTGCCCATTTACTCTTGTTATTTGCATGATAAAGGCAGCTGTGGCAATGCTGTGCTCAACTTGAAAACCTGCTGAAGTTGTAGTGAGCAAGGAAGGAAGGCAGGGAGACTTGGTGGTGAAGGCAAGTTAAAGTTGTTGGGATTTGTTTTGCATCCTTTGACTCTACTCCAAAACTATCTCTGAATGTCAGTCGCCTATCAATCTTTCATCTATTTTAAATTCCTGCTCCTCCCGGAAGAAGCCTGCAAGCATCTCCCCTCCATCCTGTTGAGTCTCCAAGGAATGATGTGAACCCTTGGCCCCAGGGCAAAGAAGGTGTCTGAAATGTAACTCTATAATCTCCATAGAAGCTCCGAGCCAAATCAATGGTTGGTTAACATCCTTTTCAATACTCCTTCAACCAACTTGCAACATTTGTTATAGAAATCACACACCGTACAATAATCAACTCAGTTTACTTTGCGAAGTTCATTTATTTACAATGTTTCTATACCAGCCACTAACAGTTAACAAAAGCACTATAGACCAGTGTTTCCCAACCAGTGTGCCGGGGCACACTAGTGTGCCATGAGCTATCATCAGGTGTGCCGTGGGAAATTGGAACCTCCAATACCCTTACTTATTAAAGGAGCGCCACTACGTCACAGTACAAAATGCACAATTAATCATACATAATCATATGCAAAAAAACACATTCAAAGTACCCAATCCTGCTGGAGAAAATCAAAAGTCTTACATAAGGTAGTTCGGTGTGGTCGCCACAGAGAGCGGAGGAGTTGTGAACCAGGAAGCAGTGAGTTCACGGAGCACTCCTCTATGGAAAACTCACGATATTTGATGAAATCACAGAAGTGAGTGCAAAAAACAAAGTGTATCCTCACTATGTTATCCAATCCGCACAATAACACAGTCAGTTTGCAGACAATCATAGCGACAAGGTAGAAAATCACGTAGATAATCACATATATTCAAACCACCAGAGGCTGAAGATAGATGTGGCTATGGAACCGAAAGCTGGCATGGGCAAACTTGGACCATCCAGGTGTTTTGGACTCCAACTCCCACCATTCCTAGCATTTCCATTTTCTCCCGCAGCCACTTAAGCAGGAAAGGGCCTCAGGCTGTTAGGAATGGTGGGAGTTGAAGTCCAAAGCACCCAGAGGGCCGAAGTTTTCCCATGACTGACATCTGTTGAGCAAGACCTTCGTGTGTGTCTTTCTGCCATTCCTGCCAGGATATCTATGTTGTGTTCATCGAAACAGGCCCAGGTTTCACACTGAGTGTATAAATACATTAAAAAAACATATACACTATATGTATTACTGTGTTAGAGTGTCATTTTGTGTCATTTTGGTTGGTGGTGTGCCCCAGGATTTTGTAAATGTAAAGAATGTGCTGCAGCTCAAAAAAGGTTGAAAAACACTGCTATAGACTATAAACTATAGAAATACAACCAGAACACAATATCAGCATATTTGAAAAACAGCATCAACAAACTGACATATAGTTAGCATAAACGGCATAACAGAAAACACAATACCAAAGACATAAAATTAGTCCTCCTTGTTCTCACTTCACGTACCTTTTGATGCACCATTTTACCCTCTGTGTTCATCCAAATTAACTTTTGCATGAACCAGGCCTATTTTATTTTTAAAAAAGAACACAGGCTATTCTCACATCTGCTTCCAAATGTTCCTCAAGTGGCAGTTTTGTGGGGTTATGTGCAAGCCCCCTTTTCCCATCTCCTCCTCCTAGCCTCCTTCCCTTCTCATTTGTTTGCCTCTTGCAGCTTTGATTCCAAATGTCCTTGCTAGTATTTGAACAGAGAAATATTATAAACAAACAAACAAAACACTTTAGTGCTATTTTTTTTCCGTGTCAGGAGTGACTTGAGAAACTGCAAGACGCTTCTGGTGTGAAAGAATTGGCCGTCTGCAAGGACGCTGCCCAGAGGACGCCTGGATATTTTGCCATCCTGTGGGAGGCTTCTCACACATCCCCACATGAGAAGCTGGAGTTGACAGATGGGAGCTCACCCCACTCCCCAGATTTGAACTGCCGACCTTTCAGTCAGCAGTCCTGCCAGCAAAAGGGTTTAACCCATTGCGCCACCGGGGGCTCCAGTGCTATATTGATAGACTAACAGTAGGGGTAGGGAGACAAGAAAAGAAACTGCATGTACTCTAGTGGAAGAGGGATACTTTGAAAAGTTTCCAAACAGCCCAGAACTATCATGCCGGTCTAGAAGTGTGAAAATAAAATAAAGAGAAAAGGGAAAGATTAGAATTAGGGTTCAGGTTAAGGTTATACTGTAGAGGGTGAAAAATTGGACATTTGCAAATAGAGTGCAAAGTCAGCACTCATAGTCCTCATAGTCATTGTACAATTAAAGTCACTGCCCCAAACAAGGCAAAACAAAACAAAACAAACCACAAAAATAGGTGCACATGAACATTTTGGATTTGCAAATGCACAGAAATGTAGCAAGATAATAATTCAGTAAATAATAGGAATTACCAGGAAATACAGTGGGGGCATAAAACCCCATCATTTTGATCTTGGAAATAAAAGTGGTAAGTTCAGCAGTGAAAACAAGCTCTAAAACACTCGACAGCATACCCACTGCTTAGGAATGCTGGGATTTCGAGTTCATAGAATCATAGATTTGAAGGGTCTTCAGGTCTAGTCTCCTGCTCATAGCAGGCTCTCTAGTTTAATATCAACTGGGTATATGATTTCTAATCCAGCCCTAAAGTTGGAAAATTGGGTCTTCACCTTGCAACAGAAAGACTGCAATGTTGGTGCAATGCAAGTCTCCATGGAGACAAAATTCCACAAGTTATTTTATTTTATTTTTGATTTCATATCAAAAACATTTCATAAATAAATAAATAAGTTTTAAACTGATAAAATAAAGGGGGCACAAGCAGCTAAATAGTTTTTGACCAAAAACGGGAAATAGAGACTGCATTGTCTGTAGCTTTAAACAGTTCTTTCTCTGTGCATGAGGCAGAGCATTGTGGACAAGCATACAGATGCCGAGTTGTTTGTTCTGCTCCACAGTCGCACAAAGTGAAGGATCTTTCTAGATAGTGCCATTTTGCCAGGTTGTCTTTTGATCTCCCAGCACCACTTCTGAGTCTGTTTAGGGGCTTCCAAGTTGCCCATTCTTGGTTTGCCCCTGGAGAAAGACCTTCATGGGGGCCATCCAGTTCAGATTTCTTGATTTTGCTGCCCAGAGGGATACTCTTGCTGTTGCTGGAGGAGCATTTAGAGGAGTGGTGGTTCTCATGAAACTTTTCCTTGATTTAAGTCTACTAGAAGGAGGCTGATAGCTATATTGATGGCATTTAGTAGGATTGCTTCCTCTCCATTGGTGCCCTCTTGTTGTGGGGGAGGGGGGAGGCTTGCATACCCTAATGAAGTTGTGAGCTATCGTAGGGCCTCCCATGCTAGACAGGTCACAACTGAAGGGTCTGACAAAGAGCATCAATTGGGCAGGATGGGCTCTCTAGCCATTTGGCAACCATCCTAAGAGAAGGAAAACTCTAATTTCAAACCCGGGCAGATGGTGTTCGTTTAACCCTGTAAGGTCAACCATCCAGAGAAGGAAACTCAAATCAAACCTACAACCTGAGGACCTCACTGCCACCATCTGAGTTTGCTAGACCCCAGCAGACGAACCTTTGGTTTACAGGGTAAGGCCAGTTCCGTGCACGCTGCACTCCACCAGAAAAATCCATTGCACAGGCTCAAAGGACACATCCAACCTTAGTCATCAACACATTTGTAAAACGCGTGGGATGAGTCCTTCCTAAGTATCTTTGTTCGTGAAGTAATGCCAGAGAGTAGGATTGCTTAGGATGGTCTGCAACCATCACCCTCTCCCCAAATTGGGGGGAAAGCCTCCCCCTTCATTTTTTCCAAAGCCATTTCCCCCAGAAAAATTGAAAAAGTGCATACAAACAAAAAGTCTCAGAAATCTTTCATTACAGTCTTCATGCTATATAGTAGCTGAGCTGCTGAACTTGCTGAACAAAAGGTTGGCATTTTGATTCGGGGGAGCATGGTGAGCTCCTGCTGTTAGTCCCAGATTCTGCCAACCTAGCAGTTCAGAAACATGCAAATATGAGTAGATCAAGAGGTACCGCTCCGGCAGGAAGGTAACGGTGCTCCATGCAGTCATGCTGGCTGCATGACCTTGGAGGTGTCTACAGACAACGCTGGCTCTTCGGCTTAGAAATGGAGATGAATACAACCCCCTAGAGTTGGACATGACTAGACTTAATGTCAGGGGAAACCTTTACCTTTATATCAGGCATCTTCAGACTGTGGCCCTAAAGCTGTTTGTGCCTACCACTCTCAGAAGCCCTAACAAGCTGGTTCAATTGTCAGGAATTCTGGGAGTTGAAGGCCCAAACAGCTGTGGAAGGTTTCAGTTTGAGGGTGGCTGCTTTATACCATTTCATAGATATATTATTTGTCATTGGAAAAGAACATAGTCTACACACTTTTCAATTTTTCCAGAAAAAAATGGCTTTGGAAAAAAAATGGGAAAAAAACTTGGTTTCCCCCAATTTTTCTGTTTTCTACCCAGTCCTTCCCATCTGTAGCCCACTTATATTTTGGGATCATTCTTCTCATTATGGCTGCAAGTTTTGTAAAAACAATGTTTTAAAATTCTGTCTTCATGCTTTATGCAGATGAAGAAGACAATTAACACCTTCCTTTCTGGTTTATTGCGAGTTTTCCAGGCTGTATGGCCATGTTCCAGAAGCATTCTCTCCTGACGTTTCAACCTCACCTTATAAAAACTGTATTTTAATGCCTAAATGTATGTTTAATTCACATTCTACTGGTTCTTTTAATATTGGTCATTGACCAAAATAAAAATGTTATGCCCTTCACAACTGGAATGAAGTTTATGATCCTTGCTTGTTGTCAAACACATAGTTTAAGCTAAATAGCGTACAAGCTTTAAGATAGATAGAGTCAAAGTTATTGTTTTCAACATCACTGCTTTCAAGCCAGTTGTCACCTTTCCTATATTTGTGTTTTTCATTTTTCCTGTCTAGATGTATTATTTTCCATTTTTGAAATATTTATATATTCCTCGGTGTTCAAATTAACAATTGTTAAACTATGATGGGAACTGTTTGCATACTTTTTCAGAATATTTGGTTTCGGATACCTCACGGTAGCATAAACGCGTTTCCTAGTTTTACTATAAAATGGATCGCCAGGATCTATGATCCATCATTTTGGAGAGTCCTTAGTTTGTTTCACATCTTAGTCTGTACAAAATGCAAAAATATGTCAAAGATTAAGTGGGGCAACATGCTCCCCATCCCCCCAATAGCCCTGTTCCCATTGGCTCACCTCCCAGAATTTCATTAGTTATGAGCCTGAAGTATAGTCTGAAGTGGGAGGTGGGGGACATGTGTGCAGGACACATGCAGCTGAGAAGCTTGGGTGTCATTTGGGAGCGCTGATCTCCCATCCAGGGTAAAAGAGATCCAAGAGTCAAGCTACCAGGCATAGGAATGCAGGGGCCAGGGCTCTCTGGAGCTGTTTTTGGAATGTGGGGAGGGTTCCTTGCCACTCTGCCGGGGATGATGGCCCAAGGCATCCCAGGACCTGAAGCTGTGCATTCAAACAAGATCTTGTATCTCATTGTCATGCTAAAGTCTTTGTTCTCACAAATCATCCTCAGGCTTCTGCCAGCCAAACAGTGTCATAATAAACTGTCAGGTTGGGAAATCCTAACCGTTTTTCCCTACATCTTTGGCTTGGCATATTTTATTAAATGACTCCCTTACAATCTTAACAGCGCATAAACATTTATTGATTTCTTTTATAACTGAGAATCCTAACAAGTAACCAGACAGAATTCTAATGACGGGGTGACTGGGCGGAGAGCTAGACGAGAGGTGAAAGAGGCCTGCTCTCTAGGAAAAGAATAGAATCCAGTTGTTATATGCGTGGATACTTGGGTCATGCTTAGGTGCTTGGTGTCACTGGACTTTATCAGGGTGGAGACGCAATTTTCAGATCTATTGAGAAGTATCAAATGTATGAGGTGATGGTTCTATAGCCTTTATTTATTTATTTTAATTAATCAATGTATTTATTTATTTATTTATTTTTGCAAGGGATGGCAGAAATCATTTTACTACCTGAAGCACAATTTTAAAAAATGGACTCATATGGAAATTAAGGCTTAGTCTACATCAGTGTTTCTCAACCTTCCTAATGCCGCAACCCCTTAATACAGTTCCTCATGTTGTGGTGAGCCCCAACCATAACATTATTTTTTGTTGCTACTTCATAACTGTCATTTTGCTCCTGTTAAGAAACGTAAGGTAAATATTCGATCTGCAGAATGTATTTTCTTTCATTGAACCAAATTTGACACAAATACCCAATACGCCCAAATTTGAATACTGGTGGGGTGGGGGTTGATTTTGTCATTTGGGAGTTGCAGTTGCTGGGATTTATAGTTCACCTACAATCAAAGAGCATTTTGAACTCCACCAACAATGGAATTGAGCCAAACTTGGCACACAGAACTCCCATGACCAACAGCAAATACTAGATAGGTTTGGTGGAGTTGTGGAGTTGTAGTTCACCTACATCCAGCATTGTGAACTCAAAGAATGGTGGATCTGGACCAAACTTGGCACAAATCCTCAATATGACCAAATGTGGACACTGGTGGAGTTTGGGGTAAATAGAACTCGACATTTGGGAGTTGTAGTTGCTGGGATTTTTAGTTCACCTACAATAAAAGAGCATTCAGAACCCCACCTAAAGAATTAGGCTGAACTTCCCACACAGAACCCCCATGACAAACAGAAAATATGTGTGTTCTGATGATTTTCTTATTTATTTATTTATTTAAATTTATTATTCGTTAGTGACCTCAAGATTTCTTTAATAACTGACACCCCCACCCATTTCTGCCAGGAAAGGTCCTGACTGCCCAGGTTGAGAAACACTGGTCTACATTTCTCCCACATTTCCATATTCCCAAAAATATTTCTCAAGGACTCAACTCTGTTTTAAACTAGAGAGTTGGTTATCTTCACTGTGTTTTCTCCCCTTGCCCCAATTTTGTCTGCTTTAGGCCAAGTCTGAGGATACTCCAGATTTTGCAGCAAGTATATGTGGGATTTGCCAAAGTCTGAACAGCTGGATTGAGTACATTAGGGTTGATCTCATGTCCGGACAGACACTACTATCATCACTCCAATCATGATTTTCTCCCTTGCCCCAGGGCCAAGGGAATGCCTCATGCCTTGTTGCCAAAGTCTGAACAGCTGGATTGAGTCCTGCCATTCATGGTGTCCATTGTAAGTGGCCTACCATCCTCTGCTATATCTGCTAATGATAGAACTGGGCACCTGTGCATATCTGCTAATGATAGAACTGGGCACCTGTGCAACAAACAAGAAGAAGGTAGCAATCCCCCCAGGCCCGGATTAAGCCCTTTTGGCGCCCTAGGCCACACTTTGGAATTACGCCCCGAAACTAACCTCTACCACACCATGAGGTTAGAGGGAATCATAGGGTGCGAATGGAGCCGGAAGTGTCTGTGCTGGGCTCTCGCCGGGGCCTCTTTGGCCCAGAGGGGGCATGGCCAGTGTGGGGAGGAGGGGTGCACTCGTCCTCCAGCTACGTCATGGGCGTGCGTGCATTCCAGGCGTCATGGTGCATGCACAGGAGGTGGCTTTGGGGAGTGGCCGAGCTGGCTCAAGGAGAAGCGGGCCCTCATGGCGGTGCGGAGGAGGAAGCCGAGGAGGAGTGCAGCGGTGCCGCCATGAGGGCCGGACGGTGAGGGAGGGCCGCCCTGGACCCCAAGGCCTCGCCCCCACACGGGGAAGGCAGAGAAGGGAGGCTGGGGAGGGAGTCCGCCGCTGAGCTGAGGGGCCTTCAGGCTGGGCCTTGGCCCTCTTCACTAGGCCTCGTGAGGGCGATGGCGAGGGGGGGCATTCCCTCTTCACCCACCCCCTCGCAGCACTCTCCCCCCACCCTCCCCCGAGAGAGAGAGAGAGTCATCTCCATGCTGCGCGTGGCAGGGTTTTTTGATTTTTTAAAAAAAAAAATTTAAAAAAATTGTCCCTGTGAACTGCGCCCCCCTTGGCTTGTGCCCCTAGGCCATGGCCTAATGTGGCCTTATGGATAATCCAGGCCTGAATCCCTCCCCTTTTTGTGCTGGCCATTTGGGTGTCCCGTTCTGACACCAGCAGATGCAACATATGACCACATAGTCATAGTGAACTCCATAGCTGGTATTGAGCAGCAACAGCAACAGAAAACATGATGTAGTCTTGGACTAGCAGGGTCAGCTGGATACCATCACAGTTGATCTGGGGCCCGTCTGGACTGGCTATAGATTCAGCAGCTACTATAAACTTAGGCTAAGACTATATCTGTACTGCAGAATTATAGCCATTTGACACCATATCAATTGCTTTGACTCAATGCTATGGAATTCTAGGATTTGTTTTGTGAGGTATTAACCTTTCCCTGTCAAGAGAATTCTCATATCACAACAAACTACAAATCCCAAGATTCCACGGAGCCATGTTAGTTAATGTAGTATTGAACTGCAATTAACTAACAGCATAAATGGCCTATAAAAATAGAGCCAATAATCACCATGCAATCATATTCAAGCTTTATATAATTAAGTTCTCATGCATTCAGTTAGGATTACTTTCTAGTAACTCTTTTTGATGTTGTCATTTAAATAGGTGAATCCATAATTTTGATCAAAGTAAAGTAAACACCTCCTCTTTTACTTCTTTCATTCAAAAATCTCCCTTTTTGCATAATCTTAACATGAAATAGTATTCCAGGGAGGCCTGTCTTTTGATTCTGTTAACTGTTGGTGCTGTTCTTTTTGTCTTCTATTTATTTCAAGCAAAACAAATGAGGGTGTATGAGCAGTGGCTGCGAGTGTGCAGGAGATGCAGTGTGGGGGTATGCACATTGTAAGTGGTGCAGGTGGCAGCCTGCTGCTTTCTTGGACAGAATCTGTAGGTACACCAATTGGAACCAGGTTCAAAATACCATTACACATACATATACCCTGCTTTTGATGTTGAAGTCATTTTATCTGTGTGATCTCAGTCTTAAGCAGGACTGGGAGTGTGAGACACTTCAGACATTAAAATTAGGCTCCATGTCAGTGGTTCCCAGCCTTTTTTTTTTTTGACCAGGGACCACTTTTACCAGGGACCACTTTCCAACATTAGTACCAAAAGAGTTACAAATCAGTTTTTTAATATATGCCTGCATCCAGTAGTCACCATCTGCTCACCACAGAAAAACCATATTTAATGATCTGGAGCTGATGTGGTAGTAATAATCTTTTGTGGGTAGTCAACTTCTCTCCACGTGACATCCTTGTTGCCTTGGCACTATAAAAGGGTTTCGCGAGACCAGTTGCTCTTATTACTGCATGGTTTTGAGGCAATGGCATAGTAATCATGAGGCCATGGACCATATTTTGGTTCTTGGGGACCACTGGTGGTCCATGGACCACAGGTTGGGAACCACTGCTTTATGTGATTTCTGGTTGTGTCAAGTTATGGTTTTAGGAGAACAGCTTTGGAGAAGGAATTACAACATATTTGATCCCCAGTATCTGAAACTAGAAATTGCTTTTAACTTTAACTTATAATATGCTATCAAGTGCAAGTGCTTGCCCGATGTGGGAACTCAGACTAGAGCTGCAGATACAGCCCATTTTAGAACTGGTTCAAGGCCACCTTCTGTAGTTAATGTAATCACCTTCTTAGCTTCGAATCTGTTCCAAAAATGGCAGTCTAATCATATGTATAGTGAATCCAGTTTCTGCCAAACCAGTTCTGAATCGATCAGAGTGGTCAGTATAGATGAGCCCATTGGCAGCCAGTTAGAAATGTAAATAGTGCAATCATGTCATCCTTCAAATGATTTAAGTCGTGTCAATCATTTGAGGGATGACATGATTGCACTATTTACATTCCAAATGCCTTGTTGAAATCTAGATAAACAGCACCCATCTACTAAACTAGGGCCTAAGGCAGTATTTGTCCTTGACAAAAAATAAAGATGATAAAGAAGTAATTTCAGCACTTTGAAGAAAAGTGATGTGTGTCACTCTACCCCTGCCCACTCAATTGGGAGAGGGAGGGGAATTTGTGTGTGTGTGTGTGTATGTATGTTTCATATATATATATATATATATACTCTCTCTCTCTCTCTCTCTCTCTCTCTCTCTCTCTCTCTCTATATATATATATATATATATATATATATATATATGAAAAGGAATTGGTAAGTGATACATGGTCTGTCCCAGAAGTAATAGGAATGGGTTTTTTTGGTGTTGTGCAGAAGGGCCAGGAAAGGAAAGTGGGGATTGAGACACACAGAGGGGGAACCCTGGCATTCAGTTTGACTTTCCTCAGTTGAGTCTATGCCTTGTATAGTTGGTACATTAGCAACGTGCTTAGTAGTGCTTGTGTCTTGTCATGGGCTAAAAGGCACCGTAGTCTGGAGTAGTGTTTTTCAGCTTTAAAAAGTGATAACAATATGGTTTGTGTGAAGGCTGTTCTAAATGTTTCTCCACCACTGTATTGCCCTGACTTGGCTCTGTGTGATTTCTTTCCCCAAGTTCAAAACCCACCGCAAAGGACATCACTTTTGGACAGTTGGAAATGTCCAGGCAGTTGTGCCAAGGACTTTGAACATCTCAAGTGAAGACATCCTCCTCTGCTATGAAGAATGGCAACAAATCACTGTATTCAGTCACAAGGAGCCTATTTTGAAAGAGATACATTGTAATTGCATGTATATTCAATAATGCTTTAAAAAAAATAATTCTCATTAATTTGGGGCCAGGCCACATACACTGGCACATACTTCAAAACTTTCAATGTGACAATGTCTCCCTTAGTTCTAGTTTCTACATGATACTGGTGTATCAATATGTTAGTAAACCTTCCATAATATTGAAAACCGTTTAAAACATATCCATTAAAAATAAATAGCAATACAACACACTATTCTTTTAAAAAACGGACAGTTCCTTAAAGCTTATCATTTGATGATGATGGATGATCTGATAACTTCTTGTGTTGTAATTGGGAAACTATCCTGATAGGGTTGTGAACTACTTTGTTATTTGTCGAAGGCTTTCATGACTAGAATCACTGGGTTGTTGTAGGTTTTTCAGGTTGTATGGCCATGTTCTAGAAGCATTCTTTCCTGACGTTTCACCTGCATCTGTGGCAAGCATCCTCATAACTTCTGAGGATGCTTGCCACAGATGCAGGTGAAACGTCAGGAAAGAATGCTTCTAGAACATGACCATACAACCTGAAAAACCTACAACAACCCATTTTGATAATTGTTTTGGGGGTGAGGGCAATAATTCCATTTTCTGTACGCAGTATAATCTGTTTTCAGTTAGAATAAAAGATATAGCTGATGCCCTCTCAAATTTCCAGGTGGAACATTTTCAAGATCTCTCAGCGAGTAATTTGCATGAGCTCACCCTTATGGGTGCTTTGAAATTATGATGGTGCAAAACTCTGCAATTGACAGGCATGTCCATATACTCCATCATTAAGGCAATCTACTCCTAGTCCCGGTATGATATCTAGCTTGTCAACAACAACAGATGCTGTCAACAACTATTAGGCTGTGTAGTTCTCTCTATTGACTTGTTACAAACTGTTTAGGCCTTCACTTGAGGAATAAGAGCAACTCCCCTTTTAGTATGTCTTACTTTCTTGGCATTTTGTAACCAAGGATGGGCATATTGACCATATCAAGGAGTTTAGGATCCATATAAAGTTAGAGGGTTGAATTAGTAAGCTCCTAATTCAACTTATACAAAATCTCTTTTTTTATTTAATAAGAGTTGGGCTTAAATGTTTCAGGCAGGTATATTCTTAAGCACTTATCTGCTTGAAGCAGCTTTCTTAACAGCCTTCTTTCAACTTTCTGAATTGAATCAAATATAGACATAGAGCCTTAGCTGATGGAGACATTGCATTTCATGGTGAAGAGGAGATTGTTCCGTCTGTGACGTGTTTCATTATGAATCAGTGCTGTACTTGGGAATGGGTACTTTTGCTTCGGGTACTTTTGCTAAGGTTGTGTGTCCTGTTCTGTGTGGGTTTTGAAATATTATTTGATGAGTCATAGGAAGTGATTCAGTGCCTTTCTTCAGGCATAGTGATGCTTTACCACCATCTGTCAGTTTTTAGCTGTGAATAAATGGACCAATATCACTGAAAGCCATTCTCCCAAAGTTTTGATAAACATCCTTTTTATAATACAGCTGCATCAATTGTTACAAGACTGGATTTTTAGCATTCATGAGATTCATAAAATTCAGAAGTTGGATAGGTCTATTGCTTGTTGATATTACAGTTGGCAACATCTGGGTTGAGGTTTACATCTGTTCTGCAGGAGATGCAAGTGATGTTTTTTCCCCTTTTTTCTATCACTTGCTTTGCTTCCAATTTTAAAGCAACTTGTTGTTTGGTTGAATTTTCAAAACACAATAAATTGGTTGTGCATTTATTTATTATTTATTTCCACAATTTCTACCCCGCTTCTTCTCAACCCCCGAGGGGAGACTCAGAGCGGCCTAACAACGGCAACAATTCAATGGCAAAAACACAGTATACATATAATAGAAAACCAAAAACAGTCAAAATTAAAATACATTAAAATACAGTTAGCATTAAAATACAATTAAAATACATTTGTGAACGATAGCAGTGTTTGAGAAGACCAAGAGTTTTTGACCATCGATTATCAACTTGTCATCAGTCTAACTAATAGAGTTGAGTGACATGATTTCTGTACATGCTATGGTATCAATTTCTGTTTGTCATTTTTTGAAGATCAGCTTTCAATCCTATGTAAAGTAAAAAGAAAAGTACAGAGTTATTATGAAGTGTGTATCAGTAAGTGCGAACTTGGCTTCAAGGTAAGGCTGGGAAAATGCTTGCTCAAATGTCAACAAGAGTGAGAATAGGTTACACTAGTGGTTCTCAGCCTGTGGGTCCCCAGATGTTTTGGCCTTCAGCTCCCAAAAAATCCTAACAGCTGGTATTTCTGAGAGCTGTAGGGCAAAACACCTGGGGACCCACGGGTTGAGAGCCACTGGATTACACAATGGATGTGAGCAATTGTGACCTATAATAACCTCCTAGAAGGCACACTAGTTGATAAAATTAGCAATGTTAAAGATTTCAAAATATACCTGAAGTATTATCATGTCTAAAGACCTTTGTTTTGATTGGAAAACTGATATTTACACAAGGTTATGGGGAGAAGAAAAGCAGCCAAGATGGAACCACACATTAGACTGCCTTTGGACAGTCTCCATCAATGAAAACCACTGTCCCAGATGGTTAGACCTTTCCTGATATGCTGATACCTGCCCAACATAACCTGCCTGGTAAGATAAACATCTAGGCTATGTTGAAAAAAATATATGATCAATTATGGGTATAATGAATGCTAGTTGTCATATATTATGGTTATAATAAGATGCTGTTAAGATTTAACAATATGCAAGGAGATTATTCTTTGAATGTCTGGTTACAGATGTGTAGTGTCTCAAGAGATGAAACTGTATTGTTTAATGTATGGTTATGTATAAGGTATAAGGGACTGGGATCTGTACAAGTTAGAATCTTTATGAAATGCCTGTGCACGGCCCAAATAGGAACTATGGAAAATAACAAAGAACCTGATGATGATGAAAATGGATGGATGTTTAAGTTGTATTGTATATTTTACTCTAAGACTGAGTCAGGTGTGCTATGTAGTGTTTTATGTATTTTAATAGTTTTTTAAATGGTTTTATTTTTTAAACTATGTTTTTGTTGTTTATTTGTTCAGTCGCTTCCAACTCTTTGTGACCTCATGGACCAGCCCATGCCAGAGCTCCCTGTTGGCCGTCACCGCCCCCACCTCCTTCAAGGTCAAGCCAGAATACCATCCATCCATTTTGCCTTTGGTCAGCCCCTCTTCCTTTTTCCTTCCATTTTCCCCAGCATCATTGTCTTCTCCAAGCTTTCCTGTCTTCTCATGATGTGGCCAAAGTACTTCATCTTTGCCTCTAATATCCTTCCCTCCAGTGAGCAGTCGGGCTTTATTTCCTGAAGTATGGACTGGTTAGATTTTCTCACAGTCCAAGGCACTCTCAGAACTTTCCTCCAACACCACAGTTCAAAAGGGTTTTTTCCCCTTCACTCAGCCTTCTCTGTGGCCCAGCTCTCATATCCATAGGTTACTACAGGGAATACCACTGCTTTAACTATGCAGATCTTCCTTGCCAGTGTAATATCTCTACTCTTCACTATTTTATCAAGATTGGTCATTGCTCTCCTCCCAAGAAGTAAGCATCTTCTGATTTCCTGGCTGCAGTCTGCATCTGCAGTAATCTTTGCACCTAGAAATATAAAGTCTGTCACTTCCTCCACGTTTTCTACCTCTATTTGCCTATTTAATTACGTATATATATATTTAATAATCTTATGTTTAATTCTATTTTAGGGTTTATATGTTTTAGTTTTAAAATTGTATATTGTATTGCTTTTAGTTTTAATAATAATAATAATAATAATAAAAAATAAAAACTTTATTTGTATTCTGCCCTATCTCCCCAAGGGGACTCAGGGCAGATTCAAACATACAACGGCAAACATTCAATACTTACATAAAACAAACGCACGCTGACATAAAATCCCAGAAAAACCCCACATATGAAAATAACATTAAAACCTAACTTCAAATCAAAGCCTAACATCAATAAATTAAACTACATGTAGTCAGACAAAATTATATGATAACATGAACTCTAAACAAAACATCCACATTAATGTGAACCCTTGCTCAGCCAGCAAGGGTTCACAAAACAGTGTGGGTTGGTTATGTAGTCAAACGAGGTCATTAAGCTGGCGTGGACCAGGAAAGCCCAAATACAAAAAGTTTTGTTAGCCACATTAAGAGAGAAAAAGCGGGATATAAATAACAACAGCAGCAACAACATTAACACTCTAGATATTAATTATTGAAAGATATGCAGGGAGGTAATGTTTTAGTCCCTATGAAAGTTTAACATCCTCATGAACATATGATGTCATGTCATGAATATATGATGCCTTACTTGTAATGTAATGTGATGAAGCTCAGCTCAGCTACGTCCCACCTCGTAATTTAAGATCATCGGGGAGGCCCTGCTCTCTCTCCCGCCTACTTCTCAAATGCGGTTGGTGGGGACGAGAGATAGGGCCTTCTCGGTGGTGGCTCCCCATCTGTGGAACACACTCCCAATTGATATACGATCAACCCCATCCCTCCTGGCATTCAGGAAAAAAGTGATATCCTGGTTATGGGACCAGGCGTTTGCACATTAGCATGATACAGCACTTTAGATTTGATTGAAATGGCAAACTGGTGAACATGACCCAATGCTTCTATTATGAATGGAATACTGTTTTTTAATGTACGTGAATGTATATGATGTATTTTAATGCTAACTGTATTTTAATGTATTTAATTTTTACTGTTTTTGGTTTTCTATTATATGTATACTGTTTTTTGGCATCAAATTGTTGCCGTTGTTAGGCCGCTCTGAGTCCCCCCTCGGGGGTTGAGAAGAAGAGGGGTAGAAATGGTGGAAATAAATAAATAAGTAGAGACATTTTTCCATAAGTTGAATATATATATACACACACACACATACACACACACACACACCCATCTATAAATGCATATAATATATAGCCTAAAAGATTACAGAATATCCAGTAAATATAATGATATTCCAATGTATTTGATTAGGTGCAGTATTGAAGGAGATAATATTAAAAGTGTATTAAAAGTGTATTATGCCGGTCCGAGTCCCTCGATAGAGGTGAGAAAGTCGGGGTACAAAAGTTCTAAATAATTAAATAAATAAAAGTGTGAAGGTATTGACGCACAGGACACAAGCCTGAAGCCATTCTCACATGCGCCACATGCAATCTGGACACAGGTCCAGATGTACCATGCATTGAGATTCCACAGTAAGGATCTTGATTATGCTTACTTCAAGAAGAAAGTCATAAGTGTGGAATATGACTGGAGGCTGCTTGTTGTAGATGAGTCCTTGAGCGTGGCGCTTTAAGGCTCTCTGTGTTGCAACATTGCTGATTCTCCTTCTACAGGCCACAATGCTCAAAACACAACAATTAAATTGCTGGTTTATAAGTGAAAATGAATATATGGAAGGGACTAGTATCTAGATGTGGGGAGTGGGTTTTAGTAGCATAAAGACTGCTTATATCTTCTGAATCAGAGGACTTAAAGCCTTGTTAAAAGCAGCAGCGCAGCACTCTAACCGGAGGGGTTGAGTTTTCATACAAATGAGATAAGTTTATTTTCTGAGTTGTGCCATTTGTTTTGACAGGCAGGGTGGCTGTAAAAGCTGGAAACAGAACAGCAGGGGAGCCAGCACCATGCACAGTGAGAATCGGAGAAGAGAAGAGGCAGAACTGCATGAGATCTTGGACCCAACCCAAGTGCCTGCCTCAGCCTTCTGTTGCAGCAGCTTTGGAAAGCAGGAAAAAAGAAACAGCCGGCTGTAATACTGTGGAACAAATGCATTCAGCTGAGAAGCACCTGGCCGCCTTTCAAGCTTGCCCCATGTGTGCCTTGGGAGGGTTACTCATTCAGCATCTAGCCTGGGATCTGTAGGGAATATCAGGCGCATGAGGTCAGAATCTGGTCCCAGGTGAGCATTTTCTCCACCTCACCATGCTATGAAATGAAAAGATGCAGGCCATATTTTGATGGCTTTTCATTTCACCTTCTCAGGTTTCTTCATGTACCTGTATAGCCTGGCAAGTATAATTTGTCATGTTACTGGACAGCAGTGGATAACAGCAGGCAGCACCCTGCTTTTCTTATGACATAACTTAGGGATAGTACAGCCAGTAGGTACAAAAAATTCAGCTTATTGGGGAACGAAATAAGCTGATGAGGTCCAGGAGGGCTCTTCCTTTTTTCTCAAGTAATTCAGATTATTTTAAAGTAAAGATGTATATATAAATATAGAGAAATGAAAGCTCTGGGTTTTTAAAAAAAGCATATTTGTTCACTAATATGTAATTGAATAAAAATTCTTCTAAAGTAATATATCCTCATTTTCCCCATGGATTTTCCATTTTTTTGTTTTGTATTACATTTGCTGGGATTTAGAAATATTTGGAGGGTACATTAATTTGTCGTCTCCTCGGGGCCAGAGCCAGATATACTTGGCTCTTCCGCCAGGCATAAAAGTTTTATATTATACTGTATTTTTTAAATGATGTAAGTCGCGTCCTCTGCCATGCAAGAAATAAAGTTATTATTATTATTATGGCCCAGTCTGTTTTATATATATACTAGTGTGTGTGTGTACATGTGGTTTTACGCATGTGTTGTAATGTATTATTTCTTTGGCTTTTTAAGTCTCTTCCACTGTGTTTTTCAGGGTTTTTATGAGTGATGGTCACGTGTTGGCCTGTGTCCAAATTTGGTGTCAATTCGTCCAGTAGTTTTTGAGTTATGTCAATTGCACAAACGAACATTACATTTTTATTTATATAGATAAATAGGTGACATGGCCACTACTATCTTTCCTGTGACAAGGCTTGTGATGTGTTTTGAAATCATGTACAACCCTGCCACTCTCTATTATGCTGCTTTGCTTCTATTATGGACTTTCTGAAGCTGAAATTGTAGCAAGTCCTTGGAAATAAATTTATATTATTTAGAATTAGTTTTACTGACTTACTATTTGCTCATAATCAAACCGATAAGTTTTGATTATTATTATTTCTGATAAGGAAAGGAAAGAAGAAGAGAGCATGGTTGCAGGTTAGAGTGGTACAGGAAGAGGATGGATATGCCAAAGCAAACAAACAAACAGGAATACTGTGATCATTCAAATGAACAGTTAGTAAGTACAAAGCTTCTTTTTTGCAAAGTCTTTGTCTGCCGAAATCACCTTTCTTTCTTGTCTATCTAGCTAAAAAAATACTATTGGGAGAATGATGAAAAAGAGCTAAAGAAAAACAAACTTTCTGTGGTATGGAAACAAACCTGTAGTAAGCAATGCAATGAGGTTGATAAGGGAAAGAGCAGGATTCTACTCTAGATGAATAAGCTATAGCTGTTTGTGCCTTCTTATGATGGGCAAGGTAAACACCAGCAGCCTTTGGGATCCCTTACTGCACAGGCCCGGATTACCCATAAGGCCACCCTAGGCCATGGCCTAGGGCGGAAGCCATTAGAGGGCAGCAGGTCCAGACCCCCCAATTAAAAAAAACTTTTAAAGTTAAATGTTCTGACGCTCCTGCGCCTGCGTGGCATCGCCAGGCAGGGAAGAGGAGGCGGAGAGAAGCCCCGCTGCCCCTCCTGTGTCGTCACGCCACGCAAGGGAGGAGGGGCGGTGGGGCTTCTCTCCGCCTCCTCCCTGGCGTGGTGTCACCAGGCAGGGAGGAGGAGGCGGAGAGAAGCCCCGCTGCCCCTCCTCCCTTGCGTTGTCAGTCCCTCCTTCAGTGAGGAGGAAGGAGCCCCCCCTGCAAGTGGCCCCGCCCCCCGGGCGGCGCTTCCAAAGTGTGGCCTAGGGCACCACAATCAGTTGATCCGGGCCTGTTACTGCACATGTGTGCACAGCATAATAGAGACCTAAGAGGAAAACAGATAAGCCCCACCAGTTACCGGAATCATTTTAAAATACATAGGTTTGTATGTTTGGCCACCAAATAGAAAACATTAAAAAATAGAATCTGACAATCCTCCCTTTTGAAAGAAACCTAAAAATGGTCTCTATAAGATTCTGAATGTTTTTGTTTCCTCATGTAATGCTTGCCCAATGTGGTTGCTTCAGTTTACATGTGCCCACCTGTAGAATAAAAAGTCTGTTGAAACATATCCAAGAAGTTATTTTTATTTATGGTTTATAAACCCATTCTTATTCTTTCCGTAAGTATTCTTGCCTCTAATACCAATGCCTCCGTTAAAAAAGTAATGTCCAGAAATGAATCTACTTTGTATAGACATAGAAAGACTGCTAACTCCAATAAATCACAAACTTTGTTACACTTCTAATGCATTCTCTTTCATGGCTTTTCATCAAAATTGTAAAGTACTTGTGCACACTTTAAGAATGAACATATACAAAAACAAGGAACTGAGGCAGATAATATATGGAGACACATAAACTGAAGTACGATGTGGGTGAAGGGAAGTAACTAATAAACTAACTAGTAAACTCTTTCAAAATTACCATTGAACATTATGTTTTCCTAGCTATGTTTTCCAGTTCTCCCTCTGCAAACCCGCCTTTGACATGAAGCAACTCTCCTGCAAAATTACCAATTTCATGTCACTGGAAAGTTGAGAGATCAATAGAAATGCATTTAGCTGTTCTTCTGTAGATGGACATACTGTAGTAAGCAAGCATTTGTGGAGAGCTGTTTGCAGATGGCTCTCTTGGAGCATATTGAGCTATAGCAAAATAGCAGGATGCCTCTCAGCTGATTCTCCCCAACTCTCCAATAGTGGTCATGTTGGTGGGTGGGATGCACCATTTGAAAGGTTAATAAACATTTTCAACTACCATAGAATAATCACTAATGGACTGCAAACCATTTCCTATAGTTGTTGTTATAAATGTACTTTTATTCAATTTGATTACATTATTGGTAGGATATTTGTGATAAGCAAATAACTGTTAATTCAGGTATCCTTTATTTATTTATTTAAAATATGATCATGAATGTAAATCCTTAAGAATAGACAACACATATACATGATGAGAGTGTGCAACACCTTCAAGTTCAGATTGACTTCCAGGGATGGTGGAGTAGAACAAAGCTAAAAGCCTTGGAGTTTTCCCAAGGCAGAGGAGCAAAAAACTTTTTTTTGCTGGTCCTAGGGTTCCAAGACCTGCCAGGTATAAATGAGATTAAAATAGACAAATTGCTACAAATTCATCTTCAGAATTGAAAAACAACGGATCCCATATAACATTACAGGGAAGAAGGTGTTTAGTTTTTAGTTTTCAAGTTTTGCTCCTGGATCTGTCTCTCCAAATGTTAGCCCAATTAGATGTGATAGTCATGAGTGCTTGTTACCAGCTATGACTAATACACCAGCTGCACCCCTTCCTAGAACCAGAAGACTTAAAATTGCTAGTACACGTGCTGGTAACCTCAAGGTTGGGCTCCTGCAATGTGCTGTACATTGGGCAAATCTGTGTCAAGTTTGGAAACTCCGGTTAGTTCAAACTATGGCAGCCAGATTGATAATGGGAACATATAGGAGTGAGCATATTACACTTAAACTATAATAACTTCACAGGCTGCCAGTTACTTTCTTGGCAAAGTACAACGTGTTGTATTCCACCTCAAGCAGCGAGTAGAGGAAGGTAACAAATAAAAATTATTATTATTATTTTACTGACACAAAACCAATGTTACAGATGTTCTGATAGAAGGGAAGAAAAGAACAAATATTGTATAACTACCATGCACATGTTTATTCCTGCACTCTGTTTCTTGCACTAAACTTTCTTACCTCCGAAAATTGGTGCTTGTTTTATTCTTGCTATTTGTATTTTAAATTTTGCTGGAAACTTAAAGTCCCACAGTATGTCACAGCAAATAAGACTGCTGGATTTCATAAATCATTTTCCCAAGCACTGAATGAATGATGTGCAGATCCAAGTAAGGTGGCCTTTTGCAATTGACAGATTGTGATTTTGTCAATGTTTATTGTTTTCAAATGCTGGCACCACACCCAGTGTGCCATTACTACTGGGACCACCTGTACTGGTTTATGCCAGAGCCTTTGCAGTTCGATTTTGAGGTCTTTTTCCTCAATGCGACTGTCACCTGGTATGGTGACATCAATAATCCAAACTTTTTTCTTTTCTACAATCGTGATGTCTGGTGTATTGTGTTCCAAAACTTTGTTAGTCTGGATTCAATAAGAAGAAGAAAAAGAAGAAGTTCAGATTCTGGGCTGATAATTTAGAAAACATCCTGATTTGCATAAGATTAATTTGGATAACATCTGCAGTACTTGGGTCCAAATCTCTTATACCTCCCATAATTGAAAAGTCAATTAATTCAGAATATATCCGTTCATTTTTAGAATTGGCCAAAAATGCACAAAGTTTTGAGATTATACAAATCAAAGGTTTGAGAGTTCATGATACAAAACTCTTAAAAGCTCTATGCACACCTAAATAGAATACAAACAACACATACAAGAGGAACAGGGCCATACAAAACTAACTTTCTTTTTCTGCTAGACTCTCTCTGTGTGAGTGCGTGTGTGTGCAGGAATTGGACTGCTGGCTGTTTTTCAACTTGAACTTTGCTTGAGAGATCCATGTCTCGCTTTCACATTCTGCAACATGATTCTCCCGAAGCAATTTCTGGTTAAAGACACAGACCTGGCAATATGAGTCCTCCTCCCGCTTCAGATGCTGTGCACAATACCTGCCCACTTCCAGAAGCTCACTATCTGAAATTTGGGAATATTTACTGTATATGCCAGCCGTAAAATGTTACTCGATTCTGCCAAACCAAGTCTTCATCAATGTATTTGTGGAAGTATATGATAATCTATTAAAACTCATGTTAAAGAAAACTTTGTCTTAAAGGTGTCATAACACTTCTGTTTATCCCCCCCCCCCCTTGCCCTTTTGACACAGCTATCTTTTGAAATCATTCCCAAGAGGTGAATTTCCCCCACAAACATCCAACAAACAAACAACAAACAAACCAATACATAAAATGGCACCCAAGAGCTCTAATTTTAGGCATTGATAAATGGTGTTGTGCATTAGCACCTTCTATGCCGTTTGATATTTGGAGCCTAGACTTAAGGAAAGAGGTGAAACCAAATTTAATTTACAATGGTCATAAAACCGTAAATCCTCCCATGGTGTGCGGGGCAGGCCAACATGGGGTCTCCTTGGTGCAAGTTACCCAGCCTGACCTCTAACCCCATCAAGCAAGTAGGAGGTGGCGGCGGTTTAGAAACAGCTGCTTTCCCCAACGTCTTCTGTTTTCCTTTCCTCACTTTTCAGAAAGGTGCAATAAGGACAGAAACATCACACACATTTCCAAATAATGAGGGGAAAAGCACAGAACTCAAAAGATCCTTGAATCCCCAAGTTATGAACAAGATACGCTCTGTCGATTTGTTCTTAAATTGAATTTATATGTAAGTCGGAACAGGTATATTTTTAAAGTGTAACTCTAGCCAAATAACTTGTTGTTAGTTGTTAGAGCGGTCCAGCATTTCTCAAATAATATGCTGTGTCCAGGTGCTCTGCTATGGCTAAAACCATGAAAATGAACAAAATCTGGTTACCAGTATTAAAGAGAGAATGCTTATACAACATGGCCAGGCAGCCTGAAAAACCTGCAACAACCAACTGGAGACAGTTGGGACAGTTCCCAAATGGAATCAGCTGCAACTATCCCCACTGCCATTCAGTATTCCCTTTCCCTCTGCGTCCCCAATGGCATCCTGTATTCCCTTTTCCCCTTGCTGATTGTGTCATGGCAGTCTCCAACCACGATATGGGGCCTATCTGTTCCCTGTCTCCTGCCTAGGGCGAAGGGGAGACAGAATGGACTGCCAGTGATCCTGAACTGCATTCAGTGCTGCTGGATAATGGGAAATCCTGGAAGCTGGGGGAGTCCCTGTGAGACAGCACACTGGATTGGCCTTGACCAAAGTGTCACTGTAGATGTGCCTCAGATGGTATATTTTAGAAACAGAGCTGGTATTGTCCTTTATACTACTATGATGTATTTATTCCCACCCAATCACAGCAGGCTACAATAACTTTGGATAAAAGGCAACTGGAAAACTGTCCAATACAAGGCCCCTACCCAGACATCTCCAGATAAAGTTTTTGATCAAAAACATGAAATAGATCCACCTACTTATTTTATGCATATTAAAAAGGAAACTAATTAGACCATTCTATTTGTTTATTTTTTTATACAAAAAGGCTATACAATGTTACACTTATTTATTTATTTATTATTCGATCTTGTTTGCCGCCACTCCCCGAGGGCTCGGAGTGGCTCACAATCTACATAAAATAAACGTAACACAGGAATAAAACATCCATTAAAACAATTTAAAATTTCAGATTTCAGCAGTCAAATGCTTGCCGAAATAGGTAAATTGTCAGATTACGATTAGAGTGAATATGAATTAGTGTTCTACACCATTACTCGATCCTTAAAAATCAGAAGTTGCTGTAGCATGTTCACTATAACTTAAACACAGAGACTTAAAAACCCTACAAGTTACTGCAAAAAAGAAAACTACTTTGAAAGCAAGCAAGGTCAGTACCAAAACAGAGATTTAATTTTTTTTTTTAAAAAAGCTTTAAACAAGCAAGGCTAGATTTGATAAATTCCATCTTGAGATTCATTCCTATGCATTCTTCATTCCGTGAGTCACTCCCCAAATCCATTTTGTTACTCCTCGACCAAAAGGACCAGAACAAAAAGTTTACTTCGGTTGTTCCCAAAGGAAACTCAGCTTGGTTAGTGTGTCAGGCACTTTCTGAGATACTAGCCCACCCCTCGAGCCCTCTCAGCAACTCTACAGGCCAATCACAATGCAAGATCATTCAGACAATACAGCTAAAGGATGATTTATAGGTCAGTATCGAACCAGGCCAACTGATTACTGTCACTTGGAGGCAGCCCATCCATAAGGTCCTGGGCATGTCCTAGATCTGACAGCCCATCAACTGGGTAGTCAGCACCCGGGTGGTCGCCCCCCATTTCATGTTCCATCATTGGGTCCATGCCCAGGGCATCCCGACCGTATCCTCCAGAGTGGAAAGAACGGTAGCTAGGATCATTTGGGCGATAGCCAAGAGGTTCTCTCTGTGCACCAATGTCAAGTCCCAAATCAGCAGTCTCATTCCAAGCCATTGGTTCAGTCCTGAAGAGAGAGCTGGTCAACTCGACTGAAAGCCGTTTCTTATAATCCTGTGGTTTATCTAATAGTTCCCCACTGCCCTTTGAAGTAGCTGCCTGTGAACATTCACACACTGCCTATTTCATTTACTCAAGAGCATTTGTGGATATTCTATTTGTTGGCAGTTATGCAATTAGGAGGCAGCAGCCTCCTTGCTATAATTAACACTACAAAACAAACTTACATTTTTATTTTAATAGAGCTTTCAAGAAACCATTTGATGAGCCTTGATACTTTCCCTCTACTGCAGGGGTCGGGAACCTTTTTGACTCAGAGAGCCATGAAACTAAAATATTTGGAAATTTATTTCAGTGAGAGCCATATAATATATATAATATATTTTAAGACTGAATTCAACTAAATGTGAGTATATACTATTACGTACATAATATGAGAAAAGGATTCCCCCGGCAGAATGACAGGACACTTCAGACCTGGCTCTGCAAAAGGGAAGGAAGAGAAGATGGAAGGAGGGGAAAGAAAGAAAGAAAGAGGAAATAAAAGAGGGGGGAGAGGAAGAAAGAAAAGAAGAACAAACTATGGAAAAGGAAGAAAAGCAGGAGAGAGACAAGGAGGGGAAAAGAAAGAAAGAAATGGGAAGGGAGGAAAGGATGGGGAAAAGAATGGAAAGGGAGTGAGGAAAAAGTAAAATAATGAAGGGAAAAGAAGAGAAAGAAGGGGAGAGAGAGAAGTGAAAAGAAAGGAAGGAGAAGGAAAGGAAGACTTGGGGAAAAAGAATAGAAAAGGAAGGAAGATGGAGGGAGGGAGAATGGAGGAAAGAAGGAAGGAGAGAAGGAAAGGGTGAAGTGGAAGAAAGGAAGGAAGAGGAAGGAAGGAAGAGGGAGAATGGAGGAAAGAAGGAAGGAGAGAGAGGGATGGAAAAGGAAGGAGAGAAGGAGAAGCTGCATGCTGGGAAACCGAGGCCTGGGCTCTCTGGAGAGCCAGATGCAATCATGAAAAGAGCCACATCTGGCTCCCGAGCCATAGGTTCCCTACCCCTGCTCTACTGGGATATCTTGGTCCTAAATCCCTGTTCTGTTGCCAACCCCCCCTTCATAGAATTATCTCAAAAGATAACAAGGCATGTTTTTTTTTTTTTGCTGTCCTCCTTCAGAGAGTGGGGTGTTCTCCCTCTTAATGGATGCATCTTTATCTTGCATGATCTGTGCCATTTCTGTGTTAGGTTCCCTTTGGATTGTGGTTACTAAATCTGGGTCTCTGAATATTGTTGGACTACAGTTGCCAGTATCTCAGATCACTTATCATGCCAAGTTGGAATTTGGCAATATATCAATACACATTTAGAAGCCATTGTTCTAGAACTGGGCTTGGAACCACATGTCCCTCAAGCCAGTCTAGCATTGTCAATGGCAAGCAGAGTTTGGAGTTGCACTCCTACCACTTCTGTAGGGGGATTTATTTCTCCTCGCCTCTAGGTCTAGTACCTATATCTGGGATGGCTGAACAGGGAGCAAGAGGACAAAACATGACGTGTTGTGGGTACTATGATATCTAACCTGGCATGTTCAAGCTTTTTCACTGAATATAGTCTCTGGGAACCATGAAAGGAGATATGATGGCACAAGTAATCACAAAAGTTGGTGTGTGTTTTGATTCTCAGTCACCTCGTCCTCCCCTTCCTTCCTTAGGCAATGCAAAACTACCACCAAAAACAAGGAGAAAAGAAAACCTAAAAGGGTGAAGAAGGATTTTCATTATGAAGTTAATTAGCTTCTGAGCCAAGCTGCACCTTTTCAAGAGGAGGAATTAGAGAGATTTAATTGCTTTATCAGCCCTCTCTTTGATTTTCAGCAATCAGGCTGATTCCATTTAATTTAACTGCCACAGATGAGAAGAAAATTGATGCACTCACCTGCCTTGGAGCAGAAAAGAGAAAGAGAGATGGGGGGAGGGAGGGAGGAAAGGAAGAAAGGAAAGTCAAGAAATTGGCAGATTAATGAAAACCAACAGCACTTGCTCCCAATTGGAAATGATGTGCCTTGCCCCGAGGTGTTGGGATCCATGTGTGTGTTGCTGCAGTGAGGTGCACAGTGATGCGAAACTCATCTTAATGGTGGAAATGGGGAGAAACAGAGGGTTTCTTTGCCCTTGGGAAGGAGGGAAATGTATTTTCTGGAAGGTCAGGGACCAATTAATGAATATAAACATGGATGGTGGTGGAGAACAGCAGTGCCTCTTGCTGACACATGAGCTTAAGTTTTGGCTGGTTCTTTGGTCGTTGGGTATTATCCCAAACTTCCAAAAAGCAGTGGAGCTCAGTTCAATGTCTCTTACATATCAGCTTTCATAGACTTTCTATTATTAAAACTGTATTACTTTGATTTATGTCTTCTCCATCACATTGACTCATACATTTACTTCCAGTGTCATTGGGTGGGGAGGGCCCAATGACACACAAATAGAAACTCCCCAGTATGTCAAGGCATTTTTAGTATGCCATACTCTCTGGTATGTCAAGGCAGCCCCACCCCATAAGCACAAAAACCCTCCATCCAGAACACTATTCTCTCCCTCCTGATAAACAGAATTCTATCCTGATTAGTGTAAGAAATCTCAATTGGCAACACAAATGCACACCCTCCCAATTACAGAGATAAAGGATCTTTAATAAATAATATAAATTAGATATGCCAATTATCTTCTTCACATTAACCTCCCCCATCCCTCCTCCCTCCATCACATGGGGGCATCGGGATGGGAGACAGCGTGGCAAGATGTGTTGCCCTTTCACCCATCACATGGGCACCAAAGACTCAGATAGAGCTACCCAAAAGTCACTTACCTTCACACCTTTGGCAAGTGTCTTGTGATGCTTCCTCGCTTCTTCAGGCACAATTTTTTTGGGGGGAGGGGGGAAGTCAACATCATGAGATGGTACTTGGCAGGCCCCGTCCCCAAAGAGTATCAAGGGGCAAAAAAACCCCGTGTGATAAGGTGGTAAGTATTGTTAGACTATCCATAATTGTATGATCTCTGCTGCTCAGCAGCACTGTCCTTTCCATTTTATGTTGGTTGGAAGCCCACCTTCACAAATCAACAATGTAAAGAGTAATAGGCCCTCTTATCACTAAATATGAAAATCCATGTGTAAAGATTAGAAAGAAGATGGAATGAATAATCTCTAACCCACCTTTGTTCTTCAATTCAAAATCTAATTGTATTCTCAAATTTTAAAAATCCCCAGATTTTAGAAAAAAGGAAAATTAGAGGTACCAAATATATGAAGTTGATAATATGTTCTATTACATTTGAATCTTAGGACTGGAAACACCCAATATATATTCGCCACATGCAGATTACTCTATAAGGAATCAGGGCACAAGCTGCTTCACTACTGTAGACAGTAGGCATGGTTTGAACCCAAAAATCGTGATTCTAAAATCAAATGGGGGGTTGATTAGTAATAGAAAGACTTACAAAAAAATTCCCAAAAATTTCTAAAATGTAACTTAATTACTAACGAAATTCGTTAGTAGTTCGTATGCCAGCGCATGCGCATTCCAGATGGTTTTGGCCTACAACTCCCAGAAATCCTAACAGCTGGTAAATTGGCTGGGATTTCTGGGAGTTGTAGGCCAAAACTTGAATAAATCACACTGAATTCTAGATGGGACTCTCCAAATAGGAAGGAGGGAGGGAAGGAGGGAGGGAGGGGGGATTCTATTCTTGGAAGCAGCAAAAAAAAGGAGGAGGAGCCCCCCCCCTCGCTCCTCGCTGCCTCTCTCTCACCCCGATCCTGAGGGAGCGAGGGCCCAAGTTTGCCCAGGCTGAGAGGAAAAGGAAGAGGCCTGAGGCTGTGAGGAATGGTGGGAGTTGAAGTCCAAAACACCTGGAGGGCTGAAGTTGGCCCCTCATGAAGCCTCTTCAAGGCTTTAGATCCTGGCAGGCAGAAGGGGCAGGGAGAGCCGTCCACTCCTCCTGCCCTGCCAGGATCTAAAACATCAAAGAGTATTGGGGTGAGAAACCAACCTAATGTATAATAGAATGAATGCTACTGTAAGTGGCTAATATTATAAGTAATCCAACTGGTCATATACCTACATTCCATGCACATGCAATAATACAGCAGTAATAACACTGGGTATAAGAAGAGGTAAAATTCAAACCGAAGTATTCTGACTGTGGTCCCTCCTCAAGCGGTGCAAACTGCAAAAGGCTCTTCTTTATGAGCCCGGGAAAAGCCAAAACCCCGGGCACAGCGTTTGCTGCCTGGGTGCACACACATACATATTCTTTTGGGGGGGGGGGGGTTTGCTGCAGAATCTTCTCTATGAGCCCGGGATTCAATGAGGATATGGGTAGTCATCTATATCCTCAGGACTTCCTTTTAGCATGCTGACCAGATGGAGCTGGGACGGAGTCGGACGGAGTCCAATGGAGCCCTGCTGGAAGTAGCCCTGAGTCATATGATGGGCTCTGGCAGACTCCGTCCTCACTGCATCCCATCAGTGTGCTAAGAGTAAGAAAAACACTTGTCTGATGATGTCCTAAGAAGGTGCTGCTCGTGGCCCTTTTGGATCTAGATATCTGAAGGGACTGACACGCTGTGTTATCTTTGTTGGATATACAAGTAATACTCTGAAAAAGACTTAAGATACAAAAATCGGTTTAGGGGAGAGGGAAAACTTTCATAATAAGGCTCATTGTCTCTCTTATAAATATATTGATTGGCACCTACTCAGAGACAGTTCCCAGACCCTCTTTAAAATGTTTATATCACCATACTGATGCTCAAGTCCAAAACAAAGTGTTCATGGTTGGCCCTGCAGCTATTTAAATTGACCTCTCCATTAGACATGTCCCACATGTCTCTTGAACGAGATCTTGTTCATTAGTTAGCACCAAGTCCAGGGGAAAGGGGATCCTGGACTTGGTGCTAACTAATGAACAAGATCTCGTTCAAGATGTCCTGTAACTGAGCCCATAGGTACCAGTGACCACAACACAATAACCTTCAACTTAAGTTTGGATAGCAAACTGTCAGTGAAAACTAACACAGAGACCTTAAATTTTCACAAAGGGAATTTCACCAAAATGAGAAAAATAGTAAAGAACAAACTAAAAGGAACAGTAAAAAAAATCAAATCCCTCCAGAATGCTTGGAAACTGTTTAAAAATACTTTAAAACAAGCTGAACTAAAATGCATTCCTAAAATAAGAAAGAGGCCGGGAAAGTCCAAGAGGACATCGGCATGGCTTACAAATGAAGTAAAAGATGTGATTGGAAAGAAGAAAAACTCATTTAAGAAATGGAAGGCTCTTCCTACTGAGGAGAACAGAAAGGAACACAAGCTCTGGCAAACTAAATGCAAAACAACCGTCAGGAAAGCCAAGAGAGATTTTGAGGCACATATAGCTAAGAATATTTAAAAAAAATAGCAAAAACTTCTTTAAGTACATCAGAAGTAGAAACCCAACTAGAAAAGCAATTGGGCCACTTGACGAAAATGGTAAGAAAGGGACAATAAGTGAAGACAAGGAGATTGCTGAGCGGCTAAACGACTTCTTTGCCTCCGTTTTCACACAGGAGGATAGACAACATATGCCTGCAGCTGAGTCAGTTTTTTCAGGGAGGGAATTAAATGAATTAAACCAGATAGAGATAAACAAGGAAGATGTTCTCACATGCCTTACCAAACTAAATGTCAACAAATCACCAGGGCCAGATGGCATCCACCCCAGAGTTCTTAAGGAACTCAAGTGTGAAATTGCTGAAATTCTAGCCAAAATATATAACCTTTCTCTAAGATCAGGCACCGTACCCGAGGACTGGAGGGAGGCAAATGTAACCCGATCTTCAAGAAAGGATCAGGGGTGATCCAGGAAATTATAGGCCAGTTAGTCTAACCTCAGTTCCAGGCAAAGTGATGGAAACCATTATTAAAGAAAAATTACCAAGCACATAGAAGAACAGGCATTGCTGAAGGAAAATCAACATGGTTTCTGCAAAGGCAAATCATGTCTTACTAACTTGATAGAATTCTTTGAGGGTGTAAATAAACACATAGATAAAGGGGACCCAGTCGATATTGTTTACCTTGACTTTCAAAAGGCTTTTGACAAAGTCCCTCACCAAAGGCTCCTAAATAACCTCTTCAGCCATGGAATCAGAGGACAGGTCTTGTCCTGGATTGGAACCTGGCTAAACTGTAGGAAACAAAGGGTGGTAATAAATGGACATTTCTCTGGGTGGAAAGAGGTGAGAAGTGGCGTACCCCAAGGTTCAGTTTTGGGTCCGTTACTTTTTAATTTATTCATTAATGATCTGGATGTAGGAGTAAATTGTGAGGTAGCAAAGTTTGCAGACGACACTAAATTGTTCAGGGTAGTTAAAAATGAAACTGACTGTAAAGAGCTCCAGAAAGATCTCTCGAAATTGAGTGAATGGGCAACAAAGTGGCAAATGCATTTTAACCTAAACAAGTGTAAAGTCATGCACATCGGGGCAAAGAACCCCAAATACACTTATCAACTGATGGGATCAAAGCTTTCTGAGACAAACCAGGAAAGGGATCTTGGGGTTTTGGTGGACAGCTCAATGAAGATGTCAACCCAGTGCGCAGCAGCAGTGAAAAAAAGCAAATTCTAAGCTTGGCATGATCAGGAAGGGAATCGAAAATAGCTCAGCAAATGTTGTATTGCCTCTCTACAAATCTATGGTGAGGCCACATCTGGAGTACTGTGTACAATTCTGGTCACCACACCTCAAGAAGGATATAACGGAACTGGAAAAGGTACAAAGAAGGGCAACAAAAATGATCCAAGGGATGGAGCAGCTCCCTTATGAAATCAGGTTGCAACGCCTTGGTCTTTTCAGCCTTGAAAGACGGCGTTTAAGAGGTGACTTGATCGAAGTGTATAAAATCATGCATGGGATAGAAAAGGTGAATAAAGAAAAAATATTTTCTTTGTCACACAACACTAGGACTAGGGGGCACTCCCTAAAGCTCCAAGGTAGGAAAGTTAGGACTAATAAAGGGAAATATTTCTTCACCCAGAGGGTCATTGGGTTATGGAACTCACTTCCAGAGGAGGTTGTGACAGCTGTCAGCCTGGACAGCTTCAAGGCAGGATTAGACAGATTCATGGATACCAAGGGAATCAGTAGCTACTGAAATGGACATCCAAGTGCCACCTCTGTGTTGATGGAGGCAGGCAGGATTTTCCCCGGGTACTGGTTGTGGGGGGTCGGGAGCAGGCGAGGGTTTTGCCCTCCTTTCTGCTAGAGATCCCTGTGTACAACTGGTGGGCCACTGTGTGACACAGAATGCTGGACTAGATGGGCTGAGGCCCCATTCAGCATGGCTCTTCTTATGTTCTTATGTTCTTACAACAGGCGGCATGAAATCCACTCAAGAAAAAAAAGTCCTTCAAGAGGATCATGCTCAAGAATATTGTGTACGTACAGCAAAGTGTATCATCCACCTGGATTTTCTCCAAGTCACATTTAAGAAGTAACACTAGTAGTGATGTCTATTGGTGTGATGTGTACGGTTTAATAATTACTGTTAAAGATGATTTTAGTAAGCATTTGAAAAGAGCTTTTGACAGTAATGCTGTATTATTCATTTGTTTATTATTCATTAATACATAAGAAATCCCCTGTTTGGATTCCTCTGGAGAAGATATGAAATATGAATTAAATAGGCAATCTGGGATGGAAACAGAGAACGCAAGAGAAACTAACATGCTAATAGTTCAAGAACCCTTTCTTTAAACAAGTGACAATAACCAGCAAAACAAGCATACTTTCTCAAATGTTGTTCCTGCCTCTCTTTGACTCAATACTCCTGCTCCTGAGGTCATGACTAACACGAAGAAACATTTCCTCGATTCTTAGTGCCACATTTTAAAACTGTGTGCAGCTTTCACACAATCAATGACTGCCCCATGGTCAGATTTCCAGACTGCAACTGCAGAGGGGACCAAGCGAGCTACACCAGGACAGGCAGTGGGCAAGCAAAGGCTGTCAGGACTGGATGAGCGTGAAAAATAGTTCTTCCTTGATCAATATATTTGGCCAAGGAATGGAAATTTTGGAAGGTTGTGGACTCTTTTCATCCTGTTGAAGGGATTAATTGGAACTTATTTCCCCACAGGTGTTTCAATTAGACATCTCCTCCTTGCCAATCGTCCACCCTCTACTGAGCTCAGGGAATCAAGGACTGGGTATTGTGAATATTGAGCTGCTATAACCTCTGTCCTTTTTTGTTAAAGTGGCATTGCCATGCATTTCTCAGTTAATCACACTATAGTTTGCAGATGTTAAAAAGCACTACTACAACATAAGGGTGCAGGCACAACAGCAGTATGCAAATAGATTATCACTGACTCAGACTTCTGCTGGTAAAAGCTACAGCAGAAAACAGCCTGGACACAAACTTTCCGAGCTCCAATCTGCTGAAAAGAGGGAAGCTGGATGAAGGGTTTAATGGGAGCAGAAGTGTTATCAAAACACCAGGACCCCACATTGAACCCAGAAACAAGCTAGTCAACACCTAGAGTGCTAATAGTACAAGACTCATTGTGAGATTGTCAAGACATTTTAGAGTTCACAACTGAGCCCATTATGGGGCAGTGTGGAGAGCCAAAAAAGGATTTATTTTGGTGTGTCCGTAAGTTGCCATCCTGCAAGTAACTTTCACAGTTATCCAAGGATTATTCATAGCCATGAGATCGGAATCCTTCAAAAACAAAAACAACAACAACAAACAAATGCCACACACAAAACAAAAGACAAGATTTAAAATGAAGAACTATTGTCACCAACATAAGCTTACCAGTATTTCAATATGAAGTGTGGACCTGCTTTTGGCTGATGAGACAGTCAAATTAATTAGGATTATTGACTTAGAGCAGGGGTTGGGAACCTTTTTGACTCGGAGAGCCATGAAAGCAAAATATTTGGAAATTTATTTCAGTGAGAGCCATATAATATATATATATATAATATATTTTAAGACTGAATTCAATTAAATGTGGGTATATACATACATACTATGATAAAAGGATTTCCCCGGCAGAATAACGGGACACTTCAGACCTGGCTCTGCAAAAGGCATGCTCAGGACTCTGGGAAGGAAGAGAAGATGGAAGGAAGGGGGAAAGAAAGAAAGAAAGACAGAGGAAATAAAAGAGGGAGGTGGAGAGAAAGAAAGAAAAGAATGAACTATGGAAAAGGAAGAAAAGAAAAGCAGGAGAGAGACAAGAAGGGGAAAAGAATGAAATGGGAAGGGAGGAAAGGAAAGGGTGGGAAAAATAAAGAAAAGGGAGTGAGGAAAAAAGTAAAATAATGAAGGGAAAAAAGAAAGAAGAGAGGGGAAAATGAAAAGAAAGGAAGGAGAAGAAAAGGAAGACTTGGGGGGGGAAGAATAGAAGAGGAAGGAAGGAAGGAAAGAAGGAAGGGAAGAGAGGGAGGGAAAAGGAAGGAGAGAAGGAGAAGGAAAGGGTGAAGAGGGAGAAAGAAACGAAGGAAGAGGAAGAGGGAGAATGGAGGAAAGAAGGAAGGGGAGAGAGTGAGGGGAAAGGAAAGAGAAGGAGAAGGAAAAGGTGAAGGAGGAGAAAGGAAGGAAGAGGGAGAATGGAGGAAAGAAGGAAGGAGAGAGAGGAAAAGGAAGGAGAGAAGGAAAGGGTGAAGGGGAAGAAAGGAAGGAAGAGGGAGAATGGAGAGAAGGAGAAGGAAAGGGTAAAGAGGGAGAAAGAAACGAAGGAAGAGGAAGAGGGAGAATGGAGGAAAGAAGGAAGGGGAGAGAGTGAGGGAAAAGGAAGGAGAGAAGGAGAAGGAAAGGGTGAAGGGGGAGAAAGGGAGGAAGAGGGAGAATGGAGGAAAGAAGGAAGGGGAGAGAGGGAGGGAAAAGGAAGGAGAGAAGGAAAGGGTGAAGGGGAAGAAAGGAAGGAAGAGGGAGAATGGAGAATGCGTCACTCCTCCCTGCTGCATGCTGGGAAACCAAGGCCCAGGCTGCTCTGGAGAGCCAGATGCAATCATGAAAAGAGCCACATCTGGCTCCCGAACCATAGGTTCCTGACCCTTGACTTAGAGCAACCTCAAGTCTAAATGTTAGGGTTGGGGTGGGTAAATGACCTTGGAGGGATGCATCTGGCCCATAGGCCTTAAGTTGGGGACCCCTGGCCTAATTCCTTCAGCGATATCATTTTGCCACTTGGTGCTTCCCTGAATAATTGTCTCATTGATGGATAACCTTTTCCAGGTAGAGCTGTGAGTGAGCCACATTCACAGTGCAATAAAGGACTTAGTGGTGCTGTGGGTTATGTTCAAAGAATGGGATATCTTGTTATAACCCAACTTTAATTGGTTCCTTTACATAAGCTTATCTCAGACTTTTTTGATAGCTCTGTAGTCTTCATGATGCTGTTTGCTTTGATAGATATGCTAACAAACTCTGGGGGCCTTCCAAAGGCAGTGTCTTTAATCTGAGATCATATGAAACACACATGGACCTTATACAACCGTTCTTGTGATTTCTTGGGGGATCTTTTTTATGCATGTTACAGCAAACTACCCTGAATGCCCTCAGGGAGATAGGTGTGGGATATATACTGTATATATAAAGGTTTTTAAATTAAATACTCATGTAAACAATGAACTTTAATTTATTTTGGTTTGTTTTACCTTTGTGTTAAAATAAATACATTTTACCTGTAAAGTGTTAAGCATCCATTTGTTCTCGGACCCCTTCTGCTCCCAAAGCACATCATGCTTTGTGAACCTCAATAGATCTTCTCTCATACCATTCCTTGCCATGATAGATTGTTAATTGACTTGTCTTTTTACAAAACCCTTACATTTCAAGTTCTTTTGCTTTGATTTTGCCTCCTGCTGTTCCTGGCTCTCAGAACCAACTACTTCTATATGGTGCTGGGGAGGGAGAGCCTATTACAACACCTGATTCTTATCAAATGTTGCTTTAGACAACTGTCTACACTTGGTGATTGACGAGGCCAAATATTAGTGCTTTTTAGCATTAGGTACTTTATATAACACCTTCAACTGACTTCATGCTTTACCACCTTTACTAAGTTATGGAAGTTTGGGAAGAGGAAAAAGTAATGCAAAGGCTGAAGAAGAAACGAGAAGCTGGTATAGTGCTCAGTCAGGTGATTTGGTGACATGCAGGAGAAGGAACGAGCACAGCAGGGCATTGCGGAACAGGGCATCTAATTAACAGATTTCTCTCATTTTATTTCTTTCAGTCTTTCCATTCTTGCATCATTTGTTCCCTTGTTTAAGTGAAACAGCAAGATACCATAAGGAGAGAGAGATTGAGAGAGAGAGAGGGTATTCTTGGGATTAGACAGAATGCAACAGGTTTCAGAATGGAACTAAGGAGTTATCTCCGTGAACTAGACGTACTCCCTTCACACTGGCCACTATCCTGACACATGATATTCATGACAACTTCCATCCCAACAAGTTCTTTGGTCCTTAAATCACTTTAAAAAGAAGTGGGTTTTACCTCACATTCTGGCTGAAGATCTGCAGGAATTCTCGTCTTGTGTTGTTGCTGTTTTTGTCACATGGTTGTCCCCAACAGTTGGCTTGGCATTGGAGCTGAGGAAGGAGTGAAGGTTGGGCCGAACGGGTTGGTGGGAGAGGAACAGGATCAGCAAAATGCATGATTGTTCCTGCAAGGGAAACAGCCTTGATCACATTCAAACTTATAACTTTAAATTTGCAAGCTGTCTCTTTTTTTAAGCATATGTAAGTGGATACTTGCAGATAAGTATACCAGTAATATCAACATTAAAGCATCTCTGCATCTCCTCTTACAAACCACTGCAGTCATCAGAGGAGACCCTGCTCTCGGTCCCACCCCCATCTCAAGCATGGCTGGTGGGAATGAGAGAGAGGGCCTTCTCTGTGGTTGCCCCCCCCTCCTCCTCTGAAACTCCTTCCCTAAAGAAATAAAGTTGGCCCCTCCCTCTTCTCCTTTAAAAAACAACTGAAGACTTATTTCTGCTCAGTAGCATATGGAGAGTAGGAGGAATAGATGGTTGAGAGGCCACTGCCAGGCCTTTGGTTGAGAACTTTTTGTATTTGGGCTTTCCTGGTCCACACTAGCCCAATGACCTCATTTGACATAACCAACCCATACCATTTTGTGAACCCTTGCTGGCTGTTGTACACTAATGTGGATGTTTAGTTTAGATTTATGTTATTATAGAATTTTGTCTGATTATGTGTAGTTTAATTTATTGATGTCAGGTTTAATTTACTGATGTTAGGTCTTAATTTGATGTTAGGCTTTAATGTTAATTTTATATGTGGGGTTTTCTGGGATTTTTATGTTAGTATCATGTGTTTTATATAGGCATTGAATGTTTGCCATTGTTATGCTGGGATCTGCCCTGAGTCCCCTCGGGGAGATAGGGCAGAATACAAATAAAGTTGTTGTTGTTGTTATTGTTATTATTATTATGATGATGAGATGAGCTTTCTGAAAGCAAGCTCACATCGAGATGGGTTCGCCCAGGGAACATTTGTAGCTGCTTATGACAAACTGACTATAACATGTGTGCTGTGTGTGGCTGTAACAAGGCAAACACAAGGTTTATGTAGATCAGGAAAATATAGTGCAAATAAGGATATGTTTTTTTCAGGTGTAGACAGCCTCTAGGATACCTAAATGCATCAAAAACAATGCTTATCGCCAACACCCCTGATGTTCCTACTTCAGACTTCCCTTGAATGCTGCTAATTTTCTACTGCAGTACTGCTATAGATTATAGTCATATATTTCTTTCCAACATAGAAATATCAGGTGCTCCTGGTCAGCTGAAAGGTAGTTCAGGGAACAGGGATGAATTTGTGTTGGATGAATTTATAATTCCCTTGAAAATTGAGACTGCCAATGTTGTTGTTATGAGTGAATTCAGCCCTGATGGTAGATGCTTGGTTTTGATAGCAACTTGGAGTCTAGTTGCATGATTAGGACTAATTATACCCATTCTGTTGTCATTGGATACATACACAATAATATATGCCTTGATTACATTTCACTTCTCCATGAGGTTGCCATTGAAAACTGTTCAGAAACTTGAGGTGGCTCAGGGCGGTTCCAGACAGAATTTTAATGCACGCCCAATTGGGTTTAAAAAACCCGATTGGGCCCACATTACAGTCCATACATGCCCCTGAAAGGTCATACTTTGGGGGTTGGGGTTCAGATGCCCTGCCAGACCTTCTGGCAGGGCACCCAGACACAAAAGAAAAGCCCCCAGAAAAATATTAAAAAGAAAAAATAACTTACCTGGCCAGCATTTCCTTGCTGCCAGCCCTCCTCTGGCATGTAGAAATGGCACGCCATGAGAACGGGCAGGAGCGATTTTCGCCCCCCCCCGCTTCTCCTGGTGGCCGGGTAAGTTATTTTTTTCTTAAGGCTTTTTAAAGGGGTTTTGGGAGGGGGGAGGGGGTTGTCTTGGGTTTTTTGGGCTCCAGGAGTGCAAAAATCCCAAGACAGCTGTATAAATTGGGACCGGAAGTTGCACAACCTGATCCCTGGGCCCAATCCACACAGCCCCCCCCCCCCCCACAGTTGGAAAGACCAGGCTTTTCTGAAAAAAACTGGTCTTTCCAGCTGTCAAATTACTTCGGCACAAAGCAGGGTTTTCCTGCTTTCTGCCAAATAAATTCGTTTTTACCTGAAGCATTGTTTGAATGCCCTAGGTAAAAACGTGGGCACTCGCACATTTTCAGCATTACGTGGATGTGCCCTCAGAATGTCATGGCAAGCACAAATCTTTACATCACAGTACAACTTTACTTCTCATCTTCTTCTTCCTCCACATCCTCTTCTTCCTCCTCTTCCTCCTCCAGTTCTTCTTTCGTCTTAGAGCCCTTTGGCCTACATGTACCTTTCTTCACTGCTGGCTCCAAAACCTTCAATTCCAATCAGCTTCTGGGACAACTCAAAATGACCCGTAATGCCAAGTACAACTTTGATTCCATTTCCCACTTTGAAGTGTGTTATCTTTTTGTGAAGTTGGGATACTTTTATGTATGAAGAAAGGAATGTATTTAGGGTTATTTACAGAGACTTGACAAAACTCAGTGTTCAACCTCCATAAATCTTTAGGACAGAGTTGGCTACAAATCATCCAGACTGAATGACTTTTCACAAAAATGTTACCGTATTCATTAAAACAATGTTTTCCCTCAGTCCACAAAAAACATTTTCTTTCATGCTTTGTTCCAAACAAATAAATTTAATGGGTGCTTCATTGTGATGCGATGTCCTCATGACAATGGTGAAGATGTAAGGAAGTGAACAAACTGTGTTGCTAATTTCTGAAAATTGAAAAATTAAAAGAAGAATAGAGAATAAAGATTTCTTATAGGAGATGATAGAAAGAAAGAACAATACTGCAAAGTTATAGAGTGGAAGTCAAACATGGGAATTTTTATTTTCTTCTGCTTCACTTTTCCCTCTTCCTTCCTTTTCTCCTCCTTCCTTCTCTCCCTTTCCTTCTCTCACTCTCCCCCTTTCCCTCCCCTTTCCTCTCCTTTTACTCCAAACTTTCATAACTTTAATGTTTCCCCCTTTTCAATGTAAAATATTAACTAAAAATGTGAATAAAAATATATTTTTAAAAAAGAAAATAGAAAAATTGAATGTGGAATTGGAAATTATAACCTTGATATAGTTGCAGTTTGGGGTGTGGCCTGTATGGCTATTCTGAGGGACTTTCGCAATGGTACTCCTTCTGTACCACTTTGTCCTTATTCCCCCCCCCCCTTGTTCTCCATTTCAATTGTGCCTGCCTTTTCTCTTCTCTTCTTCTGTCTGAGTTTGCTGCATCTTGATTAAAACGTTGGCTTTAACTTGGAATTAACCTGATTAATGTAATTGAAAGTAAAAGTCCGCTACTCAGCACTTTGGGTGATTGGGTGATGAGTGGAGATGGATTGAGAAAGAAAGCTTTTAGATTGAATATACTTCTCTCCCCTGGCTGTTAATTGCTCCGTTTACTGGTACCTGCCTCAGTGACCATCACTGTTTAGGCCAGTTAATGATGATACACAGTCCATACTTTCAAGAGATAATTAAAAAACATTTCAGCACACATGGCATTGCAGGGAGTTTTCCTCTTAGTCACAGGCAAAAGGTCTCAGAGGAGATCAGTGGACAGAAGGACCTGTGTTTCTCTTTCTGTAGTGTTCAATGCCTTGGAAAAAAGTGAACTACGTGCAGCAAACAGTTATCTCTGTGCAGATATCTCCCAGGAGAGTGAGAGAGAGGGAAACAACAAAGCAGAAAGAAAACCCATTGGATTTTATAGCTATATGAACAAGAGTAGAGGTGACCATTATCAGAATTACGTGATGAACCTGATGGATTCTCATAATTTCAAATAAATGATGTTTCAAAAAGATGGACCCAATTTGAAATCAGTATATCTCTGCAACCATAAACTGGCCATGAATGAAACTCCTATCACTTGAATGGGTGGGCCATCATGTTTCAAATGATCATTGCTAGATGCTTCTCCTAGTGCAGTGTTTCCCAACCTTTTTTGAGCCGCGGCACATTTTTTACGTTTATAAAATCCTGGGGCACACCACCAACCAAAATGACACAAAATGACACTCTAACACAGTAATACATATAGTTAATATGTTTTTAAATGTATTTATACACTCAATGTGAAACTTCGGCCTGTTTCGATGAACATAACATAGATATCCTGGCAGGAATGGCAGAAAGACACATTGCTCAACAGCTGTCGTCTCTCTCTGTATTTAGTTTTTATTGCAGTCACCCGGTCCTCAGGGAAAACGTACCCGGTCCTCAGGGAAGCCAGCTGGAAAGAGAGCAGCCAGACAGAAGCACACTCTGAGGCAGAGAGTTCCACTGCTGGACAGCTCTCACAGTCAAGAAGTTCTTCCTAATGTTCACCCTCCTACACAGACATGCTTTCTTGCCTGCGCTGTTGTGCTCTCTCTCTCTCTCTCTCTCTCTCTCGATATATATATATATATGTGTGTGTGTGTGTGTGTGTAATGTTCCTTTGTAGAATTAACATAACTTAAAAACCACTGGACAAATTGCTGCCAAATTTGGCCACAAAACATACTAATACTAACCCAAGAAGGGACCATCAGTCAAAAAATTGATTTTGTCATTTGGGAGTTGTAGTTGCTGGGAGTTATAGTTCAGCCGCAATCAAAGAGCATTCTGAACTCCACCAATTATGGAATGGAATCAAACTTCCCACACAGAACTCACATAACCAAGAGAAAATGCTATAAGAGTTTGGTGGGCATTGACCTTGAGTTTTGTAGTTCACCTACATCCAGAGAGCACTGTGGACTCAAACAATGTTGGTTCAGGACCAGACATGGCATGAATACTTAATATTCCCAAATGTGAACACAGATGGAGTTTGGGACTTACAGTTTCTGGAATTTATAGATAACACACAAACAAAGAGCATCCTGAACTCGTGCAACAATGGAATTGAACCAAACTTGGCATATTGAACTCTCATTACCAACGGAAAGTACTGAAAGGGTTTGCTTGGGAATTGATCTTGAGTTTGGAAGTTGTAGTTCACCTACATCCAGAGAGCACTGTGTGAAACTGTGTGAAACACCCTATATTTTTCAATCCAGGATCTTTTGACTCACAATGTGTAGTAGGGGATGTGAGCAAACATTCTGGATTAAAATCTTTGGAAGCCTTCTTGGGGAGGCTGGAGATGGACATTCACATGCTTGACTAGAAGAAGAAGAAGAAGAAGAAGAAGAAGAAGAAGAAAGTGAAAGTAACGGTAGATAAGACAATGAGGCCAAAGAATGTATTCAGCTTGTTATGCATGGGAATGCGCTGCTCATGAAGCAACAGGTCCATAGCTTGGGGGTCCTCCTGGATTTGATATTACCTTTAGATCATGGTTTTAGGGACTGCTTTTGGCTCCAGACTGAATATTTATTTATGTACTGTCTTTCCCTCATTGTGGTTACAACACTTAAAAGTGATGTAGCTAAAGTATACCAAATATAGAAACTAAAAATATAATTAAACCAACCATGGAATTAAAACCAATAAAACACACTTACAAATGACAGACAAGCAAAGATACAGTACAATTTTGCAAGGCTCAATCCCCCTGAGCAGTCAGCCTTCAAATGCCGACTCTACTAAAATAAATATAAGCCTTAACCTGCCTATAGATAGAACAACACAAGATGGAGCCCATTGAACCTCTCTCGGAAGGAAGCAGCACTGAGAAGGTCCATTCCCATGTTTCCATATTCCTACAAAATATACTGGTGATTTTTTTGTGCGTATCAGGAGTGACTTGATAAACTGCAAGTCACTTCTGGTGTGAGAGAATTGGCTGTCTGCAAGGACGTTGCCCAGGGAATGCTCGGATGTTTTATCATCCTGTGAGAGGCTTCTTTCACCGATGATGGTAGTAGAACAGGGATAAGGTTCTCTGAAGTTAGGCTCAAATGGGAGAACATGGTCCTTCAGACAATCTGAACTTGTGTTGAATAAGGCTTTAAAGGTCATAAACACCATTAAATTGTGCCTAGGAATGAACCAGCGGCCAGTGGAGCTGTTGCAAAAGGCAGTTGTATGTTCCTCCTTCTCCCCTTAGTTAATAATCTGTCTGCAGCTCTTAGGACCAGCTGAAGTTTCTATTCATCTAAGCTAGCCCCACATAGAGCATGTTACAGCAATACAAATGGGATGTAACTAGACATCAGGGGGCAAAGCTAAGGTTCCCTCTCACTTTGGCTTAATGCAGGCTTCAAAATTGGCAGAAAATTCCTTCTATGCCTAAACTGAAAGAAGGATTGGCCATGAAATACATTTTTTAATGCATGAAACAAGGACTGCATACTTTGATGCATCAGAAAGCAAGTGTGTCCCTATCTCAGACAATCATGTAAATTATTTTGGAGTATTCTGGATTTGTGTGTAATTTTGACTGTTTAAAGTGGTGTATAATGATATGTTTACATAACCTGACTTTTAACATGCTTACTTTATTGTTGCTGTTACTGATATTGTGTCTATATTAAAATCTTTGAAATTATGTTGGAAAGTAGTCTTACATCCCAACCCTGGGAAATAGGTAGGATAAAAAGCAATTCCATTTTCTTTTTTTGCTGTTCAATTATTTATTTTGTTTTGCATTCTGCATGTGTACTTGTGTTTTTGTTATGTAAGACTGCCATCCTGCTCCTTCTCCAGTTCCCTTTTCTACTGCCAGGCAAGAACCTTTCTATTCAGGTAGGACTTCAGCAAATGTCTTATCGGCTGTGGACATAGTTCTAAATCTCCTATGGCACCCTTCTATGAGATACATCCAAATCCAGTCTTATAAGGAACAGGCTGTATGGAAGCTATTGCCAACAAGACAGTAAAGGAAGAGTAATCCAGGTCTCACTGAAGCTGGTGGGACAGAGAGATGAGCCTTCCCCCAAAGAACTTATAGTCTGGCCAGGATCATGTGGGTCTCTCAGGTAGCCTGGACCCAGGTGGCATAAAGATTTATAGGTCACAACCGACATTTTGAATTGTGCCCAGAATCACACTGGCAGCCAGTGGAGCTTATGCGCTGCCTGTTGCCGAGTCTAGTTTAGGCCTGGTTGATCCATGGTTCTAAATGCTTCAAAAGTACTTGCAAAACAAAAGTTCTGGTGATGAACATTTCAGAACTCTTTCAAGATTTCATTATTATTTCATTATTGCCGGTTTTTAAGACAGAACCAATTAAGAACTGCCATTTATAACGAAATTTTGAAAGTTTTGTTAGAGTTCTGAAATGTTCACTAACAGAACTTTTGTAAGAACTTAAGTACTTTTGAATAATTTAGAACCATGGATCAACCAGGCCTACTAGTTACTATCTGTAACTATATGTATCTATTACTTTTCAAAGACAGTCCACATTGAAGCAAAGTGGTACTTCAGAATTGCAAAATTAGAAAAAAGGAAAATAAAATACAATTCATATTTAATTCATCTCCATTTGTGTATAATCAGGAGGGGGTGGTCAATTCTTAAATAATGAATTTACTGAAACTGAAAAAAAAGATACCTCATTTTTCAAATTAAACAGCTAAATTTCCTTCAGACTGAGGGAAAGCTGATTTCGGTGTTGTACATCAGACATACACAAAACAGCATGTTGTGCTACCAAATCCATCCACAAACAAACACAGTGGTTCAGGATTTGTGTTAGGCAAGTCAACTCAGTGGGCTGAAGAGGCAATCTCACCGAGTAAGACTCTCAACTGCTGCCACAAATAACTACATCAAGCTGAGTGGCTGGCCCATTGACTTTTAATGTGCCCACAGTACATGACTGCAAGCTGACTTTGGTTCTGCCTCATACATTCTTAGCAAATGCATGGGCTAAGTTCTAGCAGTAAAGCCTTCATTGCTTATGATAATGGACAAAAGTGTTACAAAGCCAGCTGGAGCTACTCACTTCAGGTGCACCGTTTTGTAACACTGAATAAGTGGGAGGTAGTAGAGGAATTGTCTTTCCTGTTGATGACTGAGTGGCTCCATTACAAGAGTTCTTGAGTGTGCAAGATCGATAGCAAGCCAGCTGGTCTCAGTTTTCTTCACAACCATAACAATTTGCCATCGTGATGTTCTATGTCCATGCTCTCCAGGACATCGGTCTACTTGTGTTGTTCTACAGGCCTTGAAATCATCAATTACCCAATCTTTAATTTCAGCAGATTTTTAGGAGATTCAAAATCTTGTTTGATTGATGGAGTCTAATTTAAATTTAGATTTAGTTTTGTGAGCTAGTCTTTATATAAATTTATTGACTGATTGATTGAGGAGTGAGTTGAAGGTACAGTTAAAATGCATTTCAAAACACAAAGTTAAAAAAAACCTTAGCATTATGCTCAATGTCCTTTGACTAGAAGCTGGCCACCTGGAGTGCCTCTGGTGTCGCTGTGAGAGGTCCTCCATGGTGCATGTGGCAGGGCTCAGGTTACATTGTAGTAGGTGGTTTGTGGTTTGCTCTTCTCCACACTCACATACCATGTATTCTACTTTGTAGCCCCATTTCATAAGCAACCCCGGGGGGTTGGAATGTGCTTTCAAGTGAAATACGATCAACCACATCTTTCCTAGCTTTCAGGAAAAAAGTAAAATCTTGGTTGTGGGACCAGGCCTTCGCACAGTAACTGCAGCACTTTATTTGGAACCGACTGTTTTAACCACGGACATGAAACATGGCTTCCGCCATTGATTGATTATTTGAATGTGCATTGTATAGATAGAATTTTAAATGAACTGGATAGCTAATGTTTTAATGTTGATGTTTTAATCTTGTTGTATTGGTGTTTTATATTGTTATTATTGCCGACATCTAATTGTGCCTTGTAAGCTGCCCTGAGTCCCATCCCCCCCCCCCCCGGGGGTGTTGAGAAGGGCGGGTTAGAAATACAGTAAATAAATAAATAATAATTAACATCTCCGGCCCAGCCAGCATGCCAACACCTTCAGTCAAGAAACAGCCTCCTAAGATCAAGAGAGATACTCTCAGGAACACCTCAGTAAGCAAGAATCTAAAAGTGGCAGGTTAAAACCCAGCACCTTAATCAGTGACTGAGACCGGATGAGAAACTCCCTCCTGGGCTCACAGAAGATTGGGTGACCTGGAAGGCAATGAACAGGCTGAGCTCTGGTACCACGAGTTGCAGAGCTAACCTTAAGAAATGGGGCTACAAATGCCTTGATCTGTTCATTACAGACTGCTACTTCCTGATGGATGTCAGGTGATGCAATACCAGCTAAACAGTATAATTTTTCCAGTGATGTGGGATGTAGACATCATGTGATAATGCGGCATGTCTCATTAAGAGCCACATCTACTGTTTTAACGTTGTGCGATGTATTCTACACCTGGCATATGTATTCAGCAGCAGAGTAGCAAAGGGCAAGGGCAGATGTCTTCACTGTGATTGGCAGGTTGTGCCAGTCAGCTTTTGTATGATATTATTTCTAGCACCCTCTTTTTGCTTGATATTCAAGAAGTGCTTCTTATAAGTCAGAGCACAGTCCAGGGTGACTCCCAGGTATTTTGGTGTGCTGCAATGCTTCTATATAAATGATTTATATTAATATTTATCACCATATTGCTAGCAATATAGAGGAAACCTCTATTTTCACTTAAATAGTGAAATAAATGAGTCTCTTGTTGGAAATCTACAAAGGATTGACAGAAAATGCATCTCTTGAAATATATTATGTGCCTTTACATCATTAGTTCTTAACCTGTGGGCCGCAGACCACAACTGGGCTGCGAGGACGAAAATCTGGTCTGCGAGTCACCTTCCTCTTTATTTATTTTATTTATTTATTTTATTTTCACTCCTTTTGCGCTGACTGCCAGTCCTTCTTTTTCACTGATCATGGCATATGTTCTGTATCAGAAACTAGAGCTGATGTGGTCTATCCAATGCAATTTTCTGAATCAGCACCCCAAATAACCAAACCAAATCTAAAGTTAACCAAAAATTGATTTGTAACCCTTTTGGTACTACTGTTGGAAAGTGGTCCCTGTAACAAGTGGTCCCTGGTCAAAGTGGTCCCTGGTCAAAGTGGCCCCTGGTTAAAGTGGTCCCTGGTCCAAAAAAGGTTAGGAACCACTGTTTTACATCATACTCACTTCAAAATCTCTGTTTAAGTTTTCTAGGTGGAATAGGGGGAGTTAAGATGCTCATTTAGGTCCTGTCTTTTCATTGGTTAAGGATATAATTTTGAAAGCTGGTGCTCCACAAGATGTTTGCTTATACAGAACAAGTCTATGAAGAGTGATGTGCATAAAGCAGGCATGTAGCCCAGAAAGGGGGGGGGGGCTTGAGGGGCTTCGGACCCCCCCCCCCAAATTCTCAGGGTAGTCTGCGGGAATGCCTTACTGGTACTTTATTTAAACTATTATGTGTATTCAAATAATTATCTGATCACCATGTTCAATATATCCCATATGCATGGGGGTATTGGGATAAGGATACAAAAGGTTTGCTAGGGTAGACACTCTCTCACTCAGACTCAGCTTCCCCCCCAATCAAACTCAGCCCCCTAAAATCAAAATCCTGGCTACGGCCCTGGCATAAAGGTAGGGGAAAGGTGTTATTGTTGGACAACTTTGTACAAATATTTGCTGGTGCAGTGATTAAAAAGCTAAGAGAAGAATGGAAGATTAAGTAAAACACTGAGATGGTAAGGTAGAATAAAGAAGTTAAAAAGTTAGCAGGATGGCAATGTTTTCATCTTATGTCTTTAAGGTGGAAAGTCAATTTTAACTTTTTAATTTTAAGATTATTTTTTTAGATGGGAAAAAGCAGGGGAGGTTAGTTTTAATGGCTGTATAGGTGATATAAGTGATGTATTTGAAAATTACAAATTGTATAATGATAGTTGTAATGTTGGGGAAAATCAATAAATATATAGATTTTAAAACAGAAAAATAAGAGGGTTGCATGAACCTTTCTATAAAGTCAGTTCAATACTAAAATCAGGTGTGATAGTCCCTGGAAGAAATCTGTGAGCCAATAGCTGTCGTTCATGGCCAATTTCCAGAAACGAAACATATGATATTGTTACCTGGTACATTAGGAAATATTATGCCAACCTTCTCCATCATATTACATAAAAAGTATTGTCCTAAGGAAATTGTGTTGCTTTTGTGGCAAGCTCTTTGCCAAACACTCTGAAGCAGCATCCAACCTATTTAATTATCTGCAAATTTCATGCATAGCAGAAGGATTTCCGCTACTCGGAGGAAGCACTTTGTATGAATTGATCATTCCTGTGGCCCATCCATCAGATTATCTAAATGTCCGGGGATGGACCATCCTAATTGGTCCCAATACACCTTTTACTGAATTGTGAGACAGAGTGGACAAGCTCTGGGGACATCTTCCCCAAGACATTATGAAGGTGGCAACAGCAGTAGCCCCTCCAAACAAACAAATCAGGAAGAGGTGAAAAGACCATTTCTGTTTGTTCTTTTTCCCCTAAATAAACACTTCCAGTCATTTTTGAATTGAATGTTTACTAAAACATGTGTACCTAAAAATACGGGATTTTTCACAAAAATATGAGACACTTCATAAAAACTTGAAAATCAAACATTAGGCAACCCTAACTATACTCCTTTTAATGCACCCTTGACTTTTTCAGCTGCGGCAGCACACTGTGACTGATCTTTAGACTGGGGTCTAAAAGAAGCCTCCTTTCACATGCATTCAGGGCAATGTCACCTACTTGGGCCATTTTGCAAGAAGGCACGACCCAAGCCCTCCTGACAGATGCCCGTCCAGCTCAAAAGTCCTCCAGAGACCCCCACCCACCCCTCAGCCCTGCTGTGGCTGTGATTTGTGTGCCTAACAGGGGGTCACCTTCCTTCCTCTCCCAGCGGTCAATGGTGAAGGTGGGCAAGGGCGCGGCAGACCTGGCTCTGGGTCTCCATGATCAGTAGCTCCATGCGGGCCCACATCTCCCCGCGCCACACCTCCAGCTCCCTCAGGTTGCTCACCGGCGGTGCCATGAAGACCGGCAGGCCCCCTTCTCCCTTTCCTCCTCCTCCCCCCGGGAGCAAGGGCTCTTTGGAAATTGAGTCCCGCCCAAAGGGGCCGCGCGCGCACCTCTCAATCAAGAGGAGGCAGTATTGGACTACAGTTCCCGGCTGCGTGCGGGGAGGCGAGAGGAAATGGGAGGAGCCAAAAGGGGTAGCAAGATGGAGGAGGAGGAGGAGGAAGAAGGATGTATGTGTTTGCACTGGCCCAGCCTCGCCTCCTGTTGCCACTTGTCCCGTCAATACAGGACAGAAGCTGAAAATAAGGGACACGAAATTTGGGGGCGAAATAAGGGACATCCCTTAGAATAAGGGACAGTTGGCAACCCGAATTGATTCCCATCTGGTATAAGTGCCAAGTCTGTAAAAAAAAGTCTAATTATATCAGTGCGGACACCATCTCTCCTTAGACAACGTGTTCTCAAACTTTTTAAAACAAAACATTCTCGTGGAGCCTCAAGAAATGTATCATCTATCTCAGGCATGGGAAAACTTTTTGACCAACATAAACTTAATAGTATTTCAGTGGAAAACCCTAGGGCCATCTAGTGGGAGGGAATTAGGGTGTTGGAAGCAAGCAAGGAGAGGGGAAAGAATTTGGAAGAAAAGGAAAAAAAGGCTTTGCTGGCTAGGGAAGTGGGAAGAGGAAGAGCAGGAAAGAGAGGGGGAAGCTTGAAGGGAGAGGAGGAAGGAAGCACGGAGCTTTTCAGTATGCTTTGCGGAGTCCCAAGGGCTCCGCGGAGCACATTTTGATAACTGTTTTAGACAACCCAGTTCTCACTCAAGCTCAGATTCTCCTAATATCAAACAGAAATCCCTTAACACATTATCATCACGAGGAACATTTCTGCAATATATGGAATAGCATAACCTACCTCAGGATATCCGCCAGAGGGGCAAAAGAAGGAAGAAAGGAAAGGAAGACTTATTAGGTGCCTGGGTAATGAAAAGTCTCAGTAAAACTGATTTAAAAAACAATATGTAATGTTTAAAATTAGACGTGCTGTATTCCATCTTAAAATGTCTGTGTTTCTATGCTTAATTAATGTTATCTGCAGCTTTTATATCAAAATAGCATACATTGTAGACTTCAGTGAATACTATACTTAAGCAAAAGCCTATCTCTTCCAGCAAGATCTATCTCTTCCGGCAGGTCTACCCAGTCAATTGCCAAATGTGAATTCTAACCTGCATTTTATTGATATTGATGTCAGTCTTTATTGTATATATTTTGATCTATGCATTTTAATTGTGTTGAATGTCTTTGTCTGTTTTAACCATGTTGTACCCTGCCTCAAGCCATAGGGAGAGGCAGGTAATAAATAAAATATATTGGTATATGTGCAAAGACACATTTTGATGCCTTAAATGTTAGACCTGTTTCTGGGTATATTTGACCTGCTGATTCCAAAAATAGCACGGATTTCCCCCTTTGAGCTATTGTTCCTAAGATACAGAATGTATGTCATATATCAGTCTTCATTAGTTCACCCATAGAAAATCATGATAATCATATCTAAGAAACTAGAGCTGAAATTTGACCTCTATCAAAAATAGAAGTTTCCCCTATTTTCCTGAATCAGAATGTATGAAAAATATAAGTCTCCCCCATAATAATAATCATATCAGGAACAGGGTGCAAAAAAGAAGAAGACACCAATATTTTTGTTGACTGTTGCTGTTATATACCCCTTCCAGAATCTAATTCTTTCCTCATATGTATGTTCTTTTAAAACACATATCACACATTAGCTGGAATTATAACCACACCTTATGCTTCTCTAGATCTGAAATGTGCCTGACTGGGCTGGTTGGCTTTATAATATTATAAGTTGTCTGGAGATATCCTATGGTGGTTTCCTATACTTCTATTTATTTATTTATTTATTCACATTTATGTGTCACCACTCCCAAGTGGCTCGGGGCGACTCACAAAATGGATCTTACAATAAAGCATGATAAAAACATGGTAAAACACAGCAAATGCGATAAAATAACAGTAAAAGCGAACATATTACAATAAAAATGCAATCTCAGAGGGCCAGGACACAGCAACAACATCTGCGTGCTCTCAATCACAGCTTCAGTCCCCAAAGGCTTGGCGGAACAAGATGGTTTTACACGCCTTCCAGAATGCTATCAGGTCAGGGAGAGCCCTGACCTCAGGGGGCAGTGCATTCCATAAAATGGGGGCAATCACTGAAAAGGCCCTCCGTCTAGTGGAAATGAGATGGTACATTCTAAAGCTAGGAACTTCCAAAAGTTGGGCTGATTCCGAATGAAGCGGTCTAGTGGGACAGTATGGGATGAGGCGGTCCCTAAGGTACGCTGGCCCCAGACCATTTAAGGCTTTTGAAAGTGATCCGGCATTCAACTGGCAACCAGTGCAGGCCATATGGGAACAGGATACATTAACCAATGTATTAAGGCAAGGTGAGGCTCTGCCTCCTTTCTTAAAATGGAGGGCTGCTGGTGGAAAGATGCCTGGAATGGGCTTGGGAGTTAGACAAGAAGGCAGATTTTACCCCTGGCTTTACAGTGACCTTTTGTAAGTTGCTGACAGCTCCGGTGCAGGGCAGAAAGAATTCTGGCAGATGAGCCTTTGCTGCAACGTTTCCATTTCATCTGCATTGCCTGTGCCTGCATGCTGTGGGACAAGTTGCAGTACAGGTGACGAGTCCACACCGAGCTCATGACGTGTCCCCCTTGCTGTTACATATAATTAATAAATACAGCACAGGGGGAGTTCTTACCATGCTGGCTGCTATGACAGGGCCTGTCTACAGTGCACTTAAGCATTAAATGACCAATTTCTGTCAGACTAACTTCTTAAGCCTACCCTCTCTCTTCCTGTTTGCTTTTTCACTTATAGAAGAGGGCTTCTCGCTCTCTGCACTTTGAGTTTTTTAGTAACTGATGGTTCCTGGTTCATTTCTGTGGAATTAATTGGTCCCCGAATGAATTGTTTTGACAGGGCAATTTATCATGTGTTTGGGTTGACAGTGCTGTGTACCAGAGGAGCCAGTGGGCAGGAGAAGCGGAGATGGGCAGGGTAGTGTGTATGCGTTTGTGTATGTGTCCAGGGAGCCTTCAGAGAGAAGGATAGAGGAGAAGGACAGGAAGAGAAATGGGACAAGGGAGGTAGTCGAAAATAGAAAGTTAGCATTATGTTCGTCTCATATCCTCATCAGAATAAAAAGAGGTCCTGGTTAATCTGCTTGCAGATTGCAATCCTTTGGATCATATCACAGGTGCCAAGTACCTTAGCCTATTGTGGCAGCCTCAAATTGTTCTTATTTTATAAAAACTGAACAGGTTTTTAAAAAGTTTCTTTAGCAGGATCATTTAAAAATCCCAGAGCACAACAACCAACATAAAGCACCTTTGAAACAAAAAGATAGTAAGAAGATGAAGCAGAAAGTCTATGAAAGCTTATGCTACCAACTTGAGTTTTGGGAGTTGTACTGCACCTAGTGATCTAAAAGTGTAGTATTTTGGAAACTCCAAACAATGTTGGATGCTAGGTATTATCTTCCTGAAAGCACATTCAAAATTATGGTTGTGCTTTCTGTTTAGCGGACCAGCACAATACTCGCCAACCCACACTTTGCCACTTGTTGGCTTGGCCCATCTTTTAATTTTTAACTAGAAGAACTGCATGGTTACAATATTTGATTTTTTCCTGGACCAAACTTGGCACAAATACAATTCAATATGTCCAAATTCAAAAGCAATCCAAATTATTGAATCAAAACTATCAGCACATCCTTTAATGTTGCTGATAACACAAAGTAGAAGGTTTTGCCAAAATATATATCAGAGGTCTTTCCAATGATAAGGAAATGTTTATACAACAAAGAAAATCCACAACACTGCCAGAAATAACCTATGAAATTGTGCAGCTACTGTGAATTTTTTTAGAAAGGGAAAGAAAAGGGGGAGAAAATGGGAAGTCATAGCTATGCAGCTGGTGGTCCTCTCCATTTGCTTGTGGGATGTTGAATGGTCTGCAACCAGGTCAGGATTAACCATAAGGCCAACCTAGGCCATGGCCTAGGGGTGCAAGCTGGGGAAGGGGGGGGGGGTGCAGATCACGGACCAAAAAAAAGTTGAAACAAATAAAAACGCAATGTGCATGGAGATGAGGAAGGAAGGATACCGGAGGTCCTCCTTTTCGGCACCGCCCCTGCCCCTTCCTGAAAACCAGCTCCTGCCTCTGCTATTGTTATGCAAACGGTGTATGTGCAGGGGCTCTCGACACTGGCGTCGACGTCGACAGGAGGAATAATTAACTCCTTCGATGCCGACAGCATCCACTTGCTGGCTCCTTCAGTGCAAGTACAGGAAACTCTATTACATAGTCTGCGCATGCCCTAACACCATGAAAGCTGGTATTCCTCTTCCAACACAAGGAGGAGACTCCTCCTTACTGGAGAGAGAAGCGCAACTGCTGGCTACGGCACATCCGCAAACCCCAGTACAGGAGAGAAGCCCAACGCGACAAGCCCCGGTATTGGGGAGAAGCGTGGCATTGGTACAGCTGCTGACTACAACGCATGCGCAATCCCCAATACCGGATAGGAGCCAAGTGCCTCAAGCCCTGGCATCAGAGAGGAGGTTCCTCCCCCCATGCCTGCATCCATAGTGCCTGCCGAGAGGGAAACTCCTGTGGTGGACATAGTGGGGCCACACCGGGAGAGCTGGATGTGGGGCCCTAAGGGGTACGAGTGGATAAAAAGGATGTGGGGGGTGCGGGGGTGGTAGAGGTTGGCTTAAAGGGGGCATAATTCCAAAGTGTGGTTTAGGGCGCAAAAAGGTGTTGATCCGGGCCTGTCTGCAACTTGGGAACAGGAAAAGTAAGCACAGAAATTTGATGCCCCTGGAATATCTACAACACATGTTCTCCCAATTTTGCTGCAGAAGTACTTCTGACTTATAGCACCACTGGAATAACGTCAGAATATGGCATTCTTAGGAGGCTATTCACAGGCTTCCCCGTTCATTGAAATAATGTGTGGAAAACTGGTTTGCAATGCGGTTGAGACAATGTCATGCAAAAGGACTCTTTCCATTTTGTTAAGAAGCTGCTAACATGTTCCTCAATCATTGTGTACAATCTTTTTAAGTCTCAAAGGTGCTACAAGATTCTACTGCATACTGATCCAGAATACTGGCACAGCTATGTCTTTTAATACAAATTACATGTGCAAACTTGCAATTTCTCTTAAATTGGGGTTCCCATTACCTAGCTGAGCCCCCTTCTACACTGCCGTATAAAATCTAGATTATCTGCTTTGAACTCTATTCTATGGTAGTGTAGACTTATATGATCCAATTAAAAGCAGATAATCTGGATTATCTGATTTAATTATCTGGATTATATGGCAGTGCAAAGGGGCCAGAGGTTTCTTAACCTGGTACATTCCAGATGTTTTGGACTAACCATTCCCAGAACTACAGTCTCAGATTTCTAGACGGTCCGAAATTGGAGGGGGTGATATTTGGATGTTCAGTATTTAGATTTCTCAGTTCTGGTTCTAGAAATGTTTAAAGATGTACAGACTATTCCATCTTACTGCTAATTGACTGGCAAACTGACACAGTGAATGCCTGCCGCTGGCTGTGATGCTAACCTTTGCGGCATGGAGTTTATTTTGTCTTCCTTTGCTGTCTGGGCCAATATTCAACACAATGCACTGTCAGATGCTACTAGGTTCCATCTTCATTCTCCCAATGAAACATAAAACGAAGACTATTGATAACGATTAAATGACAATATTCAAGATACTATGCATCTTCAGACAAATAATTATGTTATAAAAGCACATAACTTTAACTCTTTTTCATCAGTGTACAAACACTGTCATATAATCCAGATTATCAAAACAGATCATCCAAATTATCTGCATTGAACTGGATTATGTGAATCCACTCTGCCATATAATCTGGATTTTATATGGCAGTGTAGAAGGGGCCTTAGATCATTCCCCTGCTCATTTTGAAATGGAAGATTAAGCTGATTTCAGGGGCAGGCATGTCGCTGGGGGCTTGAGGGGCTTCAGCCCCCCAATTCTCAGGGTGGTCTGCAAGAATGTCTTACTGGTACATTATTTAAACTGTTATGTTTATTCATATTATGATCAGATCACCATGCTCAATGTATTCCATATGCATGGGGGTATTGGGATGACGATACAAAAGGTTTGCTAGGGTAGACCCTCTCTCACTCAGACTCACCCCCCCCCCCCCCCCAATCAAACTCAGCCGCTCCCGAATCAAAATCCTGGCTACGGCCCTGTTCAGAGGGAAAAGTTTTTCTAATACACATACACAAATGACTGATAGCTTCTGTTTTGCCTGCCTTTTTGTGACTGTACTACATAGTACTTAACACATTTGACATCCAGTTGAAAAGGCATTGCTGCTGTTGGGGTGGGGGAGAGACATCTGTGACAACCATCTCCCTAATTTTGCCCATAAGTTCATAGTGAAAAGCTATTGGGTAGTCTTCCAATTATATTAAAAACAGAAATAATGGTCAATATGATTAGTTACAGTATTGGCAATATAAGCAAAAGGGTAAATACAAAGATTCGGTTTTTTCCTCCCAAGCCTACACAGTGAGGTAAAAGCAGAAACAATGTCTCCTTTCAGTATCCAGAATTGCTGACTGGGTTTGATGGCAGAGTTGGAGAGCTGTTGCCTAGCTGATCACCATGCTGTTTGGGGTTTTTTTGCACACACAAAGCCCCCTCACTCTTCCAAAGTTCACAATTACACCTCCCAGTCTAATGTAAGTTATATAAAAACAGCTGCCCCTCCCTATCCGTGGACTGTGGATTCACAGATTCGGCCAGCCAGAGTTTGAGAATTATCTATCTACTAGCTTGGGGACCCGGCCCTGCCCGGGTTATTTGAGAAGTGCAGCAGGATGTAGAGTGGGTCATGGGGGCTCTGTGTGCCAAGTTTAGTCTTGATCCATCATTATTGGGAGTTGCAGTGGTATCATGAAATTACTGAAGGTAGTGCAAGTCCCATCATCTCTGTGTGTCCCGTCCCCCAAAGTGTAGTAGGATGTAGATTGGGTCATGGGGGCTCTGTGTGCTAAGTTAGGTCTGTATTGGTGAATGGATGAGGGATGCATTGTTTTTCGGAAGTGAGTGAAGGTACTTCAAGTCCCATCATCCGTGGTCCGTCTCACAGTAAACTGCACCAGGCTGTAGAGTGGGTCATGAGGGCTCTGTGTGCCAGATTTGGTGTTGATCAGTCATTGGATTAGGTTTGTAGCAGGATTGGGAAGTGAGGGAAGGTACTGCAAGTCCCATCATCCATGTTCTGTCCCCCTCCAAACTTCAGTAGGATGTAGAGTGGGTCACTGGGGCTCTGTGTGCCAAGTGTGGACTTTCTCGGTGTTTGTTGGGGGCCACAGTGGTCTGTGGGAACAGAGGGGTGTAAAAGTACTACAAATCCCATCATCCATTGTCAGTCCTCCCCCAAACCTCACCAGGACGTGAAGGCAGTCATGGGGGTTATGTATGGCAAGTTTGGTCTCGATCAGTGATTGGATGAGGGTTGCAGCGGACTTGGGAAGTGAGTAGAGGCACTTCAAGTCCCATCATCCATGGTCCACCCTCCTCCGAACTGCACCAGGACGTAGAGTGGGTCATGGGAGCTGTGTGTGCTGAGTGTGGTCTGTATTGGTCCTTTTTGGTGGCCTCAGTGGTCTGTGGGAACCAAAGTCTTGGAAAGTACTACAAATCCCATAATACGTGGGTCATGTCATAGGGGTTATGTGTACCAAGTTTGGTGCAGGTCCATCACCCGCGCTGGTCGCTGTGGCCTGTGAAAGTGGTTGCCACATATCCGCCCTGGCCTGTGAAAGTGGCCTCCACATATCCGCCCTGGCCTGTGAAAGTATACCGGTGTAAAACAGAAAGGAGTAAAAAATGGAAAAGGCCTGCATGGAATTAGCAGTACGGTCCAATGCGGCTGGGTGAGGGGGCTTTGAGCCAGAATTATTTATATAAGCATTAAAAGGCATTAGAGAAAGGTATTTATTGTTTTCTCTTGTGTCTTTTGAGTGAAGTAGGGCCTTACCTTGTAGAGTGAACGTGACTGTTCTAAAGATCATGTCAGAATCTGACTTTCTCTGACACTGTGTTGAAGAGGGAGATGGATGCCTCTTTTGGGCCTATCTGGGAGAAGGGGATTTGTAGGGGCTACAATGTTTTCTGGGAAGTGAATTGGGATGCAAATCCCATCATTCGTCGGCCATCCTGCCCTAAACTCTATTTTGGGGCCTGTAATGTTATGGCCTGCTATTGGTAACTTTAAAAGGGTGCATGGCAGGCAGCCGTTTTCTAAAAGCTGAGGGGGGAGGAGAATACAGGAATTGTAGAGGCCTGGATTCTGGGATGCTGGCTTTTTTTTCCCTCAGTGGGAAGAAATCCTGTTGTTTGAATGTAGAGGCCTGGATTCTGGGTTGCTGGCTTTTTTCCCCTCAGTGGGAAGAAATCCTGTTGTTTGAATGTAGAGGCCTGGATTCTGGGATGCTGGCTAATCAGTGGCTATCACTTCCCTCTGTCTGGTGCCTTAGAATTTTGGAGTGGCGAGGCTGTCCAATCAAAGAACTTTATGCAAATAGCTGCCCTTCCGCCCTCCGCATACACACATACACACATACAAACATTCTGTTTTATAAAGGTATACAGATGTATCTATCTCCAAAAAGCAAATCTTGATTTTGCCATTTCATTTAAGGAGCAACATTTTACTGTGCCATTGTTTGTAATGGGATTTGAGCACCCGCATTTGTTGGTATTCCTGCAGAGCCTGGATCCAAATCACAACAGATACCAAGGTCATTACCAAGAATCTGTTATTGTTTTTGCTATGTGCATTTAAGACATTTCCAACTTATGGTGACTAAAGGAAAGCATATCATTGGGGTTTTCTGGCAAGATTTCTTCAAAGAGGGTTTACTTTCCCTATCTCTGTTTGACAGAATGTGACTTGCCAGGTTGAAAAAACAAAAAAACAAAAACGAAACCAAGTTTCACAACAGTAATGAAAATCCATCAGGAAAGGTAATAGGCCAACAAGAACTTTGTGCAGTTTTCTCCTCATATTTGAATGCCCTGAAGGAGTAAATTATGAGTTTTTGGTTCAAATCACTTATTTTTTCCCCCCTCTTCTTCCAGAAAATACTGTTTCCATTACATTAAACTTTTTTTTTGCACAAAAAGTTCACAGATTTTTTTACCCTACAATACAGGAAAATACAGGGAGAATGCTTTAGAGGAATATTCATTTTTCTTCTGCCGTAGGGAGAAAACTATTGTAACTATTTGAACTCATGTGTCAGGGTGAAGTTGTTGAGGTGTTATATCTTGGAATCCTTTTTCTCTGCTAAACCATGGGCTCTCCAATCTTGCACTCAATAGCGGTGCAGTGAAAGTAGAATGGCACAAATGGCCCAAAGATTCAGAGCAATCAGGACTTCCTAGGGGTAGATTTCCTTTCACTCCCTGTAGTCCCACTACTGTTTGTAACTAGGGACCTCGTGCCACACATTCTGGGCTCCGTTTCCATGTGCTTTAGAAATGGAACCCCACGGGAGGCCCAAGGAGGCCACCACATGACAAAGGCATTTCTGGTGGGACTCCATTTCCGCAGTACATGGAAATGGAAGGGGAAAGATAGACCTTGATGAGGAAAGGACGTGGGATGGCTGGCCATCCCAGAAGACTAATCTTAATGGGGGGATGGAGTAAGATGATTCTCCCCACTCTCTCCCTGCTCATGGGATGAGGTCCTAGGAATAGTATGTAAGCCAGATGTTTTTAACTCTGGGAATTCCTGTATACACTTTAAAAACATTTCAAAACAATTACACAATTAGAAAAGTTGCCCTAATCTTAGGGATCAATGGCTACACAAAAGCAATACAGCCTTGGCTGCCTGTTGGGAACACAAGATGGATGAAGCTACTTTGACTTCCTTTTGGAAACAGTTCCACTATCTGAGGTGCCACTACACAGGAAACTCTGTCTTGTTTACACTTAACAGTCTTACCACTCGGAGGGGGCATGCAATAGGATCTCCTGCTGACAGCTGGTCAGCTGTTGTTTTTGAAATATGGCCTATCCTCCTTGTGGCATACCACGGGGCCTGTAACAATGGCTTTAAGGGAATGGACGTGTTTCTATAGGTCCTAGGGTAGCAATTAGCCTTCCTATGCACAGGGACACCTGGAGAGTCTTTAAAGATGAGTTCTGGACTCAGGAAGGTGAACCAAGCAAAGTTTATTGAATTACAACCAGTAAAAGCTGATGGTTCAGGTGCTTAATTGTTGCTAAGGGTGTAGGGAGTCCTTTAGGGGAAAGGATGCAGTCACTTGCCTTTAGGTTGCAGTGTGAAGGTGCTGTTCTTTGATTCCAGGTTTCCTTTGATTTCACTGGTCCCTTGGCTCGTGAAGTCCTCTGGTCCCCCAAATACCGCAGTCTCTATGTGAAGGCAGGCCTTCCTTTGTCACTGCAATCTTTGGTTGAAAACTTCAGGTTGGCTTTATGTGAACAAAGATGCATTGTCCAAGCAGGGCTTAGATTTCTATCCACGTCCATGTGGCTTCTTTGCTGGAATGGCCAAAGAGAAGAAGTCCAGCCCCTCAGGTGACCTCAGAAAGGGGAGGGGTTACGGTGGTGATGTCATCTTTAGCGCCAAAACAAAGCCCCTCCCATCGAATACCCACATGCATTTGAAACAGAACAAAGGAATGCAGGTAGGGGCAAACCAGGTACATGATGTACTGCAAAACAAGCCCAGTAGGGGCACAACATTCCTCCCTCCCTAATTTAAAAGAATGCAACTTGAACTTTCTGGCACTTTGTGCCATAATGGTAACATATAGTGATGATGGCCACAATCTGGTCAGCTTTTGAAGAGAACATACCTTTGTAGGCTCTGAATGGCTGCTAGCTGTAATGGCTATATATATTAACTCTGGTATCAATGGCAATATACTAGTTCCTATGTTTATTTATACCCTGCTTTTTTTCTCCACAAAGGAGACTTCTTTGACAGGGTCCTTCCAGACAGGCCCTATATCCCAGAATCTGATCCTAGGTTTTCTGCTTTAAACAGATATAGGATCTGTCTGGAAGGGCCCTCAGAGACTTTAACTGAGGTATACCTGTATCCTAAGAGCATTTTCAAATGGTTTTATCTGGATGCTGCCCTGGAATCTTGTGATCTAAGGCAGGATTTTAATAAATAAAACAAAATACTTTTGGGGAATTTTGTTCCACGTATTCCATTATCCCTCTTTCTTATGGAATGCTATAACACCATTGTATGAAGAAAGCATGCTCCTCAACCACAGTTTTTAATGGGAATTGTGAGTTCAGCAGGTCATGTGTTGATTTTGAAAAGATGGTCAATGCATATGATTCTCTTTTCTCGTCTCACTGCTCACAGGTGACACGATGAAAGAGTTGCATTGCATATTGCATAGAAGTAGCACTGCAGTTTCCTGTGACATCTACCTTGCATCTTTGGAATCTGAAGGGAGTTCATATTCCATGAAAATAGTCCATGTGAGCAGCAGACTGTATTGCAAGAGTGCCCTTTGACATGCCTAAATGAGAGAAGCCATTCCACTGTGCTTGTCATCTGGTTTTGCTTGCAAAAGATGCATTTGATTGGCAGTTGTAACGAAGTTCACACTTCATTGATTTCTGTAAAAGAGCCAGATCTGCCAATTTAGACATGAGAATGCCAGAAAACTTTCCACGGGGAGTTCCTTAGCAGAGCATGGCAAAGTGGGTGCATCAGCCATGCCTTATTTTTTTAAGGAATGAATGACAAAGACAAATGACAAATTGGGATAGATGATACATCTGCATTTGGCATCTTACAGGCAAACATGAAATAAACAATAGGCTTTACAACTGCATGAACATAAGCCCTACTCAAGGCGGGCACAGAGTCAGAGAAAGATAAACAGAGTTTGGTGTTGTTGGGCAGCTGCTGAGATATGACAGGCCCTCTATTGCCACTGTGGAGCTGACTGGACTTCTCCTGATGCAATTGCTCATCTACCTTTCCTTGGTGTTGCTCTCTGATCATCTTCCTCCTTCTCCGTCATGCATGCAATGCAATGAGTGAGGTGGTGGAACAACCTCCTCCTTTTGTCTTGAGCTCTTCCTGCTGGATGGTGGTCTGGACTAAATCAAAAGAGGAAGAGCAAGGAATGAGGAAGCGTTGGAGATCTCCCAAATCTGCAACCAGTGCTAGAAAATAATGCAGATGACATGGTATAGACCAGTGTTTCCCAACCAGTGTGCCAGGGCACACTAGTGTGCCGTGAGCGATCATCAGGTATGCCGTGGGAAATTGGAACCTCCAGGAAGGGGGGGGAGAGAGTCTAGTGTGTTGAAGTATAAAAACCCTAAGAAACCTACCTCGATAAAGGCACAAAATGTACCCCCACCCACCCACCCGTTGTCTACTTGGTTTCTCCCTCTCCATGCATTGGGAAGGCCCACCTCCCTTTCCCCAAGTAAAGACCTCCTCTTGCCTCCTGGGGGTTCTGTGTGGGAAGTTTGGCCCAGTTCTATCATTGGTGGGTTTCAGAATGGTCTTTGATTGTAGGGGAACTATAAATCCCAGCAACTACAACTCCCAAAGGTCAAGGCCTATTTCCCTTGAACTCCATATGTGTTCATATTTGGGCATATTGAGTATTCATGCCAAGTTTGGTCCTGATCCAACATTGTTTGAGTCCACAGTGTTCTCTGGATATAGGTGAACTACAACTCCAAAACTCAAGGTCAATGCCCACCAAACCCTTATAGCATTTTCTCTTGGTTTTGGGAATTATGTGCGGGAAGTTTGTGTCTTTCTGCCATTCCTGCCAGGATATCTATGTTGAGTTCATTGAAACAAGCCCAGGTTTCACACTGAGTGTATAAATACATTTTTAAAACATATTAACTATATGTATTACTGTGTTAGAGTGTCATTTTGTGTCATTTTGGTTGGTGGTGTGCCCCAGAATTTTGCAAATTTAAAAAAGTGTGCCGTGGCTCAAAAAAGGTTGGGAAACACTGGTATAGACTATAGAGCTGTGCTTCTCAACCTGTGGGCCCTCAGATGTTTTGGCCTTCAACTCCCAGAAATCCTAACAGCTGGTAAACTGGCTGGGATTTCTGGGAGTTATAGGTCAAAATGCTTGAGAACCCCTGCTATAGAGGAAAGACTTAAAACCATCTCAGGCAATAGACTGTGAAGTTACCTGGATAATCATGAGTAGCAATTATATATGCCTGAATGGATACAGTGGAAGCATAGAGACGAATCTGGGGCTCTCACCTTCTGCCTGCTTTGGAATAGAAGGCTAGCAATGTGTATCTCAAAACATAGCTAATAGAAGCTAATACTTAACAATATTGCCAGTTTGAGTTAATAAATTGGGATCCCCACCATCAAGAATAAACAGAGTAGAAATTAGGACTGAATTCATCTGAAACTTTGGTTAAACTGTGATGAAATAATGGGAGTTTTGCTAACTAGTGAAAAATAAATTTATTTGGCATCACCTTTTATGACGGGTATGAAACTGTTTCTCAAACGAAGAAGGGGTTGTTTGTATCAGACTCTCTAGGAAAAAGCATTAATGAGGCAAGTGGTCAGCCATCTATATGTTCATTGATTCGGGAATCATATGCAATCTTATCACATAGGACAACTGAAGTGTCCTAGGACACTTCTGCCCCGGTTTGCCCATGGAGCCACATGCCGCCCATCAAACAATGTATGGTGATTTCTAGTGGGACTTCATAGGTTAAATGGGGTGGCACTGTGGTGGGACACTGCCACTGTCAACACACAAGCCGCTCCGTGTTCCATAAGGAACAACAGGACTTTGGCAGAGCGGCAATGCTTCCCACGTGGGATGGAGAAGCATCAACTGGTGGCTGGGGCGCTGGGATTGCCCTGCTATCACTCTGTTGCAGCCCTGATTTGCCATGGAGGCTCACAAATCACATAGCTAGATATGATCTATGTAATGAGGTCCTTTGAGAACAGCGGAAGGAGGGTGTTAAACAACTAAAAACATGACATCTCTAGATTTTATCATACTAAGTTAAGCATTTGAATTTTTCACAATTACGGCTGCTGTTATTTTACATTTGATTACATAATAATCCAATCCAATCTTGACTTTGTGAGAAGAGGAATTGTCTGAAAAATGGTTGTATAAGTCAACAAGTGACTTGAAAGCACATACATAGACATTAGGTATATAGTGTTCCCTCACTTATTGTGGGGGTTACATTTCAGGACTGCCCGCAATAAGTGAAAAACTGCGATGTAGGGGCTCTCTGTTTATTTTAATATTCATACATTCTTTTAGTAGTTTTACACTATTTTAGGTCTTTATAAACTTGAAATAAAGTGAAGGAAAGGCTCTTAAAGTGTGGAGGGAGGGAGAACTGAGAAAGTAAAGTGCCTCGGAGAGTGGCGGCGGCAAAAAGCCATGAAACAGCGAAAATACCATGATATATATTTTAAATTAATATTTTTTTGAAATCTGCAAAATAACAAGTCTGTTAAAAGTGAGCTACAAAGTAGCGAGGGAACACTGTAATAATAATAATAATAATAATAATAATAATAATTTTCTCCCACCCTATTTCTTTGAGGGCACTCACGGTGGTTATATGAACTCCTTTAACAAATCTGTGAGATATTATGTTTTGAAGCATACACACAGAGTCACCCAGTATGTTCAGTGACTCAGTAGAGATCTGAACCAAGGTTTCTCCAGTCAATGTCTGTCCTTTTACCAATAAATCTCACTGTTTCCTTAAAGATTTAAATAGTTGTGGCTCATAGCCTCCATGGGATAGTCATTAGAACATGTGACCATGTGGAATCCTTGGTGTAATAATTTCTGTGACATTTTGCAGGAACTGGGCATTGACCCCAGGAACTGGACACTCTTAAGAATGAAATTATTTTATTTATTTGTTTTTTATATATCATTTTTCTCATAAGATGGGATTCAGACACAGCGTACTTGTTTGCTTCACAGTCTTGCCATGGACAGCCCCTTGGCACCTTATGTTCTTTTTAGTGGACAGGGAAAATTATAGTTTATGGAGAAAAACCTAATTTCAGTGTATGGACCGCACTGTGCGGCAGTAATCATGGCCAGAGGGTCTCCTTTTCTGCTACCATTGCATTTGCACAATGTCATCCAGCACAACTGTCATGAGTACTACATTCTGTATTTCTCCACACTTAAACGACTGAAGTACCACATAGTCTCAAATAGTTTTGCAATATATGTTCCTGATAAAACTGTTTGCATTTGATGGCACGGTTAGAACAAAGTCCATGATGGAATGGCCAATGAAACCTTGTGATAGTTTCACTTTAATTTATTTTGCTTTGTAACATTTTCCTGTGGTAACAGAAGGCTGGGATGAATCCATGGCATATTGATGCATTTGTCACATTTTTGTTTATTTATTTGATTAATGTACTGCTTCTGAGCCAAAGCTGCCAAAGTGGCCTGTAAGGATTTTGGAAGCCTGTTCGTTTCTGACTTAGAGGACATTTTCCATATTCCCTCAAGAAGGCAAAAATTATTCCTCTTTTGAAGAAGCCAGCTTTACTATTGGATGATTCATTTATTGCCCAATCTTTAATGTGTGTCTGTTAAGAAAATGGATGAATTGTGTGGCTGATGTTCTAAGCCTGATGTTCGGAATGAGTCATTGAGTCTATTGATTTTGTTTTCAGCTTAGGGCTTGATCTGAGACTGCTTTGGGGGTCTCAGATGAATATTATTTTTCTGGAGACTGGCAGGGGCAATACTTCTCTGTTGGTTTTATTTGATCTCATGGTGGCTTTTGTATCAATTGGCCACTGGATTCTGTTAAATTGGCTGAAAGATCTGGTAGGATTTATGGAAAAGGTCAAGCTGCTTTGCTGAGAGAGATGTTGAGGGACTGTATAATTCTTTTAAATTGGCACATGTCTGCATTATAACTATAGATGTTCACTGGCTATTGGGATTGACTACCTGAAGGCAAGGAGTTGTTATGCAGAGGGTTGTGATAACCCATTTTATTTTATTTGTCACTGATCTTGGAATAGTGGGTCTCCAGAAATCAGAATCTGCACACTTGCTTTGGAAAATTTCAATACATATTTACCCATTCTAGTGAAAAACCTATTTTTATTTTAAAGGTTGGTTTATGAATCACAGGATCAAGATGTTGCACAGTTTATAGAAAATGTCTTCATTTCTATTATTTTATTTCTAAGTACTCTTCCATCCATAAGCCATCAACAAAGAAGCTCTATGTTAAAATGCATGTAAGTGTGAGGAGGATGCAGAGGAACAGGTATCAAAACTTTGAAAACTTTGGAAATATACCTAAAGATTTTGATTTACTCCCCAAGCCATCAGATTCCCATATATTACCTCAATATGTTTCAATTCGGCCGACTATTTGGAGATTCAGTTTAATTTAAAACAACTGATTCACCATAATTTAAGATCAGTTTTAAATTGTGTTTTTGTGTGTGCATGTGTGTAGGTCTGTGCATTTATAACACCCATTGGTTTATTATCCATCTTAAAAGGTATATTAATAAATAATAATACCAGCTGAAATCTAGCCAGTGTGAGATCGTGCAGTGGTTACTGTTAGACTAGGATAGGTCAACGATGTTCAAATCCCCACTCAACTTACAAGGATTATTGTGAGGATAATAATATCCAGGGCTGAGGGGTGAACCATATATACTAGCTCAAGGGCTGGGATTCATTTGAAAGCCAATTTAAATTGAAAGATTCCTTGATGAGATCGCAATATTTAGCAAATCGCTTCCTTTAAAATAGATAGTCACCGCTTTTGATTTTGCCCATGGCTGCAAGGTGTCTTCCAGCACGTTATCCACAAGGAAATGAGGCCATCAATGACAAGCTTTAAATACTGCATTCCCTTACTTTTCATCCCTCGCCCTATTTTCCACCTGCCTGCTATTCCTTTGCTGTTGTGCTGCACTGTAACTCATGAAATATCCAATCAATCAATGGAAATACAAATACCACGGTAGAAAAGTAATGAAAATAAAGATCATTCTGTCTTCAAGGTTTTTGAACCCCTTTCCCACCTTTTTATATTGTTGTTAGAGCTCTGTGCTGGTCAGTGACCATAATAAAGTTATGCATTGTATTGTATTGAGATGCCACTTTTTGGCTCCTAGTCCTAGAAAGGAACAAAATCCTAAACTTCCTGAAGTCTCTGGCCCACCTACAATGTCATATACTGTAGTTTCTGAATCCACACTATCTGCTTTTGAATTTTATTTCGGTTGTATGGCAGTGTAGACTCATTTTGTTCAGTTCAAAGCATATAATCTGGATTCAGAAACTTGATTATATGGCAGTGTAGATCCAGCCTAAGGGTACTTTACATTGTAGAATTAATGCAGTTTGACACCATTTAACAATCATGGCTCAATGCTGTAGTTTCACAGGATCTTTAGCCTTCCCTGCCAAAGTGTGCAGATGCCTCACCAAACTACCAACCCTAGTATCTCATAGCTTTGAGCTATGACAGTTAAGATGATGTCAAACTGTATTAATTCTACAGTATAGATGCACTCTGAAAGGATCATAGCCCTCATCCCTTCTGGACCTCTGAAAGGTGAATATCTCTCTCTCTCTGTGTGTGTGTGTGTGTATATATATATACTAGCTGTACCCGGCACGCGTTGCTGTGCCCTATTTAGGAGATGCGGGGAAGTCTGAGTATATAAGGGTTTGAAATGATGCTACTTATGGTGTTGGTGGGTGTGTGCATGTGTATATGTGTGTATGTAGTGTATATATGTGGGTGTATATGTATATATGTGTATGTGTGTTTATATATGTATGCGTGTGTATGGTACTGTATATGTGTGTGCATGTGTACATACACATGAGGTGGGGAAAGGGGGGGAAGAAGGGGTCTGAGGCTGAGAGAGGAAAAGAAGGGGGCTGAGGGTGAGGGGGAGAAGAGAAGGAGCCGGGGGCTGAGGTGGGGGGTTGGGGCCATAGGCTGAGGGGGAGAAGGAAAGGTCCTGAGGCTGATGGAGGAGAAGAAGGGGGCTGAGGAGGGAAAAGAAGGCGGCAGCAGCGACCCCGGTCCTTTCCTCTTCACCCTCTGCCATCCGGAGGGCAGTAGCGGCGAGGGCTGCGTCCCCAGGCCTCGTCCTTCTTCACCCTCCGTCCTCCGGAGGGCAGGCTCCGGGGGGCGGTGTCTTCTCGGAGTAACCAGGAGGTCTCCTTGTGGTAGCCGCTGCTCCGTGGCGGCCGCCATCTTTCCTGGCGGCACCTCGGGCCAGGCGGGGGTGGAACCTCCGGTATGCGGCATCAGTTTCCGGCCGGACCCTTTTTCTGAGGGATTGACTTCCGTCGGAGCCTTTTCGGCCGGACCGGAAGTGGTCCGTCCGCCATGTTTTTTTGTAGTTTTTTGTTGTTTTTTGCAGTGTTGCTTCCCCGGAGAGCCGCAGAAGCGACCGATGCGGCAGAGAGCGGCTGCGCGGTGAAGTTGATGGTGTGGGGGGAGAGAGGGGACGGAATGGGTTGGGGGTTGGGGGAGTCAGAGTGCGCAGTGTGTTTGCTGTCTCTCTGTCCTGCGTTGTGGTGTTGGGGGGGGTTGTAGTGCGCCTGCGCGATGGCTCTCACTGTGTTCTGCGCTCGTGGCCAGCGCAGACCGGGAGTCAATGGGCGTTTTTTGGGGGCTGTTTTTTGGGGGGGTTGCAAGTTAGTGAGGTGGGTTTTTTGTGTTATGTCTGTACCTTGTGGTCTGGGGGAATGTGTGTCGTGGGATTTGTGTTTGGGGGGGTTATGGTTTGGCCGTGCATATACGACATCCCACGACCGTGTCTCCTTTATATATATAGATATGCATGTCATGAGATAACATTTAAAAAGGAAACATCTCTTATATTTCAAAAGAAACCCCAATAATCAGAAAAGTGAGAGCTACCCAAGTGGAAATACAGTTGTTTGAAGGCTCATATGGATGAAATGGTCTTAAATCCATGGCCAAGTTTCAGCCTCCCATTCCTGAGTGTTTGGAAGTGGGTAGAACCCAAGGCAGGTTAGTCTTGTGTTACTATGTCCCAGATATTTGTTATTCCTTCATCTCTAAAGTGTTCACTAAGCTGCCATGTTTAAATTATGATTCTATGATTATAACTATTATTGGTTGTAGACATGTCAACAAAGAGAAAGTAGTTTAGATATTTTTAGAAGGAATTCTTCTTTTAAAAAGGAGATAAGCCTGCATGTTTTTTGTCTGTTTAGTAATCTTATATTAATCTAAATTCACCCAAACCCTTCCAATATGTTGCCTACTACTATCCATGGGTGGCAAACCGAACACAGGATCACCACCATTAAATATACTGGCTTTTGAGGCATATTTAAATTATATAGTTATAACAAAAATCTTTCATCTCCAATTCCATTTTAATATCATTTTTGGGAGGCTGGCATGAAAGAGATAATATGCGATAGTAGGAAAGGAGATTCCACCTGAACATTGGGAAGAACTTCCAGACCGTGAGAGCTGTTCAGCAGTGGAACTTTCTGCCCTGGAGTGTGGTTGAGGCTTTTAAACAGAGGCTCCATGGCCATCTGTCGGTGGTGCTTTAAATGTGATTTTCCTGCTTCTTGGTGGGAGGTTGTTGGACTGGACGGCACATGAGGTCTCTTCCAACTCTAGGATTCTATGATCAAAGGAGTAGTACCTTGCCAACTATGTAAGTAGAAACAGCTTGTAACATCTTTCCCATGAACACAGAAAAGCATTTTATCCCTTGATGGATAAACTTTACCAGCACACTGGACTGCAAGAAGAAATTTGAAGATCAGATTTTTTTTAAAAAAACATAGATATAAAAGAATAAGATGGCACGATATAAAATGTGAAAAATATAGCAGCAAGGAAAAACTTCCAAATTTTCCCCACAAAGATGCCCAACTACTCAGCCAATATTAGCAAGCAAAGAATGACAACACCCCAGTGAGTGAGGGTGTTCATTTGTTTTTTTATTATTCCCATTCTCACTGCACAGCTGGGGGTAACAGAAAGCACAATGAGGCAAGGCATGGAGCGTCCAAAGAAAGACAAGGGAAAATAATCTATTTGTGTTGGACATCAGGCAGCCCTCTCTGGAAGGGGAGCAAAACCAAAGGCAGGCCAACGGAGGAAGACGTCATGGTAGTAAAAGTAGCGGAATCCATAGCAGAGTTGCAAAAGACACCAACATCTTTTCACCCCTCCCTTTTGCATAGAATTTTATTTTTTTGTTCATTATGTGTGTCTGCAAGTTTCTTTCCCTGCATTTGTCCTTTGCTTTATTTTTAAAAGGGAAAGAAATGACGAACCACTTCTGAGGCTGCTGAAGGTTGCCAGGGGAAAGGCCCTGTCAGGCGTGGTTCTTCCCCATAGATTTTGAATTTGTCCTGTGCTTTATTGAACACAGAGATTTGTTTTCAGTGAGCACAATGAGATTTGAACAGTACAGAGAATGTGTGCCTTATCTACACAATGAGGTGAGTCTGTTTCAATCACTAGCAAGATGAAGATGCAGAATGGGCTTATATACAAGAGGAATTGCCTTCACATTACACACATCATCTTCCTACAAAGCAGTAATTTCCCCCGCAAATAACAAAATATTAAATAATTGATAGAATCTTTGTGTTTTCTGCATAGTCCAGACCGGTGAGATATATATGGATACCGATGGTTGTCTTTGTATAGCATCGTCACATAAATCCCTGTGTCGGTTACTAAACTCAACAATAATACTGCTTTACAATGCAATCCACGAACCATAACTCAGAACAACCAGGTGCCAACATTAAACAGTCTTTGGCAAATGTACTACCCACATTCACAGCTGGTTCTTGAGAAGAGGCGGTGGAAAAGACCAAGGCACAGCCTGGTCCTTTGCATAGGATGTTCTAGATAGAACTGCTTACCCTCCTTACAATCAAGGCAGGCTAAACTGAACAGGATTTTAATGGCCCTGAAACTAACCCAGCAGTGGTGACGTGATACACATTCTCCCTCGATCCTACCAGTGTTAAGTGAAAGACAATGAATGAAACGTCGAATTGTTGTCAGCTGTTCTTTCCTTCACATACATTTTTCTGGACCTGAGAATTTTACTGAAATATGCCAATATTTGTATAACATTTCCTTCCTGTCTTTGATGTGTAATAGAAACCAGGAACAGTTGGATTTTAGGGGCATGTTGCTGTTGGTCCCACCAACAGCAACATTTTGGGAATCATATTCAAAACTAGTCAATGGACAATTGAAACCCCCCTTTTAAAAACAGGGTTTTAAATACCACATACGCATGAGCGGTGGCTGTCCTTGTGTTTTTCAACTTTAAAGAAGCCTGAATTTGGATATGGGGATGATAATGAGATGCTTTTTGATCACCCCAATTGTGTGCTGTGAAAGAGACAAAACAGCAAGTATATTTACAGAAAGATTTTTGTACTTCATCTTTATAATTTGGAGGGCGACAATGGTATATATAAAGCACAAACATGAATATATAGACTGGGGTGGAATAGAAAGGCTTGTTTTTGTGAGCATCCATGACTCAGTGTCCTCTGAATTACAGATGAATTAAAAAGAAGCTGCTCTGGGGCCACATTGGAAGCTTGGAAAGGCGCCATGGGGCTCCTGTTTAGCAACATGCTTTGAAAATCCCGCGGAAGAGGCCTGTGAAACAAGGTAACCTCTCCTTCTAAGACTGTCATTTCTCATTTCCACACTGTATTGGCAATTTGTAGAAAGGACGGGGCACAAAACCTCCCATTTTATACTTATGTGAAAGTGACTTCACTCCTTGCCTCTTGGCTTCCCTTGTGATACTAGAGAGAGGGGGCAAGGATGTTTTTGTCTTCCCTGGAATGCTTACTTTACTTTTGGAAAACTGCAGCCCTAGAAGAATAATCTGCTCTGATCTTACTCCCCAGATGTATGCAAGATAAATGTGACCAGACTGTATGCTGCCATTTTCTACTTTAGTAGAATGCAATTCCCTTCCCAGCTCCTATACATCCAGCTCTACATTCTGTAGAAAGAAGCATTCTGCTGTGTCCAGGCAGCTTCTGAACCAGTAGTGCATTTCCATTAGTAGAATAAGGGAGGCGTCTTAGCTGTGTTGATCCCTCCTTGATCTGCAGTCCTCTACTCCTACCCCTACCTGAGAAAGGCCAGGAGTTATTAAGAGTCCTCTAGATCAGTGGTTCCCCAGGTGTTTTGGCCTAGAACTCCCAGAAATCCCAGCCAGTTTACCAGTTGTTAGGATTTCTGGGAGTTAAAGGCCAAAACATCTGGGGACCCACAGTTTGGGAACCACTGCTCTACATAAACATTGGAGATGGTCCTGGGGCTGCAGAGGAGGAATCAGCAAAGACTGCTCACTGATTGGAGCATGCTGAGCATTAGGAACATGGCTGGAGGAAATGTTGGATTCAAACAAACATTTTAAAATCAAAACAATAAGTGCAGATATGCCTGGTTTGCATAAAGTTGTCCTATCTGCATGTTTATTTCAATTGTAACATTTGAGAGTTTGCATAAATTGGAATTTTCGCAATAGGATGCTTCTTAGTATGCTTGCAAAAGGAGATAAGCTGGTTACGAAATTTGAGTCTGATAACAAAGGAGACATAGACCTCATTGGGATGTATTTTTTAAGCATATTCAAAAAAGGGAAAAGGCTTCTCATGGTTTGGCTGAACAGTGTTTGTATGAAGGACTGTAAAAAGTGAAACAATGGACAACTATATTACAAATCATGAACCGAATATATAAAAATATTATATACAAATGCCTTATATTAAATTTAATGAAGTATAGTGATTTAGCAGAATGATTTCTTGTTCTTAATGTTTCTGAATGGTTCCTTATGCGTGCTTTAAATTCTTTGCCTATGTATAATTTATTGCATTAAGAGAAAATGTATTAGAGCAGTGTTTCTCAAATGCTCCTCCTCCAGATGTTTTAAACTTCAGTTCCCACAATTCCTAATAGCTGGCATGGGAGCTAAAGTCCAAAACACCTACCTGTGAAAGGCCAGGAGTTATTAAGGGTCCTCCAGATCAGTGGTTCTCAACCTGTGGGTCCCCAGGTGTTTTTGGCCTACAACTCCCAGAAATCCCAGCCATTTCTGGGAGTTGAAGGCCAAAACATCTGGGGGGCCATAGGTTGAGAACCAGTCACCTACAGGGTCGGAGTTTGAGAAACACTATATTAGAGTACATGTGGGTTAGGAGCTTGTGGGTATGTTGATACAGAAAAAGAAACACTGCAACTCTGTAATATTCTACCATCTAACCTGAAAAATACTAGTAGTCCTTTGCAGGGCTGGAGGTCCACTTTTAGTAATCTCTGCAGATTGCTTTATAAATATGTGGAATATCCTCTTTCATATGCATGTAACTATTTTGCTGACTGTAGCAATCTTCATAGATATAATTTCATATGGAAGATAATATAAGGCATATGTTTCCTGTGACATTTTAATCTATTCAGATCATGTTTTGTATTAATGTTTGCATGTCTTCCTCTTTTCTTTAACACCCCCCTGAGGACAGTCATGTAAATATGTATTGGCTGAAAAGCACTGGGATTTATGGAGGATGGGGGTGAGGAGGTAGAGAATAAAACCAATTGTTTACATCTTGAGACTTTGTCTCTCCTTTGCATCCCATTCAACTGGATGTTTTCAGTCTCCTTTGTTTATGAAATTTGCATGAATACTGTGCCCTTCAGCCAAAATCAATAGAAGCCCACCCACATCTCAATCAAATGGCTGGTGGGGGATATTATTCCTAGCTTCCGACATCACAATTTTCCTTCTGCTTGTAGCACAAGGCTCCCCTGTTCATCAGCAAACTTGCTTCCCGGTATCTGTATTTACACGTGCCGTGCCCTGCACTCCATATTGGATATGGTCCTCAAGGCCAAAAGGATTGTGCACCCTGGGATAGCAAATGGCTGGATCTACACTGCCATATCATCCAGTTTCTCAATCCAGATTATCTGCTATGAACTGGATTATATGAGTCTACATTGCCATATAATCCAGTTCAAAGCAGATAATTGAGATTCAGTGTAGATGGGACTAACGATTCATTGCTATTTCTTTTGCACAGCAACCTTCTGTAGAACACTTACTGTGTTTTCATCTACGAGTCCACCAAGGGAAGACATTAGCCTCTAGAAAAGCAAGTGACATTGTTAGGGATCCCCATTCTGCCCAGTATTGTTCATTGAGAAACAAGGAAATGGATAGTCCTAAGAGGAGGAAAAGTGCTGTGCTGAGTCTTATGAGACCTGGTCAAAATGTGGGCGCAAGCAGGAATTACGTTTTTTTTCTTTCTGTGTGTCATTTATTTCAGAATACTATAGCTTCACTGAGAGAACAGAACCCCATGTAGTTCTTCAGTGTGAAAAGGCATGGCAGAATCTGGTAGCTAAAGAACCAATAAATGGTTTTGGTTCAATGTTAGGTGCCCAAAAATGTGACCACTCCCCTGCAATATATAATTTTAATATTTTTGCAGTGATAACTTGCTAAAGAAATGTTGTGGAGGGAGAGCCAGGGCAGCAGATTTAACTTCCCCCCGCTTTCCTGGTTCCTACTAGAGTTGAGTAGTGTGACCAGTGCCACCAAATAATGCGCTGGCACTCTTCTCTACCCCACATGGACATGCCCACTGAAAACAGAAAAAAGAATGAATGAAAGGGGAGAATTATTGTTGAGAAAGAATGTCTACCATTGAGGTTGGGATGGTGTTTCGGTTTAGCTTCGCTGGAACGTCTTGCTTTTAGAAAACTGGGGGGTGGGGGGTTTGTTTGTTCTTTTTTTCCTCCTTTTTACAGACCTTAAGGACAAAGCATTAAAAAGTTATTTTTCATATATCTATTTATATAGTTCTTCATTTTGCCATTGGTTGGTTGACATCATTCCAGTCTCCTGTCTGACTTGACTCTTACATTTATGTTACGTGGGAATGGCTTCCTCCCAAATGCCCGCCTGCAAAATTAGGATATACTGGATGGACACCGTCGGTCTTCGGATGAAACTGTGCGGAAAAGAAGGCCTAATTCTTTTAACCAACCTATGGAGAAATCGGAGTGGATGGTTCACATAAAACCTTGTGGAACACCTCCTTTGTAACACAATAAGCCAAGCTTGTGGCTTCAGGAACCTGTTATCGTTCTGAAGTGTTTTTCACAGAAGAGCATTTCTGAGGGACACAATGAGTTGTCAGCAGTCGTCTCCCTTGCGAGCGCCTGTCTGCATCAGTCCAAAGGAGGAGAGGGCAGACTCTATTGCTCAGACTCCTCTCACAGTTAGGGGTCGGGAAAGCCTCGTGTGGAAGGAACGGAAGGCCGGGGAGTCAAAGAACAATTCATATGGGACAGTCAGAAGTATTGCCGTGGCATTAGCCACCACAGCAGCAGCAGGAGCATTGATCACAGGCCTGTCTTTGCCATCCTCTAATAAACTTGCTTGCTTGAACTGCAAAGAACATGAAGTTTTCAATCTGGTGGTAGCAAACATGACATTCCAGTATGTCCTGCAGTCTCAAAAGAGGAGGGTGGGGTAGGAGGGAGTGGTTGATGGACATGGAGCGATTTTCTTCATCCTTCCAAGGGGTGCAGAATGTTCATCAGACAGGTACAATATGGAGGCCTAGGCTGTCACCCTGCAGTTTCATGTGGTTTCCATGGTAACTAGTGGCGGTCATAGGCAGCGGCAGCAGTGGGAGGTGCGGAGCCCCGTGATGTGGCACTATAATAATAAGGGGAACCTGAAAGTTAACACAGGAGAAGAATGGACTGATTGAAAGGACATACAGTAAAATAAAATAAGAAAGAGAAAGAGAAGGGGGCATATTAAAAGGGACGAGAGGCAGAAATCTCGGGAGAGGCACGTGTGAACGGTCAATAGTGAGAACAGAGAAGATAACAGGACAGGCTGCAGTTGTATAATAGGCTAGGACATCACAAACCTATGTTACTCCACTACCCACTGCTCAGCACATAGAAAAGAGTTCCAGTGTTGTGGGCTGCATCCTGGATTCCATTCTGATTATGTATACTAGACACACACACATATGTATAAAATAAAAGTTAAAATATGTACAGTATGTATCTAAGGAACCTTATCACATGCCTTCCCCCCTCCTACAGTGTCATTTCACCAACACACATGGTGAAATGGCAGGTGCCACTTCCTCCATAACACAGGGGAAGCATCACCCAACTGGGGCAGACACTTCCACACCATATGGGGGATGGGACCTTCACTAGAAGTTGAGGGACATTGTGTGATGGGCTGCATGCCCAGTCATCCCTCAACTGGCTGGCAAGCATCCTAGGACAGTTACATTGGAAAGTGTAATGAGGTCCTAAGTATGTGTGTATTTTTCCAGGATGGTTTCCACATCCAAAGCATCTGGACCAAATTTGACACACCTGCCCATCATGGGTTTGGGAGTGGGGGAACATTGTGAACCCTATTGATGAGGGAGAACATTGTGAACCCTACTGAGAAGGGATCTGAGTATGTGTGGATCTTGGCACACATACTCACCATGGTCAAAATATCGGTGGGGTTTCAAGGAGGGGTGGATTGAGGGAGGATGATGGGATTTGTAGACCACCCACATCCAGAGAATTGTGTCTGGATAACCATATGTATTTCAAATGTGACCATTCATGAAGTCCAAAACTAAACACAGACTATTTCTAGTAAATAATATTACAAAATACCTAACCAGGGTATCACCAGGTACCTAAGCTAATATAATGTTTTTCATGAATCCATGGAAGTAAGTCTAAAAGCTATGCCACAAATGTAAGGCACCCAATTGGAAGTGACCTCCGGTGTATGTCCAGGAATGTGGCGCAGCTGGCTGGATGTCAGCTGCATAAGATCTCTACTGACCAGAAAGTCATGAGTTTGAGGCCTGCCTGGGTCGAGGTGGGCTCTCGACCTATTGTGTAGCCTATTGTTGACCTTTGCAACCCGAAAAACAGTTGCATCTGTCAAGTAGGAAATTAAAGGTACCACTTAGTGGGGAGGCTAAATTTAACTGATTCACGAGGCCATAAAAAAGATCTTCAGATAACACGCTGAGGAATGAAGGAGTGCGACAGCTTCCCCTGGTGGCCAGATGTTAAAAATTGCCTCTGTCTGTCTCGTGTGTTTGTGTGTCTAAATGTAATGTGTACATTGTAATCCGCCCTGAGTCCCCTGCGGGGTGAGAAGGGCGGAATAGAAATGAAATGAAATAAATAAATAAATAATAAAATGTCCCTGCTGGGACCATCACAGTTGTAATAGTACTGTTTTGTTGCTCCATCAGTGTACTTTGTGAGCCTTTGACATAAAACTCTTAAATCTAGGTCCCAGTATTTTCCTCTCTCAGAAAAACTACCCTGGAAACCCCATATAGAACACACTAAAGCAGTGGCTTTGAAATCTGTTGGAGCAGTATGAATAAATCTTCTCCAGCCACCAGCACCAGGGAAATCTTTGATGCTTCTCCCTCCCCAGACATCACCAGTGCCCATTCATCTAAGAGGTCCCTTAATACTGTCTTGGGGCAGAGACATCTGTAGAGGGGTAGAAGAAAGTTGAAGATAGACACTTCACTTGTTCCACCATCTCTTTCATCCCAGAAAGTGGATCCTGGATCCAATGCTTAGACTTTATTATTTCTTCCATTCTGGGGCAAGATATTTATGGTTTGGGTGTTATTTCTACTCTTACTACATAGCATTGAATTTGTTGACAGTCACAAAGCATAGGCCTTTTTTGCATTCTGGGATACAAAATCAAGGGAGCAAAAGTATGCCCCCCCCCCGGGGGCTGAAAACTAGCTGAATAGTAGTCAATGAAAACTAACATCAGGATCCTTGCTTGTGGATCAATGGACAAGATGGATCAATGGACAAGATGGACAACCTTTTTATAAGGTTTCAATTTTTGGAACAAAAAGTAGTAAAGTATAATCTATAGTAAAGTGAAGCACAGTCTGTATAAGGCACGTGCACAACAAAAACCTGGCAGAAGTATACAAATACCCACCAGTTTTAGGGGACTTTTAGGAAAAGTGTGCTTCACACCTTTACAGGAAACATGATTCATAATGAATTTTACTAATCATTATTACAGAAACAAAACTAATACAATTGACAATGCATTGGGGTAAAATATATCCTATAACCTTAAACCGCTTCATCATCGTAGCAATCCTGAGGTTGAGAAAACTAACATTTAATGAATGAAGAACAGATGCAGGAGGAAATGAGGTGACCCTAATCCAGATTCCCACTACCATACACTTACTTTTAATTAAAATGGAGAATAAAACTCACACAACGGACTACTTTAAAATGGGGTTGGCAACAGTGGTACTCCAGCTATCATTGCACTATAACATCATCCCTCACCATTGGGCAGGCAGGGTACAACTCTGTGTATGTGATTTTAAGTTGCGTGTCCAATTATAGCAACTCCATGAATTTAATAGGCTTTTCTTAGGCAACAAAATATTCAAAGGTGGCTTTGCTAGTTCTTTCCTTCTTTTCTTAGCCAACAGCACATGGCATTTCGGAGAAATCTCCCATCCAAGTCCTAACCAGGGCTGACCCTTCTTAGCTTAAAATTTAAGATGAGATCTGGCGCCTTTACGATAAAATACAGGTACTGGAAGTTAACACTGCTTTAAAATAAAATAAATAAATAAAGTGCAGTCCAACACATCTGAAGAGAAATAGTTGCCCATCTCCTAGATAAACTAATGTGCAGCACAGACTGTAGTCATATACATATTCAACTGTGGAATAAACCCAGCTTAATTTTTGAGCAGAACTGAAGAAGAGCTCTACTGAATCACATCAAAAGCCAACGTCATTTTTCCTCAGGAACCAAAAAGGGGTCTTATATAGGATTTTACTAGTACTTGGAACCAGTATACCACTAGATTTAGCTATAGAACTTGATCCAGGACAAATGTATATAATCATGACAGACAGGTATTAAAATGGTAAGAAATGACAGCGACATTGATGTATGTGTATGTGTGTGTGTAGATATCAAATATCTGAAGTGAAATAAAGCCCTTAGTTAGGAACAATAAAATGTCCCAAAGTTCTCAACAAGCTTTGAAGTTCTTCAGAATTCTTCCTCAGCCTAGTTAGATAATGATTTCTAGAAAACATGAAAGCTTCCTTGCAGCAACATGGTGGTTAGTCTTATCAAAAATACTATTTGGTTGACATCACTGTCATCACACCTCTTTGCAAGTGAAATCCTATGCCTGTTTGCTGAGAAGCAAATTATACTGTTTCCAGTATAAGTTTACTTTTAAATTAAATGTTCCCCACAGCTCCAGGTTTAAAGCAGAAAAACTGGGCATGTGTACCTAGAAGTAATTTTTTGCAGTACAGTGGGATTTATTCTCAGGTACACAATTGCAAATATATATACAATGTTAATGAAATAGAGGATCTTCATTTCCTGGCAGCCTAATCCAAAGCGTATTTATAACGAGCCATCCCCTACCATGCATTGCTGTGGCCCAGTCTGTGTATATGTGTTTTGTGTGTGTGTGTGTGTGGTTTTGTGCATGCATTGTAATGTATTTTTCAGTGTTGGCTTTTTAAGTCTCTTCTGTTGTATTTTTCAGTGTTTTTATGAGTGATGGTCACTTGTTGGCCTGATAGGTGTTTTGTGCCCAAATTTGGTGTCAATTCATCCAGTGGTTTTTGAGTTATGCTAATCCCATAAATGAACATTGCATTTTTATTTATATAGATTTAAAACAACGTATCTTTGAGTTTAATGAGATTTCTCCAGAGCTAACTGAAGGAGAGCCTGTGTGGTGTAGTGGCTTATGACTCAGAGACTGATTCCTTGCTCAGCCATAAAAATCCACTGGGTGACTTCAGGACACACTCTCATCCTGAGGAAGAAAAAAAAGGTACCTTCCCTATAAACAAATCTTGCCCATAAAACCTTGTGATACGTTTGCTTTAGGATTATTATATGTCAGAAGTTATTTGAAGACACATAACAAGAGGAAGATGTGTTTAAGTGTTTTGTCCTTAATTTTAGGATCCAAGTCGGATTGGAATAAAATAATAATAAAAACTTACTAGGGACACATCTACACAAGCCATTTAGTTCAGTGTGGATATGGAGCAGCCTAGTGTTGGCTATGCACTCCACAGGACTGATTTATGGAAATGTCACTTTAATTCAGCCTAGTCACAGGTTAACCAAAGTTTGGTAAAGCTCTATATCTGCCCCAAGTGTTAGACTTTCCCCCAACTTAGGTGTAACGAGAATAGTTGGGCCAGTTCCCAAATGGAACCAGCTACGACTGCCCTTCTGCATTCCTCAGGCTTAGATGGCCCAGTATAACAGGATGGCAGTTTCCTGTCTGCCCGTGTTCCATTTTGAGGTGATCCCTTGCCAGGGTACAGCACCTTTCCCCCATTGCTCATTCTGACTTCTGCCTGAATGACAGGGAGCCCTGGTAAGGGAGTGGTGAGAGGGATTTCCTCCTTTCTCCCTCTCCAACCAGGTGCCCCATAACCACAGATGATGTTATGGCAAGCAGTGGGGAAAAGGTAGGTGGAGTGTCAAGGCTGGAAAATATCGTAACATTGAGAATGGAGTGTGGACATTTAGGGTGGTTGCCTAGTGGGGCGGAACCATGTGCAATTCTGCAGTGTGGACTCCCTCCCTCCTCTGTGGCAACCAAGGGAATCCCTGTGAAAACAGATTTAGAAGTCTAAGCCATTCCTTACATGTTAGAAAAAACAGAAGGAAAATAAAATAAAGACAAACAAAAAAGAGAGAGTGGGAGAAATGGAAGGGGAGGCAGAATGTCAAAAGAGATACTCACTTAGTAGTGCAGGGTTGCTGAACCTCCAGGCCTCATTGTAGGTTGTGTACTGAGGGTGGCTGTAAGGATTTCCTGAGAATTCACTCCCTAAAATAAGCAAAGGAGGGAAGGTCACTCAGAAAGCATGTCACTAAGACAGGGAGGAAGGGAGTGAGAGGACAGATTTGGACATTTTCTAACAATCTGTTCAATAGTTGCACATGTATCCTGTGAAGTAGAATGACTGACCAAAGGCCTCTCAATGGGTTTTCTGGCTCACTGAGGGCTGAATGTAACCATTACACCAAATCAGCAGTCAAAGATTATTGTATGTGCTAGTTTACCAGGCATCGGGGAATGTAGCTTCTCTGCTACATTCATGTAGTTCAGGGATGGACAAATGTAGGCCCTGTATATTGCTGGATTGCAGTTCTCTTCACGCCAAGTCAGTATGGTCAATAGTGCATGGTGTTGGGAGCTGAGTTAAAACAATATATGGAGGGCCTCTGTTGCCCACCCCCCACACTGTTCAATGCCACTTGATGTCAACAGCTGCATTTACTTGACCCCCCTCCCTTGCTTCCCCATGATTTAAAATTTCATTTCATCTTTGTCCATTTGACATGAGAAAGGTTAGTTGCCAGAGCTATGCTATTCATAAGGATCTCTGTATCTACAGAGTACTGACAAATTGTGACCAGGAAGGAGTTAATTTACAAGGAATGTTATGAGGAGAGCATAACTGAACCTCAAGCAGAGCTATAGTAAGACAGGGATATGCCCATTCAAAGACAAATCGAATAGGATTTTCTACACAAAGCTGCTGTGTGTCTGTAAAAAGAGGACTCATTGGCTCCCTTTCACCCATCTATATTGTCATGCTAAATACATTACAGTAATTCTCAAGTCCAGGTTAAGTAGAGGAGAAAGAATGGCTTTCTCTCCAGAGCAGTCAAGGGGAGCCAGAAGAAGGAGGCAAGAAGAAGCAGGGTGTGTGAAAGGTGTTTACTGAAGAGGAGTAAAAGGAAATATGCTTACAGTGTAATGAGCTTTTGAGCTCATCTGTGACCAAGAGGAACTGAGCTATCTCCAGCCCAGATCACTAATGAAACATGCGTAGTTTCCCCATCAGAAGTGGATTCTGTTTAACTGCTGCTCCCTTTACAACAGACCTGTTGGTGTGACCTGTGAGCTTCAAACTACAAGAAAGGAGATTCCATCTGAACATTAGGAAGAACTTCCTGACTGTGAGAGTGGTTCAGCAGTGGAACTCTCTGCTGCGGAGTGTGGTGGAGGCTCCCTCTTTCAAGGCTTTTAAACAGAAGCTAGATGGCCATCTCTCGGAAGTGCTTTCATTGTGATTTTCCTGCTTCTTGGCAGGGGGTTGGACTGGATGGCCTGCGAGGTCTCTTCCAACTCTAGGATTCTATGATTCTATGTTCTCAACTGGTCCTAGAGCTTTGGCGCCAGTGTCTAGGACGCTCGAGAAAAGCATGCAAAGGAGGAAGTAATGAAAAGTCAACTACACGAGAAAATGCACACCTCAAACAGTAAGCAAATCCTGTATATTTGAGGACAGTCCTATAACCTCCAGTCCAGCTTCAATATGAAAACAGCTAGGAATTCCTCATTACTCAAGGCTGAGTTGGTAGTTTGGCTGTCCTCAGGTCCAGGGAAAGAGGGGATTGTTAAGAGATCTAATATATTAAACTATTTCTAAGGATAGTAGATAAGGAAGTTAAGAAGAAGCAGCTGCAGTTATCTCTCAAAATCCTTTTTGAGAAGATAAAAGGAAAGTTTAATCATATGTATTATAAAAACCACATCTACCTACAGTTGCATTTTCATTCCTATCCCATAACTTAAACTTTGTTTTCCTTCTATTTTGAAGCAAAAATGGCTTGTTTTAGAATGACCAAATTCCTTAGGATTTCTGCTTTCAATGTTTTATTTCCACAAAATACTCTCCAACCAGCAGTGCAATATATGTGCAGATCTATATATTGATGTGCTTCCCACTTCCCTAAGCTGTATATTTTGCAATATACAACTCAATTATAGGTAGAGGCAAACAGTAGATACTATTATCAGTAATTGAGTAATGCCAACATGAGATTTCTGGACAATGGTTTGATGTTATAGTTGTTGTTGTGTGCCTTCAAGTTGTTTCTAATTTATGGTGACTTAAGGTGAACCTATCACAGGGTTTTCTTGCCATGTTATAGGTAGACAATGTCTTCTTCCTCCTCATAGTCTCTGTGACTCACACATATTGGAAAATAGCTAATTCAGGGCTGTGGGTGATACCAGGCTCAATGACATTACTGCTCTGACAAAAGCTAAGTCTATGACAAAGAATGTGGTTGCACAGTACAGTTCCAGAAGAGGAAACCTTCTGAAATCTTTCCATAAGACAGCCACTGATTGAGTCACTTTACTTCTTTGCAGAATGGGGTTTTCCAACAAGGAAGCAGGCAAGGTGGGTAAAATTTACCACCCAGTGGAATAGTTACTGAAACAAGACTGTTTTTCACTTTTTGTGCATACCACAGGCAACGGATAAGTGGCCTCCAGGAACTCATTTGTTTAAGCTTCACAGAACAGGAGTGAACTTCTCACATTCAAGGCATGTAGGTAGTCATTGAGATCAGAGAGAGGCAACTGCATGATAACTACAGAGTACCTCTGATGACTGACTCTTTTAGGAAGCTGAGGTAGAGATGTAACAAGATGCAGAACAAGGACGGGCCATGCTAGTATTGAGTGGAAGAAGGCTGTGCTGCAATCATGACAATTTATTTGCTTGACATGGAGAAGTTCATGGAGGAGGTAGAGCTATTTATAAAGGAAGCCAGCAAAGCCCACGTTCAAATTCCAGGAAGCACATTTCACAAATGTGTTCCTCTGCCTGGATCATAACCTGTTGCTCCATCTCCAGGGAAGCAATGTAGGTCAGATGCAATGTTGGAAAGGCTACAGTTTGAAGGGTCCAGGCAGAAGAGAAAGTAGGTATGACTATCAATCCATGGGATATTCATCCCACAGGCTACATACTTCTTGAATAAACCTTTTAGGACAATAGAAACCAGAGGAGAAGAACTGTCGAGACAAATGCCAAAATGCTTTGAAAACTGCCTAATGATTCAACCATAATAGTGAATGAAAGATAATGGGGTTTAAAAGTAAAAAAGTAGTATGAATTAAGCCTGAAAAAAACCCTAACAATGCAGGTTGTTGATAATCTACTGACTCAATTTAAAATATTGACAGCAGCTGCTAGTGTTTTTAACCAAATGAATGCTTCAAATTCTCCTCAAAGACAGTCCCATGTAGATAATACCAGTCTGTTTTTGTTTACTTACTTACTGCTCATAAATAAATCTTAAAAAGAGGCATGACCATTTGGAGAAACCAGAGGTCCACATCGGTGCCTCAGAAGAGTTGGATTAAGCCTCAGAGGCTGAAGTTCTCCATCCTCATAGTAGAGCAAGAGTTCTCAACCTGTGGGTCCCCAGGTGCTTCAGCGTACAACTCCCAGAAATTCCAGCCAGTATACCCACTGTTAGGATTTCTGGAAGTTGAAGGCCAAAAACACCAAGAGACCCACAGGTTGAGAACCAATGTACTAATCACTTTCAGTTCCATTACTAGGATAAAGGCCAGATAAACAAGGCTTTAAATAATTAGTATAATTTATGATGGCCTGCAGATGGTTCATCACTAAACAAAAATACTTTGCAAATGAGGCAGAGTTGAACATTTCACATACTATTTTACTCTCTGATAAAAACATATGTACACAAGGATGGCAGGCAAGAAAGAACTTACCAGGCACCATTCCTGCAAGAGTTGAGGTTGGGTAGCTGCCCTGCCCGGTTGGTGGTACATGGGGTGGATACCCAGGCAAAGTTGTACTTGCCATATCACGACCTGCAAAGGAAAAATGAGAGAGACCTTATTTTTGGGATGGCAACTAAGAATCCCTAGTATAAATCTCCACTTCACATCTCAACTGTGAACTCACCTGGTGGTCCATGTTAGAGTATCCCTCTTACCCTCAGTGCCCTATCTACATTACAGCAGCCTTTCCCAGGCTGACTCTTCCCAAGTTCCTGGACCATAACTCTTGTCAATGTTTGAAAGCTCCCCTTGGATTACTCAAAAATCGTCCCAAAGAACTTGAAAAAATATTGCCAAGCCAAACAAAGTTGTTTTAAAAATGCCCTCTCCTGTATGTCAAAGCAACGTGACCCAAACTTCTCGGCCTCTGTACAAAGTAATGGTGATGGTGGTGGTGGTGGTGGTGGTGGTGGGGCAAACAAGACCATTTCTCTACACAGTAACCATGGAATGATGATGGGCGGGAGGGAGGATATCCAGTTCTAAGGCCTTGCTTTCACAGCTTCTTCATTATTTATTAAATTAAATAATCTCCTTTAATTTGGAGAAGGAGGACACAGAGAAGAAGACATCAAAGTCGGGGGAGACAGCAACTTCATTTATGGGTCCTCTGTGTTGACAGCTGTATGTTTAACATTTCACAGGGTTGTGGTTATTATTATCACCATCACCTTTATGATCTTTGTTTATACCTTGTGTACTCTGAAAAACCCTTCTTTTAAAAACCTTTAATTCTCAAAACCTGTATTTGCCTACCAACAGTAGGACAGTAAGGAAGGGATCATTCAAACCTCCTTAGGAAGGGAATTCCTAAAGGGCCTTATGATGCTGCCTTATGAATTGCTTGTAAAGGTGGTCAGACTAAAAGAAGGCCTCTTCTGAGGATCTCGGGGCCAAAGCATTTATGGAAATGCAAGTTGTCAGAATGCTGCATAACACTTTTGAGATCATAATTGGCACTCAGAATTGTGCCTGGAAACAGACAGGCAGTGTAACTTTTGTAGCAAGTGAATTGTATGCTCATCACAAGTAGCCCCTGCTAATGATCTGACTGGAGCTCTTTGAACTATCTAAACTTCCCAAACACTCTTCAAATGCAATCCCACATACAGCATGATACAGTAATGAAAAAAAGGATGTACCCAAGGCATGGCTAAATCAAGCATCTCCAGAAATGGGTGTAATGGGTGTTAAGTGTGCAACAACTTTGACACCTCACTAGGTGCAAGGCTAGCTGAGTGTAGAAGAACACCCAGACAGTGAATTTGCATTTCCAAGGGGAGTGTGATCCCATCGAGCATAATATGAATCCCTAGTCCCATTCTATCTTTACACTGATCAGGAGCATCTTTGTCTCATCTGATGTTTCAATATGTTTGTTTCCATACACTCCTTCACTGGTACACAAAAATAAAGCTGGAAATTTGTCAGTTGGAACTTCTACCAGTTGTTTTTCTCTTTTGCATCTACTACATGTGATCTGGTTCATAACCAAGAATTAAAAAAAAACCCTGAGCTATTTGCTAGCATTACCAAGGGATATTCAAAACATGACTCTAACTTCAGTATGTGCCTCCAGAGCCTTTTATGATGAAGGCTTCCTGTCAACAGCTTTAGAAATCTTTAAATGCTGAATTAAGTCCCATCCTTCAGGATTTGGTGGGGCAGCACTACAAATTGTATCTCAGATGCAGATATTATGATTGTTTGAGCAAACTTAATTTGGATATTTGCAACCAATTAAGACTGTTTGGGACCGGGATCCTGAAGAGGGTGGGGGAAGTATTGCATTGCACAAACTTTTCTTGCAAACTGTCTAATGGGAATTCAGGACCTTGCACCAAGCAAGAATCAGGCAAGATTTTATTCCAGAGGTGCCCCTGCAGAATCCCAGAACATTCAGCTTTCATTTGAAACTAGCTGTTCCCACCATGCTTTGTGTGGCCAACCTTCCCTCCCTCTTTCTCTTATTCCGTTCTCTCCTTCTTGCCTTCCTTCCGTCCGTCCCCCTTTCCTTCCTTCCTTCCTTCCTTCCTTCCTTCCTTCCTTCCTTCCTTCCTTCCTTCCTTCCTTCTTTTTCTTTCTTTCTTTCTTTCTTTCTTTCTTTTCTTTCTCCTTCCTTCCTTCCTTCCTTCCTTCCTTCCTTCCTTCCTTCCTTCCTTCCTTCCTTCCTTCCTTCCTTCCTTCTGTTCTTCTTCCCTTCCACCCTCACCTTTTCTTTCCCTTCCTCTTTCTCCCCTTTCTTCCTTCTCTACCTATTCTTGGACTGCAACTCCCAGGAGTCCTCCTGATCCATCCATCTACCTACCTACCTACCTCTAGCTAATCTATCTATCTGGAGGATTGCTGGGAGTTGCAGTCCAGGAATAGAAAATTGGAAATATGCAGAGATTGGGATGCTCTCAAAGAAATCTAAGGAGAAGAAAGCTTGCAGCTTGGAATCAGTGCATTTGGATGATCCTCCTCTCCTAAAAGGCCTGGTGTAGGGGATGCTGGGAGTCTGCAAGGGAGTGTGGATATGCTATTGTGTGTTTTGTTTGCCATGGGGAGTCATTTTTGCACATGCGCTGCAGCATCTTTTTACTTTTTTGGCTTTTTGAGTCCCTTTCGCTGTGTTTTTCAGTGTTTTTATGAGTGATGGTCACTTGTTGGCCTGATAGGTGTATTGTGTCCAAATTTGGTGTTAATTCGTCCCACAAATGAACATTACATTTTTATTTATATAGATAGTATTTTATAAGATTACTAAAAAAATAGTGTAAAGGACAGTAGGACAGTATCCAGTAAAAGTATTTTAAATTCACATGCATATCAAACATCTGCTTTTTATTTTTTTTGTTTTTAGCCATATTAGTATAATTTGAAAACTATTAATTCTATCTGAACCTTTAAGCAAACATCTTCAAAAAAAAAACCCTCCCCGCACTCCAATGCATAGGATGTTTTCCAAACATGACTTTAGTTACCTCACCAATAAAACAAAATAGCTCTTGAAATTCACCTAAGTTGAAGAGGCAGAGGTTTGGGTAAAGATGGAAACAGTAAAGTCAGAATGTAAAGCAAGAGGGAAGTCACATTAAGCTTTCAAGTAAACATGCTTATAATGTGTCGCACAAGTCTGCCGTTCAAGCCATCTTGGCTTGATTTTAGGCAGAGGTTTACTTAAGCAAGACCATATTGTCTAAGAGGGGGGAAAGGATAAACCAGATAATATGTGAAGAACCAGAAGATGGCAGCAAGATTGGTACAAACCAGAAAAACCTTGCACTATGCACAAAAGTTCTTGTCTGCGCAGCCCTCAGGCAGACTAACTTCTAATTCTTTCCTTGCTTTCTTTTCTACTTTTTCTTTTTAGTGCATTGAGGGTTCTTTTTGAGCTCTAATCCCTTGTAAACAGTAGCATTTTTCAGGTGCTCTGTGTAAGTGAAACCATAACCTCTGCAAAATACATTGTTTAGAGTGCTGTAACATTAGGCCAATCCAGCTGAGGCTCTGGATTTCCTCCCTGCCTAGCCACCACCAAAAGGATTTCAATTTGAAAGGCTACCTAAAGCCCCGGCAATGGCAACAGCAGGAGCAAGGATACTTTGCAAAGCTAGGGAGGGTTAAGAGACCGAAAGCTATTTGTCCCAGCTACGTGCAGCTGATCTCCTTTGTTCAAGTTTTAAGGAAAGATCAACTCATCCCTCCACCCCCATTCCCAGTATTTATGTGTGCATCTATGTCTCTGAGTGGGGAAACCAAAGTAATTCATACCTCTCGACAGTTTAGGTACAAAAGTGAGAAAGAGATGGGGACTACTACTCAATCACGGAGGAGGAAATGACAAACAATCATGATATGATAAGGCACCTACCCATTGTCTGCTTTTTGCTTTTAAGGCATACTGTTATACATGCATGGTAGAGCTGTAAGTTTAAAAGAAGATGCATACTACCCAGTTAGTCCTGATGGACCGAGTTAACAGCCCACATTTTTACATAAAATCCTTCCGCACCATCAGTCTAATTCCCCAAATTCTAACTAAGCGCTCCAACAACATTGAGATCAAGGAAAAAGAGAAACTCTGGTCTCCTGCTTCCTCTCCACCCCCACTACATGACCAGAGCAATAAATCAGAAAGGACAGGACTTTTGTTCTTCACTTCCTTGTCAATTATACCAGTTGTTTTGTTCCAGTTCACCACTGCTGCCAGAGCAATGGGCACTGGACTCACGGATGCATTTATGTCCATGGCTGCTTGGGTGGTCAGACTGTCATCGCCCAGGAATAACCAATGGCCACACAAAACTTTACATGTTTTAATTTGGAAACTTTTGATGGGGACATTGCTCAGATATAACATTTCTTAGATGTTGTTTAAATTTTATAAATGTTTCCCTCCCTCTCCCATAATACTTCTAGGCCACTTTCCCATTATATTTATAGCCTTGGGCCTGCGTTTCCCTAATTCAGTAGCATTCAATAACAACACCCTTTTCCTTCTCTCTTTCAAATTAATCTGGCAATATTGAAAGGTTTGAATCCGGCTACCAGTATTTAAAAAAATTCTAAAATTATAACAGCAAATAAAGAACAATACTCAAACACAGGGGAACTCCAGACAAGAAACAATCAGGGACAGCTAATCACCCATCAACAAAATATTCCCCCAGGCAGTAGCAAGACACACATAAAAACTGTCAGGTCATCAAATGCTAATCAAGGTGGCCAACTGAAACATTCACACCAAGCTTCGACAGACAAGAGTTCTTTCTACCAACCTGGACATTCCACAGATATAAATTCAATTTTCCTAGTTTTCAACAGACCTCACAACCACTGAGGATTCCTGCCGTAGGTGAAACGTCAGGAGAGAATGCTTCTAGAACATGGCCATACAGCCTGAAAAACCTACAACAACCCAGTGATTCCGGCCATGAAATCCTTCGACAATACATTCAAAGTTTTATTATTATTATTGTTCTTAATATTAATGTGCAGCAACAGCAACACTTCTGCTCTCTTCTTGCATGGTGCTACCAAGGCAGTGAACAATTCCAAAATAAAACTATAAAGTAAAAAAAAACCCCTCGAGCCATTGAAATGAAAGCACATTAAAAGTAAAGTAAAATGTGAAGTTAAGGAGATACATTTCAAAGCCAAAAATGATCCTAATTCGGGAGGCAATGCATTCCACAACCTGCGAGCCACCCAGGGAAAGCCCTTTCCTGTGTGCCGGACAAAAGGGCTTTGTGGGCAGCGGCATCTTCAAGAGGCTGCCTCCCAAGATATTAATAACTAGGCAAGTTCATAATAAGCTCCCTGGGTTGTTAAGGGCTCTCATTTTCTACTTGTTTGAATGGCTTCCCTAGTTTGGTTCATAAACGTGATGGCAGAAATGGAAGGAGGTGGAATCGGCAGAGGTTCCTGGTGTACATTGGTCACCTTGAGTATTTATTCTGATCTTCTGACATTTTAGTGTTATCTTTCCTATTTCTTTGCTAAATCCATGAATTAACACATAAACACAAATTGGGAGTGTTATTTGTGGGACTATAGTTCCCAGCACTGTGTGCTGGCTTTATTGGTGGCCATGCTGACCAGGTGTTTCATGGAGCTATCGTCCAAAAAAATCAATAATTCCAAGTTCTGTATGTGAGATCTTGCACCTTCCCCCAAAATATCCCTAACAATCTTTCCCCCTCAAAATGCCTTTGATGTTTTGCTCACACAGAGTCATTGGAAATTTCCTTACATGTCATACTGCTTTTTTAAAAAAAAAAACCCTTCTAATTTTTCCTGAAATGCTTGTATTTTGATCAGACTGCAATGTACTTTAATGTACTGCAATGTGCTAGCAAAAGTTCTGCAGGATTTTAACAATAGAGACTTCTATTCCGTCTTTTGCTTTTGGGTTGTGGGAATGGATTTTGATCATATAAAAACAAAAGAAAATGTATACCAACAACATACTTTAGATTAGAGATTTCTTCTCAGAGCTATTATCACTTTAGTAGTCTAAAGGGCTTAGAAGAGATCTCAGACTGCTTGTTTTCATAGTGATTCTCTGGATCTGTAGATATTTGTTTTCTGGTTACAAATTAATGGAGCTGCTGAACGTGTTGACCAAAAGGTCGCAGGTTTGCTTCTGGGGAGCGGCATGAGCTTCCGCTGTCAGCCCCAGCTTCTGCCAACCTAGCAGTTCGAAAACATGCAAATGTGAGTAGATCAATAGGTACCGCTCCACCAGGAAGGTAACGGTGCTCCATGTAGTCATGCCGGCCACATGACCTTGGAGGTGTCTATGTATAACACCGGCTCTTCGGTTTAGAAATGGAGCTAAGCACCAACCCCATGACTGGACTTAATGTCAGGTGAAAACCTTTATCTTTGGAAAGGCAGGGTCCAACCAAAGTGTGTCTGATGATGACAGCTCTGACTAAATAATTTATAAGAAAGAACTTTCTTCTGAAGAGAACTACTCACGGAGATGGAGTAAAACATACACAGCTCCCTTCTTGTAATTCAAATCCATTTATTTGTGTCCTATTCCCTGGAAGAGCAGAAAATAGGCTTGCTCCATCTTCCACATGACACCTCTTCAAATATAAAGATGACTACCATGCCACTTCTCAGTCTTCTCTTCTCCAGTCTAAGCTATTCCTCATATGATCTGGTTTCCAGATGTTTTGCTATGTTGATCATTCTCTTCTTGACCTTCTAGTTTTTCCAATATCTTTCTTGAACTGTGGTGCCCAGAACTGGACACGGTATTGCTGGTGAGCTCTGAACAATACAAAGCTAATAGAGTTGCTTCAACAGCAAAATCACAGCCAACAACATAGTTCCAATTTTAGGGTTTGGGTAATCCAGTTGTGAAAAAAATCCACATAGGGAAATTAAAAATGCAGTTTAGGAAAAAGAGGAAAAAATCACCTTGAACGGCAAAATAAGCTATTTAGAACATAACAAGTATCTTTAGTTGCCTTTTGAATTCTCATGCTTAAGATATGTATTGGTTCAGCCCTTTCGAGCTCCAATGTGGCACAATTGTCTCATCTCTTGGGGCAATTTTCTAAGTTATATACTGTCCTCTTAAAACAAGACATTCAAGGTTAGGAGTATTCCATATAAAGATTCAAGAACCATAGGACCGGAAGAGACCTTGTGGACCATCCAGTCCAACCCCCTGCCAAGAAGCAGGAAAATCGCATTCAAAGCACTCTCAACGGATGGCCATCTAGCCTCTGTTTAAAAGCCTCCATGTGCAATGTAGTATGTGCAATGAGAGAACGTGCTTGTGGAAATGCCTGTTTCACAGGCCAGCAGTATACTTCCTAATGCACATTCCTCTGGGAGAGCAATAACCATTTTTAGCACTTGGCCTTGGTTGATCTGGATATGAAATGTGTCTCTCAGACATGTCAGCCCTTTCTCAAAAAAAAAACAACCAAAACAAACCTCTGCCCATCCACATAATAAATACATTATGATTCATCTTTAGCAGATTATGTAAATTGAGGCAACATGAAATCAATAATAATCAATAACCGAAGTCACTTAATTGCGAGCAAAGTCATTTTTAAGAATGAGTATTATCTGCAGCCCTTTTTTGTATAATGGCACCATTAATCCAAACACTGGATCCCAGCCTGAATGTAGTAAAATTATCCTCCATCCTTCCTTTCTCTATCATTCTCTTCACTTCTGAGTATGCATTCTTAATTTCCACTCTCTGCATTTCCTCTCATTACTGTTGGCACACAGCTCCAACTGTTAATGGTTCCTGCTTTTTTGTTACTCTCTGCCTGATTGAAAAGTTGCATACAGATTGAAATGTTAGTGTTAAAGTGCCACCTGGGAACATCAAGCTGGGGCTGAAATGAACTTTTCTCACTCATGGAACCAGATGGATCAGCCAGGAGTGTTCCCAAGTGGGGCTGGGACCGTTCCAGGGCAGTGGGATAGGAAGAATTGCGAAGTGTTTCTGCTCCAGCTTAGGGATTCTTTGGCAAGAAACAGCATATTTATCTTCCCACATCCCCGCATGACTCAGGGCCTGAATCCCAAACCATTGCTGCATGCAAGTAGCCATGTAAAGTAGTTTGTCATCCTGTCTCTGAATCAGCATATATTTAATGACACACACACACCAATATGGATGGAAAGAGAGTTTGTACGTAACTTCTGTGACTGAAATGTGACACTGTAAGTAAGCAGCCTAGAGCACATTCTGAAGCGTGTGCAAATCAGCTCCATGGTGGCTAAATGATGCATGGAGCTGATCTGGGTTAGCTCGGGCCAGGGCCGTAGCCAGGATTTTGATTCGGGGGGGGGGGGCTGAGTTTGGTTCGGGGGGGGGGCTGAGACTGGGTGGAAGAGGGTCTACCCTAGCAAACCTTTTGTATTGTTATCCCAATAACCCCATTAATGTGGGATATAATGAGCATGGTGATCAGATCATGATATGAATAAACATAACAGTTTAAATAATGTACCAGTAAGGCCTTTTCGCGGACCACCCTGAGAATTTCGGGGGGGGCTGAAGCCCCCTTAGCCCCCCCCCCCCCTGGCTACATGCCTGGCTCGGGCCAAGGTCACCTTAAGATGGCCCTGAACTGCGTTAACCAGGTTTTGTGTTGCTCCAAAGAATCTGGAGAATTGTGACTTTGGGCCCATGTAAACAGCTGGGCCAGTTCCAATATGGAACCAGATGCAACTATTTACATGGCCAGTCTGTATTCCCTGGGGTGGTCCAGGCACAGGGGAACCTTTACTGTCCCATCCCGTTGTCCTCATGTCTTGTGATGAGAGATATAAGGTGCAATATGTGGCTGGCCTACTTGAAGGAGCTGCCTTGGACCTGGATGCTCACTCTGTATCATATGGGAACACCCTAACTGGTCCTCAAAGTTCATAGGGCCTAACAGGATATTCTTGATAGATTCATGCTGGCCTTATGAACTTTGAGGACCTTTTCCAAGGGCCTTCTCTGTGGTGGCCCCAGTATGGTGGAACTCGCTGCCTGATGCTACCCGAGCGATTTCAGAGCTCGGCCCTTTTCGAAGAGCTTGTAAGACTGTTCTTTTTAAAATGGCCTTTGACTAATTGACAAGCTAACCCTGCCCTGAGGGGTTATGCCTGGAGTTTTAGAAATTGAATTTTCTGATTTTAATGTATACCGGTTTAATGTGTTATGTTTTTATGCTATGTATGGCTGCAAATTGTATGCGCAGCATTTTTACTGTTTGTTGTGATCCGCCCCGAGCCTGCAGGGAGGAGCGGAATATAAGATTGAATAATAAATAAATAAATAATAAATAAATAAAGTTTGGGCTAAATTGATGGAGCTGAAACAAGGGTTCAGCTCAGTGTTGGAGTGTGCCATAATAATAATGATAATCATCATCATCATCATCATCTTATTTGTACCCCACCCCCCATCTCCCCAAAGGGGACTCGGGGCGGCTCACATGAGGCCAAGCCCAAACAACAAATTATAACAAAATAATATCAAAACATCAGCAATAAACACAATAAAAATACATACATATAAATTTTAAAAACCAATATACAACTAGATATCCAAAATCACAGAGGCAGAGCGGGCCGCATGCACACATATAAAGAATTCTGTCACCTGACATGAGCAACCAACATGATTCATGTTGTGCCTATTAGGCATTGCAGTGAGGAGAATAGGAGTGGGAGAGTAAGAATGGTCATCCAGTGTCACCAAACTAGGTTCAGTGCCACTGGACAGCCTGGACTCCTTCTTGCCTCTGCAGTGGTTGGGGAGGTGGCAGTCACCATGCCAGAGCTGATCTGATATTCGCCACTCCAAATTGGCCCCAAGATTGGTGATCTGTATTCATCCACCCTTAGATAACAAAGGCAAGTATTACACAGGAAGTTGCCCGAATTCTCTCTGCCAATCATATGATGATTTTTTGGATGATTTAGCATTAGGGACAGTGGACTAAATTACCTGGTCCAACCACATTGCTGATAGGTGTCTTTGCAGACTTTTATTTGTAACTTGAAATGGGAAAAGAACAAGTGTGATTCCATGGCTATTCTACCTCTTAAGTTTTGTATTTCTATGAATTTGGACACATCCTTAATAACTAGCCATTTAAAACTGTGCTATCACATTCCTGACTCATGCTTTGGGAAATGCTCATTAGAATCACACAGAAGGCTGTTCCTTAAAAACAACACAGTGATTGCATTGTTCCTTGGACAAGCCTGATAGCCAGTGATTTCCTCAAGAATGAATACGCAACAGAGGTGCAGCTTGGAAAAAGCCAAGTAGCCCATTATTACGATCAGTGAACCAGGCGGGCTCATCTGACCGTAATCACAGTCTGTCTGAAGAAATGAATTGTGGCATTTCCCTCCCACCACTCTTGCCCTTCTTCTCACATAATTATTTTAAAATGTTGTCCCATGCATGTCTCAGAAGTAAGCCTTCCAGAGAGCAATGGGACTTGTCCCAGATACGTGCACATATACAGTATATTTGCAGCTAAGTCAAATATCAAGTTAGATTTATAAAGTCCTGAATGATGAGAGAATCAGAAAATGAAAACAAATCCCTTGGAGTATTTGATAAATCCTTTTGTGCTCTCTCATACTTAAGTTTAAGTTCCCTGGAACTTTCCCCAGATATTTTAAGAACCCATTATAAGGACAAATATGGTTTGGAATATTTCTGGAGTTGTTTGGTCACATTGGTCCAATGATGAATATTATACCTTACAATATCTCTTCTGTATGTCATTTATTATTTAATTTAAAACAGTTAATTCTCCAGAAAGTGCCCCCCTAAATATGTAGTTAGAAGTTTACACACACACACACACACACACACACACAGTATATTATTGAAAATATCAAATATATATATATATATATATATATATATAATTGAAAATATCAAATAAAAATTGTAGAGGATGAGCAGCATCTTTTCCTCTCCCATAGGGGACTATCTCTTCCTTGCATTGTCGGTAAACAAAATATACTTCTTGATTGAAAACTGTAATTTTTAAATCTACATACATATGTGTGCAAAGATGATAATGCATCCATAGAGTAACTGGAACTAGTTTGAGGCTGGGATGGTTGCCATAGTATCTGATCAGTGGTTCCCAAAGTGGGCGGTACCACCCCCTGGTGGGCGTTGGGGTGATTTAGGGGGGTGCTGGAAGGCTCAGGAGAATTTGGGGGGTGCTGAACCCCTGTAAGGGGGCGGTGGGCGCGGTGGCGTGAGCCAGGCGACAGGCTACCATCCATCTCTCTCTCTCTCTCTCTCTCTCTCTCTCTCTCTCTCTCTCTCTCCTTCTTCCTGCTGCTCCCTCCTCCTCCTCTCGCCAAGCAAGGGATAATAATAATAATAATAATACCTTTGGGGTTCCCTTCCAACTGGTTGAGTCTTATAACAATAATAATAATGTCCTTCAACATATTTAGTGGAACATGGATTCAGTGCGGTAACCAATTTATTAACAAAAAAAGAAACCGATTGCAAAATAGTCAATCGCGATGATTTGAGATTACCGCTGACGAAAATAGAGCCGAGGATTACTAGATTGGTAGCAGCATACCAGGTTCATTCTTCTCATTAAGATGATTTTGAATGTTTTAACTTTTTTTGTATTACCTTTCTATTCAAAGTTCAATAAATAGTTTCATAATTTCAAACTTCAATGTTTCTAATTTATAGCCTTCTTTATTTTATTTTACGAAAAAGGTAGAAATATTAATACGTACATCTTTCTGTTAATTGCTATTTAAAAAATTAAAAATTAATTTCTAGGGGGGCAGTGAGTAAGGTTTTTTTCTGGAAAGGGGGCGGTAGGCCAAAAAAGTTTGGGAACCACTGGTATCTGATGAACATGGACTGGAACTGGATCTAGGAACTGCAGTATCCACAACTAGATAGCCACTGGAAAATGCAGGTTTGTTCTTCCTTAGCTAGTCAGCTGAGACGTGCTGCTGTGCATATTCATGCTCATTTAGGATCACTCAAGTTTCGAGCCTTGCTGATTGGCTGCAGCACATTAACGCGCTTGTTCAGAACTTTATGGTAGTTTTTAAACATGATTCTGGTGTGATCCACACTACAGCATGCATTAGGGGTGTAAGTTTTGTGGACACATGTCTAAGCTGGCTTCGAATTGAATTATAGTAGAACCACCTTGTTTAACAGAGGCCAAGGCCCTGAGCTTATTATCATCTTAAAAGCTCCCCGACCACAACTTCAAAAATGTGAGAGGATCATGTATATAGTGTGGAGCCACAGTTTGCAGCACAGACCGGATTTATGCAAAATCTTGTACAGCTAATTCGTGCTGGGGCAGAGCCTTCACAATGCAGTAGCTTCAACTGTGCCTGTCTGATGAGCTGATGGCTACAATTCCATGAAATCAATTTAAAAGGGCATCAAATCAACACTGAAATTTAACAGAATTTTTTTTAAAGGAAGCTGTTCAACTCTCTCAGCCCTTTTAATAAAATATCCTTGGTTTGAACTGATAGCCCTTCTCTTTATTTTAAGAGTCTTCTTCTTGGTAGGCTTATAATACACTGTGTAGTTCCTACAGAAACAGCGACTTCTCAGAAGGATATTGGAATATCTTTTGGATCAGGGTAAAATGAGATATAGTTATCATAACCATGAAGTGTAAAAAGCACTACAATTTATAAAACAATGTTGCACTTCTTAAAAGTGGCATTTTGTGGGAATGACCCTTTCTAGCCAAATCCCAATCAATCAAATTCCCTGCAGTTAAAATGACAGTAATGAACACCAGTTTATTTCTACTTAGTGTTAGAAAATGAAAATTCAATAGCTAGAAACATCTTTTTTCCTATTTTAATTTTAAAATGATATTTAAGAAGAATTTAACAAGAAAATATAAATGTACAGGTGTCAGGCATGGTCTATAAAAATTGTTCTTCAAACAAAAATCTATGATGTAATAGTGAGGCTGCCAAGGCTTGCTAAGGTCAAGGGCTTTTACTATTTTCTTTTGGCTGATGTGGGAACCCATGACATTGCAAGGTATAGCCTTCAATAGATTACAAGGGATTATGAGGCTATGGGCAGGAAGCTGAAGAGCCTTAATGCTCAGGTTGTGATATTGTCTTTCCTTCAAGTTCAAGGATATGGTCCAGGAAGGTAGAGAAGGCTAATACATGTGAAAAACTGGCTTTGTAGATGGTGCTGCCAAGAATGATTTGGCTTCCTGGACCATGGTCTAAGCTAAGGCGTAATGAAGTTGGGCTTCTGGCAAGAGATGGTTTGCACTTTACAGAGGTTGGCAGCAATGTTTTATCATATAGCTTCACAAACTTGATCAGGAAGGCTTTAAATTGCCAAATAATTGGCATCACTGAAACTTGGTGATATGAGTCTCATGATTTGAATTAATAACAAAGGGATATAATCTATTTTGGAGAAATAGACCAAACAGGAAAGGAGGGGGAGTAACAGCATTGTGTGTCAAGGAGTTTTACACCTGAGATGAGATCCATGACATTCAATCCTAGAAACCAAGTTGAGTGTATTTGAGTAAAAATCAAGGAGGAAAAGAAAAATCTGGGACATTATTATTGGGGTCTACTACAGACCTACAAGCGAGACTGAAGACTTAGTTGATGCCTTCCTGGAAAAGATGACAACATGTTCTGAAAGGAAAAAAAGTAGTATTGATGGGAGATTTTAACTATCCTGTTATTTGTTGGACGACACACTCTGTCAAGAACATCAGGTCCAATGAATTCATTGCTTGCCTTGAAGAGAATTTCATGGTTCAGAAGGTGGAAGAGGCAACAAAGATATCAGTTATTTCATATGTGATCCTAGCTAACAGTGACAACCTGTTTCATGGGTTGGAAGTGACAAGTTCCTTAGGTGGGAGTGACCATGTTCTCTAGAGTTTGTTATACAATTTCTCACATACACATTCTAGACTTTAATAATGTTGATTTCAGTAAATTTAGAGGAAGAAAGTTCCATTTCCATGATGGATGGAAATTTCTGACAATTTGGAGGCAAACAAACAATTCCAATAAGGAAGAATAATAGGAAGGGTGTAAGAAAACTATAATGGGTGTCTAAGCACCTTTTAGTTGAGCTAAAATTCCAAATGGACATGTACAAGTAATGGGAAAAGGAAGAAATAACCAAAGAGGAATTCAAACCAATAGCCAGCATGTTTAGGAAGAAAGTCAGAAAAGTCAAAGCGTAGGCTGAGCTCAGGCTTGTTAGAGAGATCAAAAATGATTTAAAAGGGACTTTTGGTTATGTCCCTAGCAAAAGGAAGAACAAGGAAATGGGGGGGTAGGAGATTCAAAGTACTTCATCACACTAGAGAAATGGCAGAGCTACTCAACACCTTCCTTGCCTCAGTCTTTTCCCAAATAGTAGACAATGTTCAACTGGGAGATAATTGAGCAAATGGAGCTATAGAGAAAATGCAGCATGGAATAGGTAAAGAGGCAGTAGAGGAATTTCTGGTTAATCTAAACAAATGCAAGTCTCTCTGCAACTCTATGATTCAGTGATTTACTTTCTCCACTATTTCAGATTCTCTTGATACTCCATGTTGAATTCAGTACATTGCCTCCTTTGCATGTCTTATAAAAAGCTTGCTCCATCATAGGTTAACACATCAAGCAGAAGGGGAAGGTTGTATAAATTATAGAACCACAAGATGGAAGTCTATTATTCTCAAGTCTTAGACTTATTTCTTGCAGGATCTTTCACAAAAAGCAATCCTCAATCACTTGAGGATCAGATACTCATTTTTCCTCTATGTTGACATACAGTATATATGCAAGATACTTAATATAGTTTTTAAAAGATTAATCACAAGCCTTACTATTAGTAAAACAAATTTACTCACTACTTCATCACACTAGAGAATGAATCCACTTGAAATCTAGTTGTTGCCTCCTGCAGAATTCGGGGGTTTGTAGTTTAGGGAGGAGCCTTTAACAGCCTCACTACAAATCCCAGAATTCTGCAGGAAGCAGAAACCGGATTTAAAGCAGATTCATTCTCTAGTGTGATGAGGTCCTCAGTCGTTGCTGTAAGAGCTCTGCACATATAATGCAACTTCTGATAAAATTATCAGTACAAAGAGTTTCTAAGGTAAAGATATAAATTAGGAAGGGAGGGAAGGACGATGGGAGAGAGAAAAGCTAGGAGGAACAAAAGTTGCTACAGACAAGACAAAATAAATTAGAGACATGGGGTATGCCTTTAAGCAAAACTCAAGCCAAAGGTGAACCTGAATGAAAATCCAACATCCAATTTAGACAGATTTGTTTATGTGTGTGTGCCTCCATTGCTTTGAACATGAACTGGAATCAAAGCATTTAAAATTAGATATAATTCCCAAAGCAGTTCAGTATACAAACTCACAGGAGGTTGTACTGAGGACAGTGAGGAAAAAAACTTCAGCCCAAGATAGACACGAGAATCCACATCCCAGGAAGCTATCAAAGATGTGAGGGAAGCACTCTTTATGCCTACTGTTTTTATCTTGACACCTGTACAAACTCCTATGGGACCAAAAACAAATCAAAGTTAAAAAAATCTGAAATTCGAAGGTCTTATGATGATCAGTTGCAGATAATTGATTTTTCAATCAGAAATGTCATGTTAGTTCAAGTGATGAGCTAAGTCTCTGATGTGAAGGCTTTTGCTGCTTGAATGTCTTATGGCTGCCCCTGTAGAGAAATTACTGTTGGATCCAGAGGATGCTTCTCAACCTTACAGGTAAGGCTTTTTAACAGAGCATTGCCTCTTCACAGGAAAGAGTCTCTTTGGTGGGCTAATTCCAAGAGGCAAGGAATGTCTTCTCAAAATCGAGTCTACTAATGGCCCCATCAACAGAAATGGAAATCAGAATAAAAAACTCCCTGGCTGATCAAGGCTAATCTAGTACAGCATTCAAATTCAGGAGCCGTTTACAAAAAAGAAGGCAGGCATCTTATTTGCTTCCGCATCTCATATTCAGAGATTTGCTGCCTTTGAACTTCTTCTTCATAGAAGAAGCAAAGAAGAAGCAAGTGTTGAAGTGATGATCCTCAACTTTGCTGGACTGGTCATGTTGTTCGAATACCCAATCACTGTCTCCCAAAGTAGTTACTCTATTCTCAACTCAAGAATGGAAAACAGAATGCTGGAGGAAAGGAAAAGAGATTTAAAGGTGGGCTTAAAGCTAACCTTATAAACTGTGGCATAGACACTGAGAACTGGGAAGCCCTGGCCCTTGAGAGTTCTAACTGGAAGTCAGCTGTGACCAACATAGCTGTGGAATTCAAAAAGGCATGAATGGAAGAAAGGGAAAAATGTGCCAAGAAGAAGGCATGTCAGGCCAACCCTTGTCAGAACCACCTTCCATCTGGAAAGAACATAAGGATCCAGAATAGGTCTCTACAGTCAGCTACAGACCCACCGTCAAGACCCTACACTTGGAAGACTCGGCCACAAGTGATACTCTATGATGATGATGCCTTTGAACATAGTACAGATTGAGCAACACTTACTGAGAATACCAAAATCCAAAATACCCCAAAACCTCTACATAGGCAACTGAGATAGTGACATATTTGCCTTATGATAGTTCAAGCTTTGCTTTATGCAAAAAAAAAAATAATTTTAACATTTTCAGTCTATGTGTATAAAGTGTATAACACAAATTAATTTTGTGTTTGAACTTGGGTCCCATTTCCTAGATATCTCATTATATATGTGTATGCAGATACAGGAATGTCAGGATCCAAAAAGAATCTGAAATCCAAAAGACTTCTGGTCCCAAGTGTTTTGAATAAAGGATATAATCTGTAGTTGTATTTTGTTATCGAGGCTAATGGAGATCAACAAACTGATCAATGACTTTGCTTTTAAAAAATAATTTTAAAAGTCTACTCTATGCTCAAGCTGAGAAGCTTGAAATTGACTGTTGTTCAATAAAACAGTATGTCTGTTCTGAACCTATTGGGTGAATGTAATTTCTAGTATTATGAGAAGGGTAAACATTTCCTTATTTAAACACTCTTCCTTAGATTTTTAAATACCAGATTTATCAAGATACCAAATATGATTCCAAATCTTTACTGAACAAATAATCCCCTATTTAGCCCTGAAAGGTTTTTGATATATTCAATCCTGTCTGGATAAAATGTGAAGGAGTGATAATTTAATAACATGGATTTAAAGCGGCTGAACTGTTCAAGGAAACATCTTTAAAAGTGAGAATTACAGCCAGAACTGGATCAGAAAATGAGATAAAAGCTAAAAATCAATGCATACTTTTAATGTCTGGCTCTTTGTCCATGCGTCAAAATACAATCTTGTGTACATGTATTTGGGAGTTAATCCCATTGAACATAGTATTGTTCACTTCTGCATTAGCCTCAGTCATTATTCTTGTTTTAGGTGAGAAAACTGTCTTTATTTTTCTATCCTGGGGAAATCAAAACTGGCACCATCCTTGCCCAACTCATTGTGTCAACTGAAGCTGAAGTGGCTACATTTTGGGGGGAAATAGTGGTTGGGGACAGATATTACAAGATGGGATCCATATTCAATAGCATGTTCACCTTGGATATGAAGTCCAATTGTAAAAGTATAGAAATCAGGCCTACTTCCCCAGGGTGGGGTAATGGGACAAAAAAGTATGTTAGTCATAATCTTTTCCATGTGCTTCAATCCCCTAACCCCAAACAATACACTCAAAGCCAAAAAATGTTTAACAAATTCAAAGCTAACTCATTGCTAGTTGAGACAGAACCACGTATAGTGTTTTACAGCGCAGTTGCCCAAGGCACATAAACCCTGTGATGTTTCCTGCTTCTTGGCAGGGGGTTGGACTGGATGGCCCATTGGGTCTCTTCTAACTCTATGATTCTATGATTCTATCATTCTTATTTAACTGTTTAATGAGGTCACATCTTTGTGACTACTATTTAAAGTTATATCAAAGCAGCGAAATCATCATTCATAACTTACCATCATAATGTAATCTTTGATATTGAGGAAAAGAATTAATTATGATTAAATCATGATTTGCAAATAGACTTTAGAGTTGGGAGAGCCCCCCCCCCCCCCATTTTAATATAAGAAATCTACATCTTGAACAGGTCTGACATCCCAACTCATAGGAGCCCCTAGTAGCACATTGGGTTAAACCCTTGTGCCGGTAGGACTGAAGACCAACAGGTTGGAGGTTCGAATCCAGGGAGAGCATGGATGTGTTCCCTCTGTCAGCTCCAGCTCCCCATGCAGGGACATGAGAGAAGCCTCCCACAAGGATGATAAATCATCAAAACATCAGGACGTCCCCTGGGCAACATAATTGTAGACAGCCAATTCTTTTACACCAGAAGTGACTTGCAGTTTCTCAAGTTGCTCCAGACATGAGAAAAAATCTCAACTCATTTCAAAATCCTCAAATGAAGGAGAATACATCCCTTTTTGAGGTGGTTCACTCCAATGTCAACAGCTGTCAAATCACTCACCAATGGTTAACACCCCCCCCCCCCCACTGCTAACCACAGTCCCAAATGGCAACAACCAACATCACGGGAACCAATTCTGCATTGTAAGTGGGAAACAGTGAATATGGGAGCAGTTTAAGCAACAGGGCCCTTTGGTATGATGATGTCAGTCTCTCCCTCTGAAATTAGGGCAGGGGCCCTCAATGTAGATTACAATGTTATCAAGAATAATAAGAGAATGAAACATGAGGATAGGCAAAAGAAATGCTTCCATAAATTCCTAGTTACAGTACTTCTAAGCTCTGTGAAGAACATAAATAAAACAGAACATGTCCAGAAGACAGCAACAAGCATGAAGATTTTGACATTTTTCTACAGTTGATCGACCTTATGATTATTCCTGAAAAGTTTAAGGAAATGGTTCTAGAAGTTCAAGAGCACAGGAAGAGAGCCAATGGCAAAACTACGCAGGAGATTCTGGCTCTTAGCAAAAATGTTCTAGGACAGGGGTGCTCATTAGGTAGATCGCGATCTACTGGTAGATCACGTAGGGTGTCCTGGTAGATTGCAGTCAGGGCGGGAGGAAGGCTCAGTCCCGCCTCGCAGGCTCCTGACACCACCCAAGTGCTGCCGGCCCTGGGTTATCTGAGGTCCTTTCCACACAGTTGAATAAAACCCCATGTTATCTGCTTTGAATCAGATTATATGGCAGTATGGACTCAGAAAACCCAGTTCAAAGCAGATATTGTATTATATGTTTCACATTTTTGTAGTGGGTAGGTAGATCATTTTGACTTGGTTGTTTTATAAGTAGCTCGCATGCTGAAAACGTGTGTGCACGCCTGTTCTAGGACTATGAACATGATTATGAATTACTTGAGTCTAATGCACTTTTTGGGGCTAAAACATATTGCCAAAATTAAGGTGCACATTAGTTTTGAGTATTATGGTAATCAAAGTGCTGAGCCAAAGGAAAAGGGGAAGTTACTTTTGTGGGATGAAGTCTTTATCTATCCTTGCTGGAAAAAATATCAGATCTTGCAGATGTCAGGAGCCATGCTTGTCTTAACATCCAAAAGATAAAAGGTCTGTTATGCATTTGGAAAGACCCTTGGTTCCTGCCTTGCATCATAAGCACCAAATAGGCAAAACTCTGGTGAACCAATTCACCTTTAGGAGACATTGTTCCCGGGTTTATGATGAGTTGCAATCACTATGCTGATGACAATGACATATATTTCCTTGGATTAAAGGGTGGTTAGAAACAGAAGGTTCCTAGGCAACAAAACACAAAAGACATGCAGCTATTTCTCATCTTTTCTGGGCCTCCTGTAACTATGGACAAGGCAGGATGGTTGTGAAACAAAAGCATGGTCTGAAAATCAGTGTAGTAGTACACAGAGTAAGCAGGTGAATGAGGTCAACTCATTCTTGTCAAGATTAAAGGAAGACAGTCCTTTTGACATTTCAGTGGGTGACTTGAATATTCTGGACAGAATCCTTTCTTTAAAAAGCAGCTGATATCTGGATGTTCAAGTGAATCCCATGTCCAGCCGTGACTTTCATCAGATGCACCTGCTTTGCCAGTTACATTACCAGCCAGGATGCACTTACACTACATTCATTCCTTGGTAGCATTGCATTCGGATGCTTTAATATGCTTGATGGAGCTGCCCCTGAAGAACAACTACTTTTTAGGACAGTGGTTCTCAACCTGTGGGTCCCCAGATGTTTTGGCCTTCAACACCCAGAAATCCAGCTGGTAAACTGACTGGGATTTCTGGGAGTTGTAGGCCAGGTTGAGAACTACTGTTCTAGGTGAACTTCCTAGTGCTCCCTTCTGCTTCCCACCATAGTATTAGCTAGTTTTAATGAGCGACATGAGCCTCACAATTATTTGTCTAATGAGCAGGTCTAACCTTTTAAATGCACAGAATGGTTTGGGATCAGGATACCTTGGACTCCCGTTGCCCTGAGAGGAAAAGGTGGGCAAATGAACAGCTGGTCTAAATGTTCTGGTCATCAGAGACAAGAATACAGACTAGAAATTGCTTTCTCAGTCACAGTGTACATCTTTGAATTGTTGGCAAATGTGCCTTATGACAGTTTTTGCAGGAGTTGTGGTCTCAACAAGTTTCAGCTCTGCTTCTTTTGAAGTTGTTACTAATTTCATTGGGGGTTGTGGTGGTTTCAAATAGTGTCTCAAGTACTCAAACGTTTAATTTGACATTTCGTATTTATTCTGTGAACAGCATATGGAGCTGGTACCATTCAAAGGGCAGGGCAGAAATGAATCAAATGCATAAAGCTGATTCAATTTGGTAGTCAATGGTGTCAAATCAGTGTTTCACATCCATTCTTTCTTTAAGGGTTCCTTCTTGTGCTCTGTACTTTGGGAATATGTTGTGGTTTCAGTATAAAGCGGAAGTGATGACAAAAGGAAAGATTGAGTCTCTAGTCTCTGGATTGGTAACTTACCAGTCACTACAGGGTATGTCTGGGGTCCTGACACGTTGTTCCCCAGGTCTGGGTTAGCAGAGGTGGATAGACTTGACTTGACTTCATCTAGACCAGGGGTCAGAGCTGGGAGGGAGTACTCATTAGCCTAGGGAGGAGAGAAAAGAAAGCTCTCTAATTGAAGGACTGGAAAGAAGGGAACAGTGGGCAGATGGGGGAGGGAGTGAAGGTTAGGAAGAGGAGCAATGCAGTCTCTGCAAGGACAGAAGCAGAGAAAGAGGGAATAGAGCAAATGAACCTATGGCCACTGCCCCATCTTTCCTATGTCAAGTACCATTTGCTTCCTGTATTGCTCAGATTCTACTAGGTTTCCAAATATATGTGCCAAATTTATAGTTTGGGGATACAAAGAGAAGGGACTGCAGGAGTTTTTACTGGGTGAGCCTGTCTAATGCTGTCAAAGAATGATACAACAAGATTAATCATTCTCTCTGCAGATTGAAGGCTGTTTACAGATTGTACACAAAGTTTCTGCTATAGTGAAGATTCTCTGGGGTGTTTGCACTATAAAAAGGAGGGTGTCTTCTGGCTATTTTTTCCCCATAGCTCATTTTGGGCTCTTATTCTTTAAAGACCCCCCCCCCCTTGCTTTCTCTAACTCTTGTGCACTGGGGTATGAAATTGGGGGTGGGGGCAGGCCACATGGTTAACAGAAGGGTGGGAGGGGGAAAACTCATTGCATCTGAAAGGGTGTCCTGTCCAAGAGGCATTAGTAATTGCCTTTTTATTGTGGCAGCCTCCAAACCAGACACAAAAACCAGAGAGACTACCAAAAAAAAAAAGCAGGAAAAGTTGTTCTGATTAATATTACATTAAATTAAAACTGATTTTCTGCTCTTTTTACTTTGCTTTTTCTCCCCTGTTCCTGCTTCCCATGCCAGCTCCCTGGGAGCTGCCTTCCCTTGCCGCCCTCCTTGGCCAGCCACAATTGCCTAGTCATTTCCAATTCCTTCTTGTATTGATCTTCCTGTAGAAATCAGTTTTGTAATTAGCTGCAAATTAGGCTTTCTGCTGGGGGTGAGGCTGGCCACTGATTTATCACCAGAGTAATTCGCTGTGATCGGAGAGAAATTAAAATGAACTCAATTAGGCTTTGGATTTGCTTTATGGGCCCCATTCAGAGTTTCTGGGGGAAGAATGACTGTGCGGGTGTTTAATAGTCTAATGAAAGTAAATAAAGGTTATTCATTGTAATAAACTCAGGGACTCGGGGATATCAGGAGCCCAAAGCCAACTTCTCCTTCACTTCTGTTGTTGGCTTACTGCACAGGGTGGTTTTAAAAGACTTTTGATCTTTCTGTTTAGGCAAATCGCTCTGTAGATAAAAGGCCAGTCCAGGGAGGTAGGAAATGCTGAAGGGAGGGGTGATGTTTCAGAGCACAGCGCGGGCTTGACATCAAGCAGTAAGAAAAGACGCTATTCTTTCAGGAGGCACCTCTGTGTTCAACACAGAGAACAGACGGGATGAATAGTTCTGCTTAAGTCAGCTAGGTCTACTTCTTCCTAGGCCTGTAAGCCATCTGTGATACGGCTATCACCATTACCCAACAGTTTGAAGAAAGCACAAGAAATCCTAGTCAGCAGGACCTCCTGTTAGAAAACTCCGCAGGAGGTTTCCCTGTAAATTGGAGTATTTGATAATATAACCAGAGCTTACATAGTTGGTGTCTACACTGGAGTAAATCCCAATGTGATAAATTGGTTTTACTTCTACATGAGTATGTACAGAACTGTACTCTACTACTTTGTCCAAAATGTGTTTTTAAATATGTAGCACTTCTTGTAATTAGTTCTTTTTATTTGACCACATACTTGCAGATTGGTGAGATGGTTTGTAATAAATATTTAATTCATGTATTGCTTTATAACTTTTGTGTGTTCAGCCCCCTAGAAAAATGTACCAAAAACTAGTAAATGTATTCAAGTCAAGTCAAGTCCAGTTTATTATGGTCAATGACCAGTATTCAAATCTTAATAAAATCTACTTAAAGGACCATATTTTAGATCAACAGTTCACAGAGCTCTGTACAAGAGCCACTTGTGAAAATGATTGCTAGAGCTCCTGCTTAGTGAAAGAATCAACTCCCAACTTCAGTGAAGCGAACAAAGATTTTTGCATGTGTCTGCAAGTTAACAAAATCTGGTCAACTTTAAAAATACAATTTATTTTAAAATCCCAGACAAAGGACAGAGTAATACCTTTTTAATAAAATCCTTAATTGTTTGGTCCATGTGTGGCCATTTGAGGACATTCTCAAGTAATGAAATAATCAAACGGAGTTTGTGTGTTTTTGCATCTACAAAAATATTAAACTTTCTATGGGTAGCTAATGTTTGCTTACAATACTTTTAAATTGTATATTAATGTCCTAATTCTTTTTAAAAACATGATGCAAGCTGCTAGGAATATTCTGTTTCAATCCATGTTTCTAAACTCCCTTTGGTCTCCATATCAGGAAAGGGGCAGGCTATTGAGTGAATGAAGGAATTAATTCATAAATAAAGGGTTGTATTAAATTTGTGCATATTTCCAAGTAATTCATGTATACAATTTAAACTGTAGACTGTATTTAACATTATTAGTGTGTTTTACAGTATAGAATTTCAATCAGAGGCATGGGTTAAGAAAACTATCTCCAAAAGAAAGCTACAGAAGGGAAAAAGAATAACTAGTTCATCACACTAGAGAAAAAACACACTTAAAATCTGGTTTCCGCATCCTACAGAATTCTGGGGTTTGTAGTTTAGGGAGGGGGCTCATTAAACTACAAACCCCAGAAATTCTGCAGGATGTAGAAACTAGATTTTAAGTGGATTTTTCTCTCTAGTGTGATGAGGCAATTGCTATCACCCTTTTCTGTGTTGTTTTCATGTGTTTTTAAGCACTGTGCATGTGTACACACCACTGGCCTCTAAAATTAACATGGGTATTTTATTCAGAAAGACTTTTCATGGATGTGTGCTTGTATGTATGCATGAACAGTCAAGTTTTTCATATGTGCGAGCAAGCAAGAAAGCAAACCATTTATACGTACATGGCCTTGCTTTAGGGCCTCACAGGAACCTTTCTCATTCTATCTGGGGGGTTTTTTGTACTATGTAGATAGCATGTTTACATTAATTTTCAAAGAGTGTCATTGTTTGTTTCCACTCATGTGTGATAGGTGGGCACCTAAAAGTGGATATGGTATTGACCAGGGGTGCTCATTAGATAGATCGCGATCTACTGATAGATCGCGTAGGGCATCCTGGTTGATCGCAGGCAGGGTGGGAGGAAGGCTCAGTCCCGCCCCGCAGGCTCCCGACGCCACCCAGGTACAGAAGGAGGTTGGACTGGATGGCCCTTGGAGGTTTCCTCCTATTCTAGGAACCCATTGTTGTTATTATTATTATCAGAGGCTGAATGGCCATCTGTGAGGAATGCTTTGATTGTGTTTTTCCCTTATGGCAGAAGGAGGTTGGACTGGATGGCCCTTGGAAGTCTCCTTCTACTCTAGGAACCTATTGTTGTTGTTGTTATTAGTAGTAGTAGTAGTAGTAGCAGCAGCAGAGGCTGAATGAATATTATCATTATTATTATGAATAAATTCAGGGGCTTATTATACTCACATTTAGTTGAATTCAGTCTTAAAATATATTATATGGCTCTCACTGAAATAAATTTCCAAATATTTTGCTTTTATGGCTCTCTGAGTAGTGGGGAGGTAGATCATTTTGACTTGTTGTTTTATAAGTAGCTCGCATGCTGAAAAAGTGTGAGCAACCCTGGTATTGACTATGCCTTGCACAATGAAAGTCCAAATGAATCCTGGAAGCTATAGTTTGGCAAGGATGTCAAGAATCCTCTTACTATCTAGTCCCCTTCACACAACTACAGTTCCCACGAAAGGAGTATTAACTATTAAACGAGTTTAAAGTCTATAGTGTAGATCTTACAAGAAAGAAAGCCAGGCACAAGAGGGTGGAAGTGAGCTATCTGTTGTCTTCTGGAGCTGCATATATCCCATAAGCTTCTTTTCCCCAGACTGAGTCCACACCTGCTCAGATTTGATGTGCTCTGATGACTGAAACACATCTGGGTAAGAAGGACGCTCGAAGACTCGATCTAAAGCTTCCAGCTGCTGTTGTGTGAAAGTGTCGGCACGAAGGTGCTTCCGCAAACTATCCACACTGCTCTGGGAATCGCCGTTGGGGACTGAGCCTTCGGATACTTCTATCAGAGACAGGAAGAGACAACAGGGCATTAGTAAGGTTTCCTGTGTGCTGTAGGTACCTGATATCTCCTCTCAGGTTTCTCCACAAGAGGGTCTGGTCCCTTTACACTTCCTCCCTCTGCCAAGGCCACCTCCCGAGAGTGCACTTTTCACCAGAGAAATCACGGGGGCTTCAAAACCACAGCCCAATACTTGCATTCCATTCTGGGGTAAATATAATGCTTAAGGTTCAGGATATCATCGGCCAGGTATGATATGGAGTGGACAGCATAATGATTTATGTTAGTCGATTCCTACTCTTAAAATTACAAAATCATCAGTGCCAAGAAGAAGGGGGACACCTGCTAATGCAGAATACAGATAATTTGTAGTTTCCCAGAAAAATCTAGCATTGTGCATTTGCTGATCTTTGATAGAGATGACTTCCATAGCACAATATAAACTATTGTGATCCAAGCATTTTTGCATCGGACAAGCCACCTTTTAAAGTAATGAAATCCAAATCTGTTAAGTTCCAGGAGTGATTCCACTCCTTCTACTATAGATAGCTAAGGCTCAATTCTGTCCATATGTGCCATATGAGTTGGACTGAGGGTGAACGGACTCTGTGGCATCTACATGACACACGAGGCCCATTTCCTGCCTTCTCCCACATTAAAAAAAGTCACACCATGCTCCAGAGCTTGCCCACATTTTGAGCCAGTGTAAACAGTTGGGCCACTTCTCATTTGGAAATGGCCACAATTGTCTACAATGTCATCCAGCTTTCCCTGGACTCAGTCAGCCCAAGGAGAGGGGATGGCACTTACCTTCCCCTGTCATTCTGTCCTTAGCAGTCACCACCAGGCAAACAATAGCAGAGGTCACCTCTCAGAGCCTGTAGGAATTATTGCTAAAGTGATGAAGTGATTGGAAAAGGGAGGTAGGAAAGGGGGGAGCATTTCCTTTCCCCTCTTTCCTCTCTCACATCACTGTGTCACGCCAGCTATAATCTCATTCTCTACATGCACCATGCGGTAACTACTGCTGTTTTTGTGCACAGTAGTTGCTGCTAATGCTAGATAAACAGCAGAAAGGTAATGGTGATGATCTGGCAATGCCAAACTAGTTCTGATGACATAGGGCTGTGCAGATGCTATCTAGCCATTGGGCTGGCTTGAGGCTGTGCAGTGTAGATACCTGCCAGGTCCAGAGCCTGCTTGGTAGCTGGCCATGTGGACTTCAATGACGCTGATCTGGAGGATACTATTCCAGATCAGCATTATTTATTTATTTATTTCTGGCATTTTACTCTGGTTTCCAAAAAGGCATAATTTGATGCCCACACAGTAAAATTGCAGTCTCTGGTACATGCAGATGCTCCCCTTGTGTCAGAAAAGAGTTGTTTGGTTTCTGTTTTGTTTTGGTTTTGTTTTGTTTTTCACATGCATGTTGGGCATTGAATTTTGCCATGCTTACATTCGAAACCAGTTTGAGTCTCCCAAGGGATGAGAAAAGTGGTATATAAATACAGTAAGTAAATAAATAAAATAAATTTTAAGAGTAACAACACATTTAAAACTGAATTTCTTAGTAATTTCTTCTAGAATACATGATGCTAGACAATCTGCATTAATTTTTATTTATTCTATATCAAATTTCCACATTAACTATGCCTCACTAGACTCTCAGAATGTTAGAATATCATCTATTTCTCTACATCAAAAACTATTGTAGTCCTACTATGGATGGGGGGGAGGTCACTTTTGTATGTTACACAAACTGACTTATATTGTGGAGTTGTTGGTGACAACAACATAGGTGCTCAGCAAATTTTAAAAATTGGGACAGATTCATAATTAGGAGGTAGACAATTCATGAAAGAATTACATATGTTACATTTACTGAGAAATGCTTTCCTTTTCCATTCCCAAGAAAAGGTTTGGAAACTTAACTTTAAAAAATGTTAGGCATCATTCTGGGATCCAAATTGGAGTCCTGCCTTCAAGGTTAATTCTTTTTTATGGACGACTTATACTCCCAATTCCTTTCTGATTGCTCTACATGTCAGCTGATATGTGATTATACAATATGGTATAGTCAATACTGCATTATACACAGTAAACTAATACAGTATTACCTGTGTGAGCATGGACAATATCTTGTTTTAATTAGTAGAAGTCTGCCTCTTTCCTCTCTGATTTCCTTATGGAGGAAAAGGGGAATCATACTGTGAGGAGAAGGAAAAGCTTTTTGCTGATGCTAACTTTCTTTGTGTGTGCCTTGCAGTCACCTGTCAACTTATGGTGATCACATTAATTTCTTAGGTACGAAATATGCAGAGGTGGTTTTGCTAGTTCCTTTCACTGAAATATACCCTACAGCACCTGATATTCATTGGCACTCTCTCATCCCAAGTCCCCTGCTTAGATTCCAAGGCCAGACAGAATATCTCCTTATTCCACAGAAACAGATTCTTGAACTGCTGGGGTCACTGACCAAATTCTCAAATCTACATATTTCATTTTAACATGCATTAACAAAAGTTGCTGGGTACTCAAGAAATTCCCCAAAATTTGAAAGTATCTATTTTGTAGACATACATATAGTCAACTGTGCCACTTCTCATTTGATGTTGGACACAGAGTGCTGAGGAGCCTGGGAGCAAAAAGAGGGGAGAAAGGGCAGAGATTTCCCCTCCTCCCCACAGTTCTCTAAATATAGTCACTCCAGATGCCAAGCAGTGTCCACTGCCATTTTCATGCCCAGTAGGTACCACTAAGGTAAGGTCAAGGGGAGCAACCAGTTTTGGAACCACTCACTCATGCAGTCACCACCCAGCCACCAGGGCACTTTAGGCGCATGGAGTGTAGCCTCAATGTAGCTCCTAAGCTAGTTTGGGGGCAGACGGTATAGCCTCCGTGATACTGATCCAGAGTAGCCCACTCCAGATCAGTATTGCCATATCTCCCCTGTCATGATGTAGCCAAAGTCAACACTTTCTGCACCACCTATTTATTGGTAGCAATGAAGGATAAAATGAGATAAAATAGAAGATCTGATGCTTATGTAAATATTTTCCCTTCCTGCATTCTAACACATTATCAGATCACAAAATAAGTGGCATTAACTAACACGTGGAATGTATTTTCATGTTAAGCTTTTGTGACATTAATAAATAATTTTCAGACTTACAGTAGAGTCTCGCTTAGCCAATATAAACGGGCCGACACAACACTGGATAAGCGAAAATGTTGGATAATAAGGAGGGATTAAGGAAAAGCCTATTAAATGTCAAAATACGTTATGATTTTACAAATTATGCACTAAAACATCATGTCTTACAACAAATTGACAGAAAAAGCACTTCAATACACGCTAACGTCATGTAGTAATTAATGTATTTACAAATTTAGCACCAAAGCATTGCAATGTATTGAAACAGCTGTGGATTCAGGTGGGAGACAGACTGTGCTGGGTGATGCAGAATGTTGGATGAGCAAAAGTTGGATAAGCGAGACTCTACTGTACTTCTCCTAGTACTTCCAACTGTGCTGTCCTTCACATTTCCACATATCCACCTCCCCATCCAAACCTTATGAAGCTCAGAGATCACATTTTAAAAAGTCGAAATATGTAATTATGGATGAGTTAATAGTTACTATACTATGATCCAGAACTCTGGAATTGGAATACAGCAAAGAAGTCCAGCTAAGTGGGATCAATTGCGGTTTTGCCAAATAGCACTTTAGCCAAAACTGCATGTTTTGTGTAAGTGCTGTTTAAAGTAGAACTATGCCCAAATAGCACTTGGTCACACATAAGTGAGGATATTTATTTACTAATTTAATATCCTACTCTTTTCCCTGAATAGGGACACATGATTAGCAAGCGACATATATTAGGAACCTGGCCCCCATCAAACAGTAAAGTGTATGCACAAACAACCTCCATACATGAAAATCCCCACACAATTTACTTGCTTTTTCCTTCACTTAAGCACTATCCATATATAACATTAAGAATGTTTAAGTTAGTGTTTCCCAACCAGTGTGCCATGGCACACTAGTGTGCCGTGAGCAATCATCAGGTGTGCCATGGGAAATTGGCACTACCCCCCTTCTAGCAGCCCCCTCACAGGTTTCCCAGAAACAAATTGAGCCTCTCCACTTGGAAATGTTGATTTTCTTTACTATTTTATGGTTTTTCGAGAGTCCCCCCCAAAGAAATGTTTATAACAGCTTCATGACATCCATAGTTAACTGGAAGCAAGTTTCACTCAGGGTGAAATTTCACAAGGGTTTGGAGAACAAGCTCTGTGAGGAGCGGCTTGAAGAGCTGGGCATGTTAAGCCTGAAGAAGAGAAGGCTGAGAGAAGACATGATAGCCATGTATAAATATGTGAGAGAAGTCATATATATGTTTTGTTCATCGAAACAGGCCCAGGTTTCACACTGAGTGTATAAATACATTTTAAAACATATTAACTATATGTATTACTGTGTTAGAGTGTCATTTTGTGTCATTTTGGTTGGTAGTGTGCCCCAGAATTTTATAAATGTAAAAAACGTGCCGCGGCTCAAAAAAGGTTGAAAAACACTGGATTAAGTATCTAATAAATGACTCCGGGCAGGTGACTGCATCCATGTTTTTCTCTCTGTGTGAAGTCCTTTTTTGCCTTATCCTTTCCTTTTTTCTTTCTGTGAAGTCCTCTCTCTTTTTGCCTTATCCTTTCCTATTTGTGCAATTTGTGGCACCGTCGGTAGAGAAATACTACAGAAGTGCATACTCTTTCTTTGTAATGTTGTCCCTAAAAACTTTGAAACCTGAGTCCCAAATCATCTCCGTTCTGAGCTGCACAAACTGAACTATAATCTAATTAATGCAATCTGTCCAGCAGCCACCTTTGTATCTACAATTCCACACAGAGCACTCATGCCCGTGTAGAAATGCGCATGTATACACTGTGACTTTGTTTTCAGGAGCTGAAACCTGAGCTATCTCAAGCCACTGTAAGCTTCTCTTTCCCTTCATTTATTCAGGTCCCTTCAGATCTTGACAAATCTGTCACTCTAAATTTGCGAGAGATTATGGTGCTCTCCCTAGTAGGGAGAGAGGTGATATATGATATCTGCTGCCCCTATTGATTGCCTGATCTGGTGGCAGAGGGCCAGCAAAATGAACTTGAAATGAACATCATGCCTCAACTCATTGTGCGTATAATACACTACTTAATCCCACATTTTTCAGCTGCTATGGAATTCAATTGATCAATCATGTCCCACTGATAGTTCTGGGGGTTACTGCTGCTCTGCACACAAACTCAGGACATCAAATACGACAGTCTCCAAGGAGGGACTGGTGGTGAAAGGGGTGAAGTTATAAGTCGGAAAAACAAAGGCTGCAGTATGGTACACAGTTACCTGGGAGTAGGCATCAGTTAACTCACTGGATCCTAAGTCTGAGCAGCTATACATAGGATTAGAATCTATCTAAAAATGGCAGAGAGCAATGAAAACAAAGACACTGTTTATAGTTCAAGAACAAAGAATTGTTCAGGTTCTGTACCAGGCAATTTTCTGTTTAATCCTGCACTGATAATTATGCTAATCAAGGGAAGGCACCCATGTTCCTCTCATGCCACCTCCACAAAGCAATATATAAACTGCTAGAGAAATATTTGTGAGGAACAGATTCGAATGCTTGACCGGTCGTGACTTCAAGGCAAGCTTCCAACATATGTGTATCAGAGGGAGTTGGCAGGTTTCAGCACAGCTGGAAATTACAGAGGATCCCAATTATGATGAACAATTACATTATTATTATCATTATTATTTGATACATAACAAGATTAGTACACAGCAAACAAGATCACTATGCTGGCTTTTGTATTTGATCACATGTTGGACACTTCCCAAGTGCTAGGACTGTGTGATGTATTGGCGAATAATGTGTGCGGATCCAAGTAGGGTGGCCTTTTGCTGCTGGGAGATGGTAATTTTGTCAGCACCTATTGTTTTTAAGTGCAGTCCAGTATAAATAAATAAATAAATATAAGAAGAAGAAGAAGAAGAAGACAACATCAAACTCCTCTCAGACTTCTGAATTCAGACAGACAGAGTTTTGGAGCATAATACTCCTGACCTCAAGATCATGTTAAAAAACAAAATATGGATTGTCAATGTTGCAATCCCAGGTGATATCAGGATTGAAGAGAAACGAATGGAAAAGCTGACACGATATGAGGATTTAAAGATCGAACTGCAAAGACTAGCATAAGCCAGTAAAGGTGGTCCCAGTGGTGATCGGCACACTGGGTGCAGTGCCTAAAGACCTTGGCCTGCACTTAAACACAATCGGCATTGTCAACATTATCATCTGCCAGCTGCAAAAGGCTACCTTACTGGGATCTGCATGCATCACATAGTCCTAGAAACTTGGGAAGTGTCCAACGTGTGATCCAATACAACAGCCAGCAGAGCGATATTGTTTGCTGTGGACTCGTCTTGTTGTGTTTCTAATAATAATAATAATAATAATAATTTATACCCTACTTTATGTCTCCCTCAGGAGACCCAAAGCGGCTTAACAAATACATTCAGAATATCTATGAGCAGTTTTCTCTGGAATGAACCGAATATATTCTCTATTATGTCCCAGAAGAAGAGTGATCAGACAGGTCTCAGGCTCCTTCTACACCGCCATATAAAATTCAGATTACCTTCTTTGAATTGGATTATATGGCAGTGTAGACTCATATAATCCAGTTCAAAGCAGATAATGTAGATCTGGATTATATGGCAGTGTAAAGCATTTCTCTGCAATATAGCCAATTGCACCTGATATTCTTTAGGGCACTGCATGCCAAATAGGAGGTGCTATAATTGCAAGTGGGCTACTTATGTTCTATGTCTGTGAGACAGTAACCAAGCATATTCCATGTCCTAGATCCTCACCATACTAAGATGCCATTCTGGAATAAGATGTCCTTGACGTGAAAAGAAACAGCAATCCTAACAAATGGCAAGTCAGCAAAGGTAGGCATTTAAGCACTCTTAGTTGGTCTTCAGCCACAACAAAAATGCTTTGGTTGGATCCCTCAAACAGGGACCCTTTGCATTTCTTATATCGTTTTGCAGATCATAAGGAGGCCCTTTGTTTCTGAAATCATAACTTCAAAGTATCCCTTATTTTTGTAAATAAAAAAGAGGGTGATCTAGCATCCTTTATCCCAAACTCTGCCTCTGTGCTCTTCTCTTCCATGCACACCCCTTCCTCCCATAGATACGTTCCTGTGTCCCACAGCAGCCAGGGCCAGTCAGCTTCTTTCCGAGATATTCCCCCTTGGGGAGCTTTCACATCACTGCCAGTTGTTGCCGTTTCAAACTCAATTGTTCTGCTTGGTACTGAGGCAAATGGAGTCATTAATTACCTTCTATCGGCTGGGACGAGTTTAGAAAACGATCAATACACAGCGCTTGTCATTCACAGCAGCTAGTCCCAGCCTGTGCAGACAGGCCCTGTTTCCCAGTGCACTCCTAGTGTCTCCTGGGCCTAACAAGAGACTGAAAAATGCTAGCAACCCAAATTCTAGGGGGTCCATGTTGGAATAATTGTGCAAATAAAAAGAAATAGAAGACCCTGCCCCAATATAACATGTGAAATACTCTGGATAGACTCTGTTTCAGAGGAAGGAACTGGCAAAACTATCCCTGAGTATCCCTTGCCTAGGAAAACCCTATAAAATTCATGGTGGCCATAAGTCACATACATACACAGAGATAGATTTCTTACCAGGACTGATCATCGCTTCTGTAAGCAATACAAAGAATTTGAACCTTAGCATCATTACCACAGAGAATATTGAAACATTATTTTCATATAACACAAACACCTCTCAATGGGTCTCAAACTCCGTTTGGCATGCCAATCATATAAGAACACGCCGACTGGGAAACACAAAAGCAAATGTTATTGAGTACCTGACATGTGTGATTTTCATATAGCTTGGTTGACTATACTGGGCCAGATCCATACAACCTGGCAGCTATTTTAATCTTTAAATGGATTACAGGTTACATAGTTTACTTCTGAGTACATGCCCTACCCTTTTAGAACCACAGATATAAAACAATTAAAAAAATTGCATACTTCCGAAGTCAAATTTTATATCACCAAATCTATGTTTCAATAATGAACAGAGTTCATTCCCCCCCCCCAAATATCTGATTTGAATTTATCTTCCTCGTTTATAACAACATGTCTTGTTTTATTTATGACCATAGCAAGCTATATCTTGTTTTCCCATTGATCAAAAATTGAATGCAATCAACATGGATCTCACCAATACATAGGATAGGATTAAATTGTAGTTTAGTTTTTTCTACTGTTTACAGTCTCACTTCAGCCTTGCATGATTGAAGAACACCACCACAATACATAAGAAGGTGTCCCTCCTCTATTTCTGTATTACATCAGAAGTCAGTAACTCCTGGGAATATTTTTAGAGATCTTTATTACAGTATAATATCACATTTGAATACTGAAAAAGTTCTACCTTAAGTTTTCATCAAGGACATTTGATGAACCCTTGATGAACCCTTTCATCAAGGACGTTCCATCATTTCAAAGTCACTTTGATCCATTGAGGTCTGGACACCATGTTAACAACAGTCTCTGTGGATCTAGCTGGAGCACCTGCTTGTCCAGTTTTGATGGATTCATTTCAATTGGTGAAACCCAAGGATGTGGACAAGATACTCAGAGGGATGACAGCGACCATATGCATCCTAGACCCCTGCCCATCCTGGCTTGTAAAGGAAGCCAGAGGGGGATTGGCCGAGTCAGGGCCGTAGCCAGGATTGTGCTTCGGGGGGGGGGGAGGGGCGGAGTTTGGTTCGGGGCTGAGACTGGGTGGAAGAGGGTCTACCCTAGCAAACCTTTTGTATTGTTATCCCAATAACCCCATTAATGTGGGATATATTGTGCATGGTGATCAGATCATGATATGAATAAACATAACAGTTTAAATAATGTACCAGTAAGGCCTTCTCGCGGACCATCCTGAGAATTTCGGGGGGGAGGAGGCTGAAGCCCCCCCCTGCCTACATGCCTGGGCCGAGTGGGTAAAGGTGGTGGTTAATGCCTCCCTTCGGGAAGGCAACATTCCAGCCAGCTTAAAACAAGCGGTTATAAAACCACTGTTGAAAAAACCATCAATGGACCCCACTCAATTCGTCAACTATCAGCCTGTTTCCAACCTCCCCTTCTTGAGCAAAGTCCTGGAACATGTGGTGGCCTCACAACTCCAGGAATTCTTGGAAGACACGGATTATCTGATCCGGCACAGTCTGATTTTAGGCCGGGGCATGGTACTGAGACAGCCTTGGTCGCCTTAGTGGATGATCTACACCGGGAGCTGCAAAGGGGGAGTGTGTCCCTGTTAGTTCTGCTGGACCTCTCAGTGGCCTTTGATACCATTGACCACGGTATCCTTCTAGGACGCCTCACAGGAATGCGCCTTGGAGTTACTGTTCTGCAGTGGCTCCGGTCCTTCCTAGAGGGTCAATCTCAGATGGTGTTGTTGGGAGATACCTGTTCAACCCCTCAGCCATTGTCTTGCAGGATTCCTCAGGGTTCAATACTGTCAATACTGTTATTTAACATCTACATGACGCCACTGGGGGAGGTCATATGGAGTTTCCGGGTGCGGTGTCACCTGTACGCAGATGAAGCACCGGGAACGTGGCAAAGCTGGCTGGGTGTCAGCTGTATAAGATCTCTACTGACCAGAAAGTCATGAGTTCGAGGCCTGCCCGGGTCGGGGTGAGCTCTCAATCAATTTGTGTAACTCGTTGTCGACCTTTGCAACCCAAAAGACAGTTGCATCTGTCAAGTAGGAAATTTAGGTACCACTTTGTGGGGAGGATAAATTTAACTGATTTATGGAATGTTAAATTGCCTCTATGTCTGTCTATATATGTTGTATGTCAATGGCATTGAATGTTTGCCTGTATATGTGCATTGTGATCCACCCTGAGTCCCCTGCAGGGTGAGAAAGGCAGAATATAAATGACGTAAATGAATGAAATGAATGATGTCCAACTCTGTCACTCCTTCCCACCTGCTACTAAGGAAGCTGTTCAGGTCCTGAACCGGTGCTTGGCCGCTGTGTTGGACTGGATGAGGGCGAACAAATTGAAATTGAATCCAGACAAGACAAAGGCACTCCTGGTCAGTCGCAAGGCCAAACAGGGCATAGGGTTAGAGCCTGTGTTGGACAGGGTTGCACTCCCCCTGAAAACGCAGGTTTGCAGTCCGGGTGTGATCCTGGATTCATCGCTGAACCTGGAGCCCCAGGTTTCGGCGGTGACTAGGGGAGCATTTGCACACTTAAAACTTGTGCATCAGCTGCACCTGTACCTTGAGAAGTCTGACTCTGGTTACATCCCGTATAGATTACTGCAACACACTCTATGTGGGGCTGCCTTTGAAGACTGTTTGGAAGCTACAATTGGTCCAACGGACAGCAGCCAGGAGCGACACTCAGGGAATGCAGAACTCCTCTGTTGCACCAGCTCCAATGGCTGCCAGTTTGCTACCGGCCACAATTCAAAGTGCTGGCTTTAGCCTTTAAAGCCCTAAACAGTTCTGGTCCAGCTTATCTGTCCGAATGCATCTCTCCCTATGAACCATCTAGGTGCTTAAGATCTTCCAGAGAGGCCCTGCTCTCGGCTCCGCCTTCTTCACAGACTCGACTGGCGGGGACGAGAGACAGGGCTTTTTCAGTGGTGGCCCCTCGGCTATGGAATGCCCTCCCTAGGGACATTAGATCAGCCCACTCCCTCCTAACATTTCGGAAGAAAGTCAAGACCTGGCTGTTTGAGCAGGCTTTTGCAGATGAAATGTAATTATTTAATTGAGACCTTTGGAACGACAATGATGCAACGGAAACTGATTTCAATAATGAGACGCTGAGATTTGTATTTTGTATTTTTAACTGTGAATTTTTTGCTTTTATATGATTGTTTTATTAAGTCTTATGTATTTTATCTGTGGGCATTTGTTGCCATGTGTGTACTGCCTCGAGTTGCCTTCAGACTGAGAGGGGCAGTATAAAAATATAGTAAATAAAAAAATTAATAGGTACACTCATACAAATCCCTCAAATTTGGGAGTACTACTCGTATACTCCCAATCCCAATCCTGTTCAGTTTTCAACATCCTTTACTATCTGTATCTAATACAATAATTTGGTAATTTGCATGCTGGACTCTAACCATTTTTAAAATGAAACAGAATTTCTAGCTACATTTCCTCATCTGATCCTCTAGAGTCTAAGGATCTTATCACACTAGACATCCCACGCCAGCAAGCCGTTTTGCCACTCTTGTGTGACAATACTTTCCCCATCACATAGGGGAAGCATCTTGGCAGGGAGTTGGACTGGATGGCCCACGGGGTCCCTTCCAACTATATGATTCCATGATTCTATCACCCAACTGGGGTAGAAGTGTGCTGGCTCCAATGGCTCATAAGAACATAAGAACATAAGAAGAGCCATGCTGAATCGGGCCTCAGCCCATCTAGTCCAGCATTCTGTGTCACACAGTGGCCCACTAGTTGTACACAGGGATCTCTAGCAGAAAGGAGGGCAAAACCCTCACCTGCTCCCGACCCCCCACAACCAGTACCCGGGGAAAATCCTGCCTGCCTCCATCAACACAGAGGTGGCACTTGGATGTCCATTTCAGTAGCTACTGATTCCCTTGGTATCCATGAATCTGTCTAATCCTGCCTTGAAGCTGTCCAGGCTGACCGCTGTCACAACCTCCTCTGGAAGTGAGTTCCATAACCCAATGACCCTCTGGGTGAAGAAATATTTCCCTTTATTAGTCCTAACTTTACTACCTTGGAGCTTTAGGGAGATACCCCTAGTCCTAGTGTTGTGTGACAGAGAAAATATTTTTTCTCTATTCACCTTTTCTATCCCATGCATGATTTTATATACTTCGATCAAGTCAACTCTTAAACGCCGTCTTTCAAGGCTGAAAAGACCAAGGCGTTGCAACCTGATTTCGTAAGGGAGCCGCTCCATCCCTTGGATCATTCTTGTTGCCCTTTTCTGTACCTTTTCCAGTTCCGTTATATCCTTCTTGAGGTGCGGTGACCAGAATTGTACACAGTACTCCAGATGTGGCCTCACCATAGATTTGTAGAGAGGCAATACAACATTTGACGACCTATTTTCGATTCCCTTCCTGATCATGCCAAGCATAGAATTTGCTTTTTTTTACTGCTGCTGCGCACTGGGTTGACATCTTCATTGAGCTGTCCACCAAAACCCCAAGATCCCTTTCCTGGTTTGTCTCGGAAAGCTTTGACCCCATCAATTGGTAGGTGTAGTTGGGGTTCTTTGCCCCGATGTGCATGACTTTACACTTGTTTAGGTTAAAATGCATTTGCCACTTTGTTGCCCATTCACTCAATTTCGAGAGATCTTTCTGGAGCTCTTTACAATCAGTTTCATTTTTAACTACCCTGAACAATTTAGTGTCGTCTGCAAACTTTGCTACCTCAGAATTTACTCCTACATCCAGGTCATTAATGAATAAATTAAAAAGTAACGGACCCAAAACTGAACCTTGGGGTACGCCACTTCTCACCTCTTTCCACCCAGAGAAATGTCCGTTTATTACCACCCTTTGTTTCCTACAGTTTAGCCAGGTTCCAATCCAGGACAAGACCTGTCCTCTGATTCCATGGCTGAAGAGCTTATTTAGGAGCCTTTGGTGAGGGACTTTGTCAAAAGCCTTTTGAAAGTCAAGGTAAACAATATCGACTGGGTCCCCTTTATCTGTGTTTATTTACACCCTCAAAGAATTCTAACAAGTTAGTAAGACATGATTTGCCTTTGCAGAAACCATGTTGATTTTCCTTCAGCAATGCCTGTTCTTCTATGTGCTTAGTAATTTTTTCTTTAATAATGGTTTCCATCACTTTGCCTGGAACTGAGGTTAGACTAACTGGCCTATAATTTCCTGGATCACCCCTGGATCCTTTCTTGAAGATCGGAGTTACATTTGCCTCCCTCCAGTCCTCGGGTACAGTGCCTGATCTTAGAGAAAGGTTATATATTTTGGCTAGAATTTCAGCAATTTCACACTTGAGTTCCTTAAGAACTCTGGGGGTGGATGCCATCTGGCCCTGGTGATTTGTTGACATTTAGTTTAGTAAGGCATGTGAGAACATCTTCCTTGTTTATCTCTATCTGGTTTAATTCATTTAATTCCCTCCCTGAAAAAACTGACTCAGCTGCAGGCATATGTTGGCTCCTTCCTGTCTTGATGAGGAAGTGGCCTAGGACACTTCCATGCCAGTTGGGGGTGAGGACTCTGGCAGAAGTTGAGGGATGTCGTGCAATATACTGCATGCACATATGTCCCTCAACTGACTGACAAATGTGCTAGGACACTTAAATTTTTAAGTGCGATGAGGTCCTAAATCTATTCTTCTTTAACATAACTTGCAATTAGCAAATATTGGTGGGGGAGGAGAAAAAAGAAAGAGTAACCAGGTCGATTCTACATAGACATAAAATACAGATGGGAACCAGCATTGTGGCCCAACAGGGGTGCCCTAAGCTGCCTTGGTGATGGGTTGGTGGCCTGGCAGCCTAGTCAAAGTTGATTTGACTCCCCAATTTTGCCCTCAAAATGGAGACAAATGCATGTATCCAAGCCCCATTCCTGTTTCTCTCAAGATACTTTGCCAGTCACATGGCAAGAAACCAGAAAGAAGAGCTGCAGTAAGTCAGATGTGTTTTTTCTCTGTTTTGGAGGCAAAATCAGGATGGGGGAGGACAGAAAGGGACAACCACCCCATGCCCATGGGCTGTCTGAGCTCAAAGAATGTGGGGTGGCTGTCAAACCACCCATGACTGATTCTCCATAGGAATCAAAGGGGGTTGGCCAAACGTGCTGCAGGACTTGGTCTTTCCCCTGCGTATTTTTTAACCCAGGGTAAAACCACAATAAGCAGCTTTCTCCAGGTTCAATTGGATCGGACTTTGCGTGTTTCGTAGATACCTGCAGGCTGACTTGTCCTCACGCTGTGTAGATTCACCCCCAATCTCCTGAATCACTCAAGCCAAACAAACAAACAAACAAACAAACAAAAACAACAAAACAAACAGAAAGACTTCTCATTTGACTCAGTTTCCTTCAAATCAGGCAAAGTGAATCCCTCCTTCTTTCTCTTTCTGAAAACCTGTTCTTACGTCCACAAGAGATATACATGAAACAAAAATAAGCCTCTGCGCCATTCAAAATAGTATTGCTAATGAAATGCTATACATCCCACTTTTTGAATGAGTGAGCCATATCCACACCACTAAAGGGGTTTTGATTGTTCTTCAGTTCAAACAATGTGAAGTATTTTTAATGTTTGAAACAATGACTGCATCACTGCAATCAACAAAACTGCACGATACTTAATACAATATTAGGCATCAAGAACCCATACTTTAAAAACCCTCTTGCTAATTCATGCCTTAATCCTTGCAGTTTTCTAATTCTAGAACAAGTTGTAGTTCACCCACATGAAAGCACACATAATGCACTTCTCAGAGCCGAATCTAAATGGATAACAATGCTTTCCTCTGAGTCCCCGAAAGGGTTAAATGAGGTTCTGTCTGTTTCTGATCTTCTGGTCTAACACCTGTTTTAATTAATTAGTCTTCTAATTACCTATAAAGTATCCAATTTCCTGGTAGTACTCACCTTCGGGTCGCTAAATCGAAACATTTGTGATGCTATGTGTTATTTTGTTCCATGGTATGCATATTATATAATATTACTATTGTTGTTACTACAGTTGTAAGATGAGATTTCTACAATTATTTTTTGATATATTTCTTAGATCATTAGGACGCCTGCTACTTAGCTGGGTATTTTCCTCTCCGCTTTGAAAAAGCCTCTTAACGAGGAGAAACAGGCCTTGTAGTTCCACCGTAAGCGGCCGGCCACAGCATCCTCCTTGATCCGTTTTCCACATCTCAACACAACTCAAACTATTGCCGTGAGATACTCCTTCCCAAAAATAACCCAAGATATTTCGTCCTCGTTTGTGATTATCGGAATACCAACTTGTTAGATGCTACATTAGCACATATAAACCGGACTTTGTGGGATATATTCCGGATTTGATTTCACTACGGACTTTTATCATTTTCATTGACCGAGACTCATTTGGGAGGTACTCCACTGGCACGTGTATATTCTATTGCCGCTACTTAGCTTGATATTTGTAAAACATATGTGTTGGGTATGTATGAATTGTTGATTGACAAATATGTATTTTTCTAGATCTGATATATGCTTGTTGATATATGATGAATATATACTTTATATAACATGACTTTCTAGTGTTCTCATACTTACTGTGTTTGCTTCTACCATACATACATGACTGGTAGTTTGGCATGCTGGAAAAAGCCACACAGTTCAGTGACTGGACCTCCATCTCCATTGTAGTTTGAACTTCATGATAATGGTCAGCGTAGACTTAGCCTGGATCTACACTGTCCTATAATTGAATTCCAGAAGGTGGATTAACTGCATTGATCTGGATCGATGCAGTTGATCTACATTCCGAAACTGTATTATAGGGCAGTGTAGATACGGCTTCTTATAATGCTGTTTCAACTGTGCTGAACTGGTTTATATGAGCCTACACTGCCATATAATCCAGTTCAAATAAAATAATCTAGATTCGGAAACTGGACAATATGGCTGTGTAGATGGGGTCTCACCATATTCCTCACCATATATGCTGCCTCCTGCTAATTTAACAGTACTTTTACAGTACTTTTGGCCTTTGAATTATGTTTGCAGCCATTGAATTAAGGTAAGGTAATAAGGAAAAGTAGAAGTAGAGATAAACTGAGACGTTTTAAAAAATGCTGAAAAGTGGGGCGGCAGAGAGATTAATCAAGATGGTCCTTTGCTAAAATGGGGCAATTGGACAGCACACTGGCATCACCCGGCCCAGGAAGGACTGTGGGATGAAGATCTATTCTTAATCTGGTTTCCCAACATTATTTATTTTATTTATTTTATTTAAAACATTTATATTTCACCCTTCTCACCCCGAAGGGGACTCAGGGCAGAGCACAGCATTTATACGGCAAACATTCAATGCTGGGACAAGAATTCATATACGCATGCATAAACATTAAAAACATTTATCTCAATAATTAAAATACACCATTTAAAACTGTCTTGGTCATGCAGAAGTTAAACTCAATGAGACTTTCTTCCAATGAGACTCAGGAACTCATCACATGAGGTTGGGTGCTTCCAGGATGGAGTCAGCATAGAGCCCACCAGAGCCCATCACATGACGCATGGCTACTTCCAGTGGGACTCCATTTTGGCTCTGTTCTAGCTCCAAGCTAGGACGGAGCCCTGAGAACATGGGTGGCTACCCGTGTTCTCATTAGGTAAGCCAGGGACAGCATGGGGGGAAGCTAGGAGGTGACCCTTTTGCCTGTATGATGGGGAAGGCAGTGATGCCCAAGTTACAAACATCCGACTTACAAACGACTCATAGTTAAGAATGGGGGTGAGACAACAGCAAGTGAGAGGAATCTACCCCTTTCAGTTATCAGGGGGAAAGGGTGTCTCCACTGAAGCTTTATTGTCAATCCTTGTTTCCACAACACACCAATTTTTTCAAAATCCAATTATTACAGGGACAGAAAGTGAGGGGAAATCTTCTGAACAGAGGCACAGACAGCAAAACAAAGCCCACAGGGGCGTTAACCCTTTCCTATGCTATCCAAAGATAGATAGATATAGTTTTGGTTGGGTTACACTTTTAAAATATACCTATTCCGACTTACATACAAATATAACTTAAGGTACAAACCTATAGAATCTATTTTGTTCATAACTTGGGAACTGTCTGTATTCTGAAACAGGTCTCGTTTTATTTATGTTGTACCATCATTGCACATTCCACTTTACAATTAAAAGATAGTTCTCTGCTCTCGGGCTTACAATCAAACTTTGACATTGCTTAGAAAATCCCCATGACTAACACATCATGTGTAAAGCATTATGTCACACACTCTGATTTCCCTGGCTATTCAGTGCACTGCATCATTCCAGACTTTTATTAATTCAGGGAGCAACAGATAAGTTGTATATGATCTCAGTTGTTCCAAAGCAGGTGGCAGATGCATTCAGCCCTGAGAATTAATTTGGGAGCCATGCTCCATATGAAAATCGTATTGGTAAACAAGCTCTTGAGAAAACACCCCTTGCTCTTTCCTTGGAGATTCAGGCATTAAATGAATTTCTGTCTAGCTACATTCTGTCCTGCAACATATTTGCCTTACTATTGCCAGCTGTTCTTCCTCTACAGGGACATGGCTTATATTTTGGGTTGGTGGCACCTGTATGCACTCCAGAATCACTCTATAGATTGTGTAGCACAACAGACGGCAGTCTACGTCCTTATTCTTTCCATTAATTTATCAAAACATCTCTCACTATTGCATTCCATTTTATGTTGATCTGCATTACATGTAGTAACTCATATTTATGTGAATAATCTATATAAATAAAAGTGTACTGTTCGTTTGTAGGATTAACATAACTCAAAAACCACTGAACTAATTGATACCAAATTTGGACACAATACACCTTTTAGGCCAACAAGTGACCATCACTCATAAAAACACTGAAAAACACAGTAGACGGGACTTAAAAAGCAAAAAAAACCCAAAAGATGCTACAGCACACGCGCAAAATGATTCCCCCTGGCAAACAAAACACACAATATCATGTCCACGCTCTCTCCAGACTACAGCTCCCAGAATCCCATAGACCAGTCCCTTAAGGAGAGAAGGATGATCCATATGCACTGCTTCCAAGCTTCTCCTTGGATTTCTTTGAGAGCATCCCAATCCCTGCATATTTCCAATTTCCTATTCCTGGGCTGCAACACCCAGCAATCCTCCAGATAGATAAGATAGATATATAAGATAGAGATAGGTGGGTAAGTAGATAGCTTGATCAGGAGGACTGTTGGAAGCTGCAGTCCAAAAACAGGTAGAGAAGGAAGAAAAAGGAGAAAGAGGAAGGGAAAGAAAAGGGGGCGAGGAAGGGAAGAGGAAGAGAAGGAAGAAAAGAATGAAAGAATAAAAGGGAAGGAAGGAAGGAAAGAGGGAAAGAAGGAAGGAGAGAAAGAAAGGAGGAGAGAAAGATGGAGGGAAGGTAGGCCACAGCAACACGTGGAGGGTACAGCTAGTGAACAATAAGATCACTTGAATTAACTTAGATTGTTCAGGAATACCCAGGGGACAGAAAGAGGCTAGGAAAAGGATTACAATTGGAATATCCTTTCCAGATAAATTAACCATGCAAATTTGTACTTCTGTATGCATCCACCCTTCTTGGACTACGTGTTGCCCATCAAAGCAGTTGCTTTTATTTGGCTAATCTGTACTGTTCAACGTTGATTCTGTTTGAAGTATCACTTTAGCTCTTTTCATTTAACAAGATTGAGACAGATCTGCACACCAAAATTTCATGTATTCTACACAGATCCAGACACTACTACACAATATAATAAAAGAGCTCCAGCTCATTTGTGTTAAAAAAGGTCCTTCCCACTCAAAGCATACAAGCTATCTTCAACAGACAGGGTTTTTTTAATACAAGTAATTTCTTTTTCATTTTAATGATATAGGATTCTAAGGTCAAAGAGACAGAATAAACATTGCACTTGTCTAATCCAATTATCTCTAGATGTATTCTTATGCAAAGTCCAAGTTTTAAAATATTATAAATCTGATCCCAAATTTCACTGTGTGGGAATGGGGGCTTGTCAAATAGGTCGTGAAAAGTACATTCTTGGTGATTCCCTGTAATTTATCCCACCATGTGAAAGAGATGTCAAAGTTTCCACCAGATTCAAACAGCTTCCTGATGCTTTTCCAAACTTTTCCATTTTTTAACCTAAAGGGACCATCTTTCCACTTGTGCTGACTTCAAAGGAGCAAATGGAGATTACATATTTTAGCATCAGGATATCAATTTCTCTTAATTGCAGAATTCAGAGATGTACATTTTGGGGTGAAAATGGAACTTTTATGATTACATAGATTACAAATAATGGATAAACATTAATCATAACTCAGTACAACGTCTGAAAAAATTATTTCAAAAAATTAGACACAACAGGAGACTTAGTTTTTTCTTACTTTCAAATTGGAAGCGTTTAAAAAATGCTTTCCAGGCCCAAATCCACAGGCCAAAAAAATGAGACATAAGATATAGGACCAAGGCAACACAACGACCTAGCGATGCTAAAGCAGAACCAAAGTAGAAATGCCATGAAACCCATTTGGGCCCATCACGTTCATCCTTTCCCCCCACAATCTTTAAACAGCAATTAAAATCTAAGTCAGAGACAATTCCCATCTTCCTGCCTTCTGCTGAACGAATCAATACCCAACTGTCTCCTCAAATCTTCTATTTAAACCCCACTTGCCAACTGTACTGCAGAGGGGATTAGCATTGGCAGTATTGGTGCCCCAGGAAGAGAAAAGGAAGCAGGCCTCCCCTGCTGCCCATCCAGCTTCTTGCAATACCATCATGTACATGAATGAGTGGAACGTTCCTTCCTTGCATCTCTCAGAAACTAGAGTGCCACTTCTCTTTCTGCCAGCAGCTAGATACCAAATCATATGTTTAAAAACAAGGGCAAAGGGGTTCTAGATCAGTGGTCCTCAACCTGTGGGTTCGCAGGGGTTTTGGCCTACAACTCCCAGAAATCCCAGGACTTCTGGGAGTTGAAGGCCACAACATCTGGGGACTCATAAGTTGAGAGCCACTGTTCTGCATGATTGATAGGGGAACAAGGCTCAGAAATCATTCAAAAGCATGTCTACGGTATGCCCATGGTCAACTGTTAAGGATGTGCTATATGGGCATGTCTCAGCTATTCTCCATAACAAAACCATCTGGCAAACATGAAACAAGCAAACCTGGGAGTGTACGATATCCACAAGGCATAGACAAGGGGTGCATCCAGAAAGCCCTTTTATTGCTGAAACTTCCACAATAAAAATGGGGCTGTCCAGATGACGTTCTGGGCAGCCCGCAATTAATTCACCACAAACCAGGACCTTAACCAGAAAAAACCTGGTTTGTGGCAAATTAATTAGATAATGAATTTATTCCGTGCCTAGAAGACCCAGGATAAACCCACTACTTCTGCTGTCTGGACTGTGGTCCATACACCATTCCCACAGTTTTCCAGACTAAATTAGTTCAGAAAACAGTGGGAATCCCAACCCCCTCCCCCCAAAGCCCTAAAACTCCTTTCAAAAGTAAGGAAAACTTACCCGGCCTCCAGTAGTGTGTTGCTGGATCTCTCCTGGCACATAAAAATGATGCGTCAGGAGAGCGGAGGGGGGATCGCTCCCCCCTGCTCTCTTGGCAAATCATTTCTACGCACTGGGAGAGCTCCAGCAACCCTCTACTGGAGGCCAGGTAAGTTTTCCTTACTTTTAAAGGGGGTTTGGGGTGAGTGGGGTTGAGTCTCTAGGTGTTCTCCCGGACCAGTCCCGCAAGAACATCTGGGCACCAACCCCAGAAAGCGTGCGCCCAGGAACATCCACATTTTTAAAATACGGATGCTCCTGGGATATAGGGCTGTGTGGAAGCACCCAAGGACAGCCAAAGTAGACTCATTCTCAAGTCTATCCTCAAAATTAACATTTACAAATTTGGATGCCCCCCAATGTGCACGATATTTATTATTTATGTATTTACTTTATATATATTCTGCTCTTCTCACTCCGAAGGGGACTCAGAGCGCATTACAGTACACATACTTGCAGACAATCCCTGCAGTTCAACATATATAGACAACATATATAGACATATATAGACGAAGAAATGCCAAATAGAGACCTGGTGTGGGTCAACATCTCTATAAATTATTTGGATGATAGGACAGAATGCTGGCTTATCAAAAGACACCAATTTAAGAGGCATAGATAATACCACAGAATTCAAAATGACCTTGACAAATTGGAAGCTGGGCCAAAACAAACAATATTACCATAATTTCAATACTGATAATTGTAAAGTACCCTATCTACACATGTTTAAGTCTAGAAATTTTAATTAAAAAATCAACACCCCCCCCCCAAAAAAACCTGGGTCAACTTATCTACAGGTAAGTACTGTACCTTAACTGTTATCAAAAAGAAACCATCCCCTTCTCTTAGTAGAATGGTGAAAGGCAAGAGCTTAGTCCATCCCAGAAGAATCTGAGAGATGCATTGATCCCATCCGCTCTCTCTGTCATGTCGCTGCTTCTGGCCTTTATGAATGTCTGGGTGCTGAAATGGCAGTGGTGGCATTGGCAGGAATGGCTGGCCCCGAGTCAGATTTCCCCTCTTCATGGAATGACCCTTGACTTATCCACAGATCATATGGCCCCAAAATCTGTCCTTGACTAATACATAAGTTTGGTTTATACACCAGTATATATGGTACTACATAGGAAAAAGCTAAATATACAAAACTTTATTACTGTAATGTTTGCTCTCTTTTCAGCAGGCAGAGCACTGTTTTCTTTTGGGGTGAAGACTGAGGCACTAGACTTCATCACATTTGCAGCCAGAATCACCATGGATGGATCCTGGAGAATCTGGCGATGATTGGCGGGGATAGGAGGGAACCGGTTGCCTCATGCCCTGCATTGCCCAGTTTCCCCCTTACCACATCCCACGGAGTTAAGTGTCCGCTGGCTAGCTTTCCCCCATTGATCTCTATGCAATACAGGAAGCCTCCTGTGTGGCTGCGTCATTGTTGTACGCCAGTTCCACTTCAGTTTTGCCACAGAGCCCTGCCAGAACTAGATGTATGTAGTGGGAAGAGAGCTGGCAGGCTCCATGGTAAAACTGAAAAGGAACTGGCATATGCTACTGAATTTTAGCATGTCTGATGAGGTCAACAGTGAGCGTTAAACAGTTCTGGCTTTTCTCTGTTCTCTATTGGCATTTCATCATATTCTCTGTGTAGTGGCTCCACCATTTCCTCTTGTTCTTCCTCTTGCTCTGAACATGGCAAAAATACTCCCTTTTCTATTATTTTTATCCATGCTAGCAAAATTGATATTTAGCTGCTTTGATTTTTTTCCCCCTTTGTGTATTGGCTATTTATTTGTATTCCTATCTGAGCATCTCCCCTCCTTCCATATCTTGTACATGTTCCTTTCTAATCTTGACTTGTCTGAAAGTTTTTATACTTCCATCCTGGTTTTAGGCATTTGGCTTTTTCTTTCCTATGTATAATTAATACCACGAGTCACATCCAAAGGCTCACAAATGGTTCCTCTTCGTGCTAGAGAGATGGAACTAGTGAGGAGCATTAAGGTTCTGCTTCAGCTCAATCTTTCTCACCTCCTTTATAAATGACTTGAATGATGGGGTAAAAGACCATGTAAATCCAATATGTAGATGGCATCAAATTAGAAGGGTTAGTTAATACCCCTAAAAAATAGAAACTGTATTCAAAAAATGACCTTAACAGACTAAGCCTAAACTAGAGATGTCAAGACCGCGGTTTGGAGGGAGGTTGGGGCAGGGGGAGAAAAATGAGGAAATAAAATACTTTTCTTTGTCTTTAACCTTTGTTTACAGCTAAATTTGTGCCAAAGTTATATATAATTAATTGTTATGACCCTAAAATAACAAACTGGCTTTCAATCTGCAAAGGGGGGCAGGGTTGATATTACATTTTCCATTTTTTTCAGCAAAAAAAAAATCTAGAAAATACTAGAAAAATACTTTAAAATTTCTAGAAGTTTTACATTTCTCTCCAAAATTAATAAATGTCAACTGGGATAAATCTAAGGTACTCCATTTAGATAAGAAAAATAAAATGTATGAATATGAGGTGTGTGAAACCTAGACTGATAACAGTAGATATAGTCAGTAAACATGAAACATGAGTTGTCATGTTGACAAAAGTTCATATGGAAAAGACCTAGAGGTTTTAGCAAATCACAAGCTAAACTTGGATCAATAGTGTGATCAGACCTCACTGGGCATACTCTGTTTCTGCTCACCAATATCCATGGAGGGAACATGTAGAGAGAAGAGTCCAAAAACCAAGCTTTATGAGGAATGACTTTGTGTTTAACTTGGAGAAAAAAAGACTGATACGGCAGCCACTGTAAAATCTGACAGGATGTCATGTAGAAGATTGGCAGCGTGTTTTCTGCTGTCAGATACTAGAACACAAATCAATTGATTCAGATTATGAGAAAAGAAATTCCACCTAAACATTAGGAAAAACTTATTTAACTGGAAGAATTGTTCAAGTGTGGAAAAGACTGCCTCAGAGGATGGTAGTTTCTCCTTTGGAGATCTTTAAACAAAGGTCGGACTGTCTTTAGAAATGCATTAGTTGTATATAAACATAAACATCTTCTACCATGCTCAGAGGTTCATAGTATGTGGTTGGACTAAATGGCCTTTGGAGTATCTTGTACGATTTTATAGGAAAAGGGCCTTCTTATGAAGTGCTGAACATAGTAAAGGAAGCTTATGTCTTCTAGTGTAACAACCAATTTATATATGCTGATATAGTGCTTCCTCATATCCACAGTGAAACAAGATTATGCCCTAGGACACAACAAATAGTTCCTAGAAATTCAGCATAATGTATAATTCCATGCAGTGGGCAAGCTATCTTTTCATTATTCTAATTGAGAACATTCGATAAATTCACAGAACAAGATGGTTATTTGATGGTTCATACAGACTATTATTTGACAATATTATATTTGATGTATTTCTTATTACTATTGTATCCTAGCTGTCAAATACTCTAAGACACATTATACAAGTATTTGACAGCTGGCAGTTTGTAAGATTTTATATTTTGAAACCTGCCAAAGTCAGAACAGTCACAAAATATCTACAACCTAACCAATCTGAACTTCAAAATCTGAGTGAAAAATGTCATAATCGGAGGATTTAATTTTGAAGCAGAATGAATATTATCAAGTCTAAACAGAAAATTGTAAAATTGATGCAAATTCAAATATTTGCCACAATTTATTTCAGCTCAAGAAATAAATCCTCTGAAACCATCACTATTAAATCTATATATTAGAGCAGGGGTGCTCATTAGGTAGATTGTGATCTACTGGTAGATCGCGTAGGGCGTCCTGGTAGATCGCCGGCAGGGTGGGAGGACAGTGTGCGTCAACTGTAAAATAGGATGTGTGGAAGGGCCCTGGTTTATCTGAGGTCCTTTCCACACAGTTGAATAAAATCCCATGTTATCTGCTTTGAATCAGATTATATGGCAGTGTGGACTCAGAAAACCCAGTTCAAAGCAGATATTGTGTTATATGTTTCACATTTTTGTAGTGGGTAAGTAGATCATTTTGACTTGGTTGTTTTATAAGTAGCTCACATGTTGAAAAAGTGTGAGCACCCCTGTATTAGAGCCATATATTGAGACTGAATTATCTAGATATACAATTGGGCTCTTTAAGGATAGAGGAATTTCTGATCTCAGTGTGATAACAGACCCTGTTAGATTTCATCTAATGGGCAGGGGAAAGCGGGGGAAATTGGAGGAAACCACCCTTCCTTGTTCTCTACCATCTTTCGCTGTCTTCTGGGATGGCTAGCCATCCCATGCCCTTCTGCTCGTTTTGTCCCGGTTTAAGCTATTTGAAGTAGGGTAAAACCCAACTCCCAAAGACAGCTTTAGGGCTCCATTTCCATGCACTGCAGAAACAGAGCCCCGTGGAGTCCTACTAGAGGTGTTCTTATGTCACGTGATGGCATCCACGGGACTCCCATGGGGCTCTGTTTCTGCAGTGCATGAAAACGGGATCCTAAAGCTATCTGACAAGGTCCTAAGTGAGCTAGTCTTCCAGAGGCCACATGTTCAAGTAGTGCACATAATGCAATGCTCTACCAATTGTCCTGTCTCCACCATCCTCAAATTCCTGTTCCTCAAGTTCTGTTTCCATGTTATTGGGGTGGTGAATCCATTTGAGTTTCAGTTCTAACTTTACAGACGCTCTAAGATTATTTTGGGGGGTAGGATTCAGAACCTTGGCAGCTCATTGAAAGTATGTGTTAAAGTTTAAGAACACAGTTATAGGGATGCATGGCTGGATGTGTGGTGGGACACTTAAACAACATAAGTAGTTCAACAGGGATGTAACAAGAAGTATTCTGACTGGGAGGAATGATATATTTTCTGTTTCAAGAGCTGCCTTCTCCCTTCCATATTAAAGGAATTGTTTCCAAGGTGTTTTATTTATTTATTTGTTGAACTTATAACCCACCTTCCTCTCAAAGTAACATCCAAGGCATCTTACAGTAAAAGTGACTAAGGGACTAAGAGAAAGCCCTCAAAATCTGACTAGTAAAATTAGGATCTGTATATTTATGAACATTCATTTTGGCTCTATCTTCTCATTCTTATGATTCATGAACACTTCGTTTATGTCTCCATCACTACCTAACCTTCAGACTTTACGGAGCTGCTAGATGGCATCTCCCGTTGAGGGCAGGATCAAGTGCTTTAGACATGACTTGTAAATTTGATGCCATAGAGCCAAAAGGAAAGGGAAGAGAATGAAAAGAAATCAGCTGTTGCTCCATGCCTTCTTCCCAACAGCAATGCCTTGACTTTCTAAACCAGTTGGCCGTAGACTCCAGCTTGCTTTCCAGGAAGTGCCCTTTACAAAGGCAGGTCTGTCTTGCCCTTCTGCCTGCCTGCTCACAGTGTAGTTGATTTGTTCCTCCATCACCAAGTTACACTAAAAGCTGCCTCACTGTTGTGGTGGGACTGAACTGGGATAACTGATGGGCCCTGGAGCTATTGAGCTGCCACAGCAGAGGAAACCCACAAGGCACCCCTACTGCCTTGATTGGGATTTCTGAGCTCTCGGTTGTGCAATGCTGTCAAGGTCAGCAGGTTTGGGTTCACTGAACGGTCAGGATGGTTTGAATTACTAGTGCTGTCTGCGGATTCCTCCTTTGATTGCTCTGTGCTCTGGAGCACCAGCAGTAAGGAGATGCTGTTCTTGCAGCAGTGTAACACTGAGGGACTCGGGCATTTTGGGCTGGGTGGTGAGCACTATGAAGGAAAATGAGCAGGGTATCAAAGACTGGTGATGGTGCACTGTTAAAGAAAGGTGTGTAAACCTATTTTTTTGTTTATGTATAAATGCAGCCTTGCATTAAGCATCGAGCTGACACTATACAGTTCTCAGAAATGACCAAAATGAGTGTCCCCTTCCAAAGTGACATTATGTCTTCAATTTCTACTTTCAGGATTGTATCTTGCATATCTTCCAAAGAGGAGATGATAAGATAATAAACACAATTCCGGGAGGTTACGACATTACAAACCTACAATTTTATGACTGTCCGTTCCTGGCGCAAGCTACCTAGCTGCTGCCAATGGTGCCATCTATTTTTTCTGTCCCTGGGTCTTTTGCCAGCAATAGCTCAAATTATGTGTTAACAATATTTGCTCTTTGAAATTGCCCATAAAGATCAGCATTAGGCAGATTAAAGAAAACTAGGCTGATGATTATGCAAGGATGTTATCTAGAACAGTGGGCTTTGGTCTTTCCACACCAAGAATATACCTCCAATTCCAACATCCTTTTTAGGTTGGTTTTACAATGTTTTTCTCTCTCCTCTCTTTCTCAATTTGTACTCCTTTCGTATCGACTGTGCCCAGTAACAACATTTTGATTTTCTTCTGTCTACAGCTTTGTGTAGTGGTTTGAGTGTTGGACCAGGACACTGGTCCCACACTCACTTGGCCAGTAGATGCAATCTCATTCCTCTTATGCATATGCTAACTGAGCATAAATGCAATGATTAGACATTTCTCAGATCTACAGATATAAAGTCTAATACTATTATCTACAGTATGTATACATTCTTACTTTTTTTAAAAAAAAGTCACGAATTCTACATACATTCTTTACAGGGTGCCATATACAAGAAAGCAAATGCCACTTGCCTATCCCCATACATATACACAGTGAACTATTTTTTAATAATCTTTATTGAGAGTTTTTATATACATTAGATTAAAAAACAGTTTAAAAAACTAATCAGCTGAAAGGGGGATAAAGTAAGGAGAAAAGCCAAAGGTGGGAAATACAGTAGCTACTGGTAAATTTCAAAATAAAATAGATACCAATAAAAGTATATTATTGAGGCATCAGTAGGTTAAATGTTTTCGAATATTTATTTCAAAGAAAAACAGTAAACTAGCTCTGTAAGTGGGAAGAAAAGGAAGGCATGCAGCTTCTTCTCTCCTCTCAGCACAGCAACCCAGGTGGGTTGCGGTGCCAAGATGAGAGGCCGCACACTTTCCTCTCCTCCTCTCCTGGCACAGAGACCCAGCTGGATTGCTGTGTTGAGAGGGAAGAAGAGGAAGGCATGCAGCTTCTCCTCTCTTCTTGGCACAGCAACCCAGCTGGGTTGCTGTGCCGAGGGGAGAGGCCAGACCCAACCTGGCAGGAAGGTGTATGACTGATGAACCATGCACCTTCTTCTCCTCTCAGCACAGCAACCCGGCTGGGTTGCTGTGCCAAGAGGAGAGGCCGTGCACCGTCCTCTCTTCTTCTCCTGGCACAGAGACCCAGCTGAGTTGCTGTGTCGAGAGGGAAGAAGAGGAAGGCATGTAGCTTTTCCTCTCTTCTTTGGCGAGAGAAGAGGCCAGGCCCAACCTGGCAGGAAGGTGCAAGACTGATGAACCATGCACCTTCTTCTCCTCTCTTGGCACAGAGACCCAGCTGGGTTGCTGTACTGAAAGGGGAAGAGCTGCACAGTTCTTCCATCCCCACGCCATCTCACCAGTACCCTCATTCAAGTATAAGACAACCAGGTCCTTTTTAGCATTAAAAATGTACTGAAAAAACTAGGCATAATGTATATAAGTACTTTATGAGAAATACTCTACTGCAAACTCTCAAAAACAGAAAGGCGCAGAATGTCTATACATGATCTTGCCGTCTAAAATATATGTTTGTTTAATCTTGCACTAAAAGGCAGAGGTAACTGAATGGATATCTGGTTTCATGTGGGCTCTTAACACCAGATCTGGTTGGGACAATGGCTGTGGCAAATAGCTTCCTTTCCATATTATCTGGCTGTCAAAGGTTAGAATCATAGAATCACAAATTTGGAAGAGACCACATGGGCCATCCAGTCCAACCCTCTATGAGTTCATGAAATGGTTTGAGAGTACAGAGGTTTTGAAGACAAACTCTTCAACATTTCTTCCCAATTGCTTTGCCCTGGGGGTGGGGGTCCACAGAATGATACTACACAGTCTTCTAGAGAAGGGTCAGTGCAGAAAGTACAAAAGGCTATTTTTCTCTCATCACACGAATGCACACATTCACCTGGGTCACTTCCTGTTGCTGACACCTATTGTACACTATTAGCTGAATAGGCAGCGGGGAAGATTTACTTTAAAAATATACACGATGAATTCATTAGCTCAAGTAGCATGGGAACACTAGGTCTGCTCGAATCATTGGTCCTTTTAAACACAGATGGTCCAATCCACAGGCTATATAAGTCTTACATTACACCAGTGTGCACAACCATTAGAATAACTATACAGAAGATCTTAACAAATGCATGGATCCAAACAATGCATGGGGAGTGTGGGGGGAGCTTTCTCCCACCCTCCCTTCAGCTGCACTTTTCCCACACTCTTCCTTCCTTCCTTCTTTCCTTCCTTCTCTTCCTCCCTCCCTTCAAAAACATGCTGGAAGAAGGAGCCTGCCTGCGCCCCAGAGTCTTGCTGGCTTACATTAATGAGATACATAAAGCTTAATCCAGTGGTGGCCTGAGCAGTTCTACAAAAGGAGGTAATAGCAGGCTGCCATGAGCAGTGTCGCTCAGGTAATTGGTTTATCTATCTGGAAGCAGGAGTAGCAATCTCCACCCAGACAGACTAGTAGTAAAGTCTCTTCCTTAAGGCTATTTCCTTTGTCTTTTTCAATTGCTTTGCACATCCATGTGAAAGGGAGAGAGAGAAAGAGAGAGGGGGGAATGTTAATTTGTGAATTAATGGCTTTTCTCAGCGGAATTGTAAATTCAAATGTCATCTCACATGGTGATACTGTGCTTGAGCTTCCGAGGAAGAAATTATAAATCCCCTCCCTGCCTTTTCCCTCCCCAACATATATACACAGGCACACATTTGGCTCTTCTTCTCAAGAGAGAATCATGTAGGGCAAAACATGCTACTTTCAATTTGCACTAACAGCACAACAGAGAATGCAATGATGGCTGCTTCCCATTCGTCCTCCCTCATATAATCTGGATGGCTCTGTGCCTCCACTTGCCTGTTTCAATACTGTATGAAAACAGAGATTCCCCTTCTTTCCTTCCTTCTTTCCTTCCTTCCTTCCTGTCTTTGGGGACTGGAAGCATAGGGTCCCTTTCAAAAAAAAATGTGCTATTGCAATCTTCTCTTCTCCGCCAGTAATCAGGTGAATTAATGACCCTGAATTTAAAGTGAGTGCTAGTATTCTGGCCTTCTTGCCTGCCTTGCAAAGAGAAGGAAGCCTTCATTGTTGCTGAGCAGGAGGCGGGCAGTGGTGAAGGAGATTCATGGATGGAGATTGAATATGCAATTTTCTTTCACCTTGCCAAGAGCTGCCCCTGGGCTGTGCCTGGCCTAAATATTTTTCCTGTTTTCCCATCTCAGCCTTACCTGGCCCTCCTACCTCCCTTTCATTCTTTCCAGAAAATTACCTTCAAAATTGATTTCCACTTTTACAAACAAATATAATGGAAACATGAGAGGAAAAATAGGGAAGCCTGTGCTATGATGAATTAAGGCTGTCAGAGGTTCTTCCAGTCATCGGTGCTTTGTTTTAGAAGCCTATCAGGGTCTTTCTTTTATCAGTGGTTGACTATCTTGCCCCACATATCTTCACAGCTGACAGAGAATACAAGCTTTGGAAGGGGATCATCAATGGTCATCTAGTCCAGTGTTTCCCAACCAGTGTGCCGCTGCACACTAGTGTCCTGTGAGCGATCAGCAGGTGTGCCGTGGGAAATTGGCACTCTTCCCCCTCCTAGCAGCTCTTTCTCCCTCTTTCCCTCCCCAAAGATCCTCCCCAAGGCAAAGGAAAGGCTCTGCTGAATGCTGGAAGCTCCACGTCGGTGAATTGGGCAGTGAGAGAACCTGGGAGCATCGGGAGGCTGAAGCATTTTTCAAGAAACAAATTGAGCCTTCCACTTGGTTTATTTTTTACTATTTTACTGGATTTTTCAAGAGTTGCCTCCCCCCCTCCCCCCAAAGGAACTGTTTATAACAGCTTCATGTCATCCATAGTTATCTGGAAGCAAGTTTCACTCAGGGTGAAATTTCACAAGGTCTGGAGAACAAGCCCTATGAGGAGCAGTTTGAAGAGCTGGGCATGTTTAGCCTGAAGAAGAGAAGGCTGAGAGAAGACATGATAGCCATGTATAAGTATGTGAGAGGAAGTCATATATATGTTGTGTTCATTGAAACAGGCCCAGGTTCCACACTGAGTGTATAAATACATTTAAAAACATATTAACTATATGTATTACTGTGTTAGAGTGTCATTTTGTGTCATTTTGGTTGGTGGTATGCCCCAGGATTTTGTAAATGTAAGAAATGTGCCGCGGCTCAAAAAAGGTTGAAAAACACTCACCTAGTCTACTAGGAGCCCCTGGTGGCGCAGTGAGTTAAACCCTGTGTTGGCAGGACTGAAAACAAATAGGTCGGAGGTTTGAATCTAGGGAAAGCGTGGATGAGCTTCCTCTGTCAGCTCCAGCTCCTCATGCAGGGACATGAGAGAAGCCTTCCACAAGGATGGTAAAATATCAAAACATCTGGGCATCCCCTGGACAACATCCTTGTAGACGGCCAATTTTCTGACACCAGAAGCGACTTGCAGTTTCTCAAGTCACTCCTGACACAACAACAACAAAAACCTAGTCTACTTTCAACCCAAAGACTGTTTTTCCAGTGTCTAAGTATCCCTGGCTTTTTCTTGGCAAACTGCACAAAAAGATGGTCTGCACAATTTGAGTGCAATCTTCTGGGGCATTCTCCTCACAACGTATGTTCTCCACAGGGTCACTTCTTCTTTACTCCAATACTTCCTAAGAAATTCCATTTTTAGTTTCATCCTTCATAATACCTCATGTCCAAAATTTCATTATTCTTCAATAGTTTCACACCTTTGAATTTTGCAGTGTGGTTTTCCAAGCAAAAAACATGCAAAAGTATAAATATTGGGAGAAAGTATAGACAAAAATGCACATGTTTCTAGAAATAAAGTTTAGAGTTTGTTATATAAGAAAAATGCTACCTTGTATAAAGCAAAACTGAGTTCAAAAAATGCAGCATTAGAATAAATCAGCACAAAATATTTGTGATTTTTTTCCATACAGACTATTCTCTCCCTTGTGAGAAAGCCATATTTACACTACAGTCATAACAAGGTTTGCCAGGGCAGACTATCTCATTCAAAAATTTATTTTAGGAAATTGTTGCTTCAAACGTCAGGCCCAAAACTCTTTTTTACGGGGGTGGGCCCTTGTGATGAGTTGCAGATGGGGTACTAGGGATGTCACAGAGAGAAGGCAGGTAAGGAGTTGGAGAAAGGACAGAGAGGCTTCTGGTTGGTGTGATTGTGAGACCAGGCATAGAAGCCATGGGCCTAGAATCTGGATAACTCTCAACAAACTTCATGAATATGGCAAACAAGAGGAAGAGGTAGAACACTTTTTGACAAACAGGCAGCCCAATAACTGCAGCAATCGCTACAATTCCCACTAGCCTCACAAATGTACTTATGGGGCATCATCTCTCTGAATGCTGCCTTCTTGTGGATTTTCCATTAAGTTCTCCAATTTCTAGCATGTCCAGGTCTACCTTTCCTCTGCTTTTCCCAGTTTTTCCCCATCTGGAGTTGAGCAGCACCCAACTCTTCAAAACACATTCTGGGCTCTGTTTCCATGTGCTACAGAAACAGAGTCCCATTAAAAGTGCCCTTACATTATGTGATGGACTCCATGGGACTCAATTTCTGAAGCACATCAAAATTGAGCCCAGAATGTATGGGATGAGGACTGTAATGTGCTTTATACGCAATGTGCTTTATACGTGGCTGACTCTGAAGTTTTCAGAACTTCAGTACACTCCAAATACGTTCATCCAAACTGTTAAACTGGGCTGGCTATAGGGAGCCTACAACACTTTACTTACAACAGCATCACTGGTTTCCAACCATAATACAAAGTGCTATGCAGTTTAGATCCAAGTTGTTGGAAGGACTGTATCTTCCCATATAAGCCTATTAAAGCCCTACAGTCTTTGGGAGATGTCCTTCTCTCCTGTCCTATTATCTTCTCAGGCTTATTTGGTACTAAGGGCCTTCCCAGTGGTAGCTCCAAGAATTCGGAGCTCTCTGCCTAGAGCAACTAGGATTACCCCTTTTTTCTGCCAGAAAGTGGTAACTTCTCTATTCAATCAGACTTTTTTGGAACTGACAACAGTGAGCTTTTTGTATTGTGCTGTTTAGTTTTTTATATATATAGGCTTCTAATTATATTAAATAATTTGCATTCTATACATTGTTTAATAGTTTTTAAATCATTCTTTCTTGTCCTGTTTTTAATATTTTGAAAGTAGCCTTGTGTCCCATTTTGGAGGAAACAGTTTACAAAGGAATACGATAATATATCACAGCCCAACATAAAAATATGGTGTTTTGATTTTTAGGCCTGTTACTGGGGTTATTATTGGCACTGATTCAGAAAACTGCATTGGATAGACTGCATCAGCTCTAGTTTCTTAGATATGGTTATCATGATTTTCTATGGGTGAGCTGATGAAGGCTGGTATGTGCCATATGTTCTGTATATCAAAAACTAGAGCTGATAGGTGCCATTTTTGTAATCAGTGGGTCAAATATATCCAGAAACAGGTCTAACATTTGAGGCAACAATATGTGTGTTGGCCATGTAATAATAATCACTGTTATCCCTGAGGAATTTCCCCCTAGTAGGCCCTACACTGCTGCTGCCAGGACTTCCACAATAAGAAGGCCCATGAGACATATTACATTACCATCCCACTCTCTACTTCGCTCCAAATGATGTGATGATCAGTTTCTTTCCTTATTCCAACACCCTTGAACCTGGCTTTTGGCACACATACACCGCAAGCACATGTATACAAACACCAGAGATCCCTGGTTTTAGCTAGAAGCACTGGAGAGGGAAATTCAAGGCCACTTCACAGGCCAGCACTGTTCAACCATTTCTCTCCCTGACTGGAGACCTAGAGAAGCATAGAAATTTCCTGAAACTTCAAGCTAGCACCCTGAGGTCCATTATCTATAGATACACCACTCCTGTCCTCTACCCAAGGAACACTGAAAAACCAATATTCTGTGTACAGAAGACCTCATACAACCATAGACATTTATAGTGGAAGCTAATAAACAGGAAACAGTAATTCTATCCACATTTTCCAGTAAACAGTTATCTCACATCTTTGGGTTTTACCAAACCTTCAGGCCAGTAGCCAAAAGCCTGAGGGTGTCACAGAGGTGGAGTTGGGGTTGGAGTCTTGGACAAAGTTGAGTGACGCTTCAAAGTTTGCTGGAAACTAGGGAGTACCCTGTGGTTCTAGGGCAGTTTGGACTGTTGGATTGGCTCTGATTCAGCTTGATTTATAGTCATGGCATCGGTGGCATTATCCTTTTCTAATATCAAAAATAGAATCATAGATTTGGAAGAGAACGCAAGGAACATCTCGTCCAACTCCCTGCCATGCAGTAACACACAATCAAAGCACTCATGACTATCTCGCTTTCCGGAAACTCCCATCCATCACGAACATCCATGGGATCATACTGAAATGAGCTTTCTTAAAGTCTAGAATGCATGTCTGACTTTGCTTGACTTTCCCTGTATAACAAACTTTAGACACTCCTGCCTAAGGAATCCACCACATCCACCCCATTAACAAGGTTGTCCCCATTGGTTAGAATCAGATCTAAAATAGAGGATCCCTTTATTGCCTTTTCCACTTTCTTAAAAAAAAAAAAGCCCAGCCTGTTACACAAGGCTATCTGCCATTTGTCATATTATAGCTATGTTTTGAGATGGCTACATATGTGATAAAATCATAGGAGAAAGCAAGAAACACAATGTTGCATGGTCCTCATCTCTATACATCTCTATCACAGATTAGTAATGTTACTCCTGTACTTTTTCATCAACAACAAGCCAGAGATAATTTGGCTCCTACTGTAGCTGATATGAAACATATTCTATCTATGATCCTGTATTGTGCAGAAACTTGAATATGCAAACTAAATTCTGATCCATGTGAAAAGTCGCTCTCTCTTACACACTGTAGAAAAACTTTGAAGATTATGACCAGATAAAATACTCTGCGTAATGACTGCTTACCCTTATAGGGTTACATTTTCAAGATTAATATTGACACGTGATATATGCAGTCAGTGAACAAAGGGTTATTTGTTTATTTTGTATCGAAAGCATTGCATAAATTAGTATAAAACTGATTAAAAATAGAAGGAGCACAAGCGGCTAAACATCTTTTTGAACAGAAGCAGGCAACAGCAACTGCATTGTCTGTAGCCTCCAACAACTCTTCCTCTGTACATGAGGCAGGACATTGCGGACAAGCATACAGATGCAGAGTTGTCTGTTCTGCTCCACAGTCGCACAAGGTGGAGGATTAATAAGCAGATATTTTCCCAATGTTCACTACATACACATTTGTTTGTGGAGAAAAAAATAAGACTTAGAGTTCAACCCCCTTTTAACTCTCCTTTGAACTATTCCACTAGAAACTGGACTCTGGATGATGAGTAATAGTCAGAAAGAAGCACCCTGCCTGTGTATTCACTATACCTCTCCAGAACTGCCCTCTTGCTGGCTTTGATTTGGAAAGCCAGGGCAAGTCAACTTGCTCCTAAGATGGTATCCTGAACAAGAAGGTGTGCTTCTTTAACCATAAACAGTCAAATGGATTTTGCTGCATGAATGGAAGAGGTTTCACTGCCTCCCAGTCGTCTGAAGAGTGTATCTTCTAATTTAAAGGTTTCCAGACCAGCAAGGTTGTGTGCAGAAACCCTCTATAATCTGACTCTCATCTCTCATGTAAAGATACCTGCAAGCCCTGGTCTGCAGACTGAATTTAGAAGTGGCAGTGGGGAGGGGCAAAGACATAAAGAATGAGAATGAGGGGGGCAAAGTAAGAAAGACCAGAAAAGGAAAGAAAAAGGGAGGATGAGCCCCTCCCTCCCCCTACCTTCATCACGTTTCCTCTTCTCACCATTCGACCGAGGAATTCCCAGAATCCCGTTAATGGAGTAGGAGCCCACTGGATCATTGGAGGCACTGGAGACGGGAGGGGATGCTGTACTGGGAACTGGACAAAATGAAGAGGGAGAAAGGCCCATGAGGAGAGGAGCAGCTAGCAGGTACAAAACCACACACACACCTTGCGTCTCCAGACTGCGCCCAGGGACAGTAGCTTACCACTCCCAGCTAAGGCCAGGGACCAAAAATGCCTTTTAGGCATCTTTACAATTTGTGAATCCTCCGTGGGGAAAAAAACACCCCAACTTTGTGTCACACAAGCTATCACATCATGCTCAAAGCTAACTAGAATATTTTAATTACAATTTCTAGATTGGGGGACTGAATGTCCTTGATCTGCAAGGTTCGAAGTGAAAGCATTACTTTTGGCTGCTCTTTTGGCAGAATGTAGAGAACTTATTTTTGGGCTACAGTGTCCAGAATCCTGTGCTCAATATGGCCAGTGGAATTGTAGTTCCCAAAGTAAGTAGCACCGGGACCGTGGCGCAGCTGGCTGGGAGTCAGCTGCATTAAGATCACTACTGACCGAAATGTCAGGAGTTTGAAGCCAGCTCGGGTCAGAGTGAGCTTCCAACCATTTGTGTAGCTTGCTGTCAACCGTTGCAGCCCAAAAGATGGTTGCATTTGTCAAGTAGGGAATTTAGGTACCGCTTATGCAGGGAGATTAATTTAACTAATTTACAATGCCATAAAATCTCCAGCAAGTGTGCAAATGAATGAGGAAGTACTCCATCATTGTCACTAATGAACGGTGAAGTGACAGCTCCCCTGGTGGCCAGAATACCCTCATGAAGATGGAATGGTAAATAGCCTCTGTGTGTCTGTCTAATATGTTGTGTGTCTATGGCATTGAATGTTTGCCATGTATATGTACTGTAATCCACCCTGAGTCCCCTGCAGAGTGAGAAGAGCAGAATATAAATACTATAAATAAATAAATATTCTAAGCTCTGCTTTTCAGTCACAAGATGCATTATGTGCATGTGAGTGAATGGTAAAAAGCATGTGGAGTATGTGGAGTTTTGCTCCAGAGAGGGCAACAAACACCAAAGGTTTTCTTTACATTATATTAAAAAATTTCCACATGCCATATATTTTCACTGAAATAGTGGGGCTGGAGCTTGTGGTTTTCATTAAAGTTCTCTTAGCATTCCCCTCAATAATTACAACACTACAATTTACTTGTGTCCCACCTAGTTTCTAAATAACCATATCACTGATATATTTAGACAGTGAAGTTGTATCACTGTAGTCATCCATTGCAAATGTTAACCATGGCAAAAATCCTATATGCTCAATGATGGAAAAAATACTAATGATAGAATACTGCATAGTGAAAAGTTAGCAATTTTTCTGAATGAAAGATGGATATTAAGTTAGAAGAATGGAAACTTTTCTATCAATATAGATCTGAAGAAAATGAAAAGACTTGTTGTCAATGTTTGGAAAGATAAACTATTGAAATATTCATTTGTTCATGTAAAAACAAGCAGAAGTAATTACTCACTGGATATACGTTAGAAGAAAAAAGTTAAACTCTAGAGAAACTGACAAAAGGGAAGCAGAAAATCCTCTTGTAAAGCTAATGTATGTATATATGTTTGTATTTTAGATTTACATGTAATTAGAATACAGATGTATGTTGGCAAGAGAAATTGTGTATTACCTATGTAATTGTTGTTCAAGTATGTTTATGTATGTATTGTTTTCTTTATTTGTGTTATTTGTGCAAAAAGAAAGTCATCCACTGACCCACTTTACTTCAATAGACAACCTTCACAAGCACAGCTGGAGGGGCATATGGAGAGGTGTCAAGTGGGAGGGTAACGTTTCATCCTTGCCATACCTTACAGTCCACGCACCCACCTATTTTCTTACAAACATAAGTTCCAGTTGAGGGCAGAGTAATTGTCAATGGTTAACAAAGAGGAGCTATAAATCTACAAGAATCCTTTCTCCTGCTTACTAGGTTTCCATATTTAAGTTTGTCTTCCAATCTGAACCAATCATTTCCATTTAACATGTGACTTCATGCATGCTAAAAATATTAACTCAATTCCAGACAGTGTTTAGTTCACTGAGGGAATAACCTTGGACCTTCGGTGATGTCTCCCTCAGAAACTGCTTAAAATAGAATGGACCCATGTAAATTTGATGTTACCCAGCTATACTGTGTTATCACTAATAAGGGTCTATTTTAGCATTGGGCATTATGGCAAGATGCAAATGATGGGTACATAAGTGAGTCTAACAAAAAGACTTCAACCAATGAGCTAACCCAGACATGAGCAAACTTTTTAGAGAGGTGGCTGCATGCTGGTCTGGGTAGGTCGGACCGAGAGGTGGCACCGAGTTGGCAACGGGGGAGGTTGATACATGGCCAGGCAGGGCTCTCCTGAGGGGCACTCCTCTTGGCAGGAGCACATGGTGACCCAATGTGCCTTTCTGTCAAAAGGAGGGGGAGACACGTGGCTGCTGAGAGCCATCCGGAGGGCTCACAGCTGCCACATATCTTCCTTGGGCCATCCTCTTGGCATAAAGACGTGGCAGCTCACTGTGTCCTTATGCCAAGAGGAGGGCAAGACACATGGTGGCTGAGAGCCCTCCGGAGGGTTCTCAACCACCACATGTCTTCCTTCCCTGTCCTTATGCCAAGAGGACAGGGGGAAAAAAAGGAGAGCTGGAGGTAAGCGCCCAAGAGGCTGCATCCAGTCTGTGGGCCTTACTTTGCCCATGCCTAAACTATATGATGTATATTATGTATACACTTCCAACCCAGGACTGTTGAAACACAATAAAAACAAGCAGACAATCTGGTTTTATGTCAGCAGACAATGACATGGTTCACTCTGCCTAGGCATGAGGGGAAGACCTTACAGCTCTACACCTACAGTCCTCCTGGAAAAGAAAGCAAGCCCCTACAGGAATACAGTTTATGTGAATGATTCATCTCACAGAAAATCCATGTTTTATTCAGCATCAAGTTAAAAAAAACAACAGTGCTGAAAAAAATGTTTTTTTTCTGATCACAGCAGTGATTGTCACAAACCCACTCCACCACCCTCTCATAGAAATTATTAAGCCTTGATAAGATAAGTTAATGTTCAGTTGCATACCACTTTATCGTACCAAACATAAAGAAAAGAAAGGAAGACAAAAAGAAAGCCATCCAGAGGTTCTATTCTTTAACCACTGACCTACAGTATCTCATCAAAGCACTTCTGGTTTCTATATTGCTAAGAAGTAATAGACTCATCATTTCCCCCTATGTTCATAAATGAGAACTAAAAACTTTATCCTTCCAAAAGTACGTGGGTATGCAACCATGCGCACACACAATGATTTTCTTAAGGAACTGATGGGCTTTACTTAAACGTAAGAGGAAAAATAATTCCTGAGACCATCATATCCTTCCATCTCTACCTGTACTATAACTACTGGAGCAGATGAGTCCTGCCATTTGTAATCTCTGGTCAAAATGCTGTATTTGTGGCTATGCAGTGACATTTCATTGCCTTTCCTAAGTATCCACTTGTATCCTTCCAAAAACTAAATGCTATCCAGTGTATCCCATGGTTGTCTACTTAATTGTTCTGACGGTTTACAGAAAGTATGTTGTATTGAGAAGCATTACTTTGTAGAAGTTTTAAATTTCTCAGCAGAATCCTGAAGCTGGGCCTTTAAAAAAAATAAATCGGCTAGTCTAAAGTCAAGTGTAATTCCACACTTTCTGTCAAGTATATCATAAACATTTCACTGCAATGTACAACACAACTGTAGGCATTCTCGGAACCTCTTTACTGATATTTATACCCTCACAGACTTAGCTAAATTGGATTCTTAATCCATTTGCTAATCTTAATTACAGTCAATCAACTGAATCAGCCAGATTAGAATACAGGCAGTCCCCAAGTTACGAAATTAAAAATGTTCTGTAGGTTTGTTACAAATTGAATTTGTAACAAACCAGAAGAACCTACATTTTTAATTGTAACTGCCTGTATATAATATATATGATTCATATATATATATATATGAGAGAGAGAGAGAGAGAGAGAGATTTGAATAGCATGAGAGGATGAGGAAGGGTGAACACCCCTGCAGTGTTTGTTTTGCTGTCCACATCCCTGTTCAGAAGATTCCCCCCTCACTTTCTGCCCCTGTGATAATTGAATTTTGAAAATTTGGCTTGTTTTGGAAACATTTTTTTGAGAAAGCTTCAGTGGAGACATCTTTTCCCTATGATTTCACAAGAACTGAACTTCTTTCTTATATTTATCTCACTTTCTGATGTCCCCCCCCCCCCCCATTGATAACTATGAGTCATTTGTAAGTCCATGGTTTGTAATGCGGGAACTGCCTGTATATTTGGGCTTAGAGGTAGCAACTGATTTAGCGGATCTACTCTAATTGGCCCTAGCCAAAAGACAAAAATCATCTGTCCTTCCACATGTTGCTTGACTGCAAGTTCTATCATTCTTTACAACTGGCAATACTGGCTAGGGTTGCTGTCTGCCATAGAAAATATTTTATTTGTTCAAGAGTATGTTATTAGTTTCTTATATCATCTATAGCAGTGTTTCCCAACCGCTGTGACGCGGCACAGTAGTGTGCCATGAGGGACTTCCTGCTGTGCCATGAGAAAAGCTGTCTGCCCCCCTTCCTTCCCCCTCCTCCTGCCGAACTCCTGCTGCTTGGGGGAGGAGGAGGAAGGGTCAGGCGGCGGTGAAGAAAAAGAAGAAGGGGCCGGGGCGCCGCCTCCTTCAGCCATTTCCTCAGCAAGCCTCCAATCCGCCATGACTCTCGCCTTGACTCTGGCCCCTCACTCGCTGAAGCCACACGGAGGAGGAGCCCCACTCACTGAAGCCTGTCCACCGCTCATGTTCCTCCTCGTCCGCGTGGCCTGGCTCCACAATGCTGGCTTGGCACTGCCCCCTCATGGCTGGCAAAGCTGTGGGAGAGCTGAAGCCGAGGGGAGGGGGCATGGCGTGGCCTGGCTCCGCCCTCTCCCCCAGCTTCGGTATTCCCACACCTTCGCCAGCCTTCAGGGGGCAGTGCCAAGCCAGCAGTGGCAGAGCCAGCACAATGCTGGCTTGGCACTGCCCCCTCAAGGCTGGCAAAGCTGTGGGAGAGCTGAAGCCGGGGGGAGGGGCGGGGCATGGCACGGCCTGGCTCCACCCCCTCCCCCGGCTTCGGCATTCCCAGCAGCTGCTCCCAGCAGGCCACCATCCCCCAGCCATAATTTACTGTGTTAGAGTGTCATTTTGTGTCATTTTGGTTGGTGGTGTGCCCCCGGATTTTTTTAATGTTAAAAGTGTGCCGCGGCTCAAAAAAGGTTGGGAAACACTGATCTATAGAGTGAGTCCTTCTATTTTTTTCCAGCTCAGTTTCCTCAGTGTCTGTAGTTGATCAGGGTCTAAGCACCAATTTTTGGAAACCACTGGGCTAAATGGGCCCACAGGCATAATAATTTCATGAAATACACATACTGGTAAGTGATTTAATCACAAAACAAATGTGTCAAATAAAATGTATAAAAAACATTTGTTTTGATTCTGGCTGCTGTTTAAGTTGCTAAAATGCTATAAAAGTCCCCTTGCCATTTCTGTAAACAATACCATGGAGCCTAAAGGAGAGTTCTACTAAATCTGCTAACAATTTCTATAACTTTTCAGTTGGTCCTATTAAAATTACTGCCCCCTTGATGCATTTGCTCTAATAACCACACATATTTTGTGAATAGGAAGCACTTCAAAGTCCTGTTGTGCTGTCTGATATAATTGCAAAATAATTATTTCCACAGTGTCATCTTGTTTTGCAAATTCACACTTTTAAAAATAGCTAGTCAGTAATTGTACTTGTCCCATGTTCTTACTTCTGCCATGACCCTATGCACATTTCACTGAACATTATTGCAGATTTGGGGGGAGGGGGGCTGGAATCAATGTCCTTGATTCTTACAATGTCTTATCTGCCGTGTCATAAAATCAGAGACTTGTAAAACTTGATATGACCTCTTGGTAATCTAGGGCCCTTCCAGACAGGTTTTCTCTTTATCCCAGATTATCTGGAAGTGTGGACTCATATAATCCAGTTTAAAGCAGAAAACCTGGGATCAGATCCTGGAATATTGGGCTGGTCTGAAAGGGCCATTAGTCCAAAGCTTCTTAAACTGTGGGTCAGGACTCCAGGTGGGCTCATGTAAACTCAATGTTGGATCATGAAAGGTTTCTGAACACTATTTAGTGGCTGTTTTAGGTATTTCCAGAAATACTCCTCTTCAAATTCCGATTCTAAAAAACTAAGTTGGGTTCATAAACCATATTCAATTGGTTTAAGAAGCCCTGGTCTAGTCCGCCCTCACATTAATCCTGGAATAGACAGGTAAAAACATCATTTTAAAATCTTAAATAAAGAGATTTGTGTCTCTTTCCGAAGTAGTTCATTCTACTCTCAAACAACTCTTATCATCAGGAAATTCTTCCTAATATTTAGACACAGTTCCCTTTCCTGTATTTCAAATATATTGGTTCAGGCCATAACCTTTGAAGAATGAAAAAATAGGCTTGCTCCATTTTCCTTTACAGCACTCCTCCATCTTCTCTTTTTATAGATTAAACTCATAAATTTTGGTTTCCATGCCCTTTGCCATATTCTTCACTCTCCTCTGGTAGTGTTCTAGCTTTTTGATGCCCTTCTGAAACTGTAGTTTCCAGAATGGGAAGCAACACTCCAGGTGAGTTTAACCAAACCACAATAAATAGTATTATCATTTCCCTTCATCTGGACATTGGTTCTGTTGGTTCAGCCTAGAAGTGCAGTCCCTTTTTGCCACCACAGGACAATGCTGATTCATGTTGAACTTGTGGCTTGCTAAGGCCCTAGATGAGTGATTCTCAACTTGTGGGTCCCCAGATGTTTTGGCCTTCAACTCCAAGAAATCCCAATTGCTGGTAAACTGGCTGGGATTTCTGGGAACTGTAGGTCAAAACACCCGGGGGACCACAGGTTGAGAACCACTGCCCTAGATCCTTTTCACACAGATTGCTATCAGATTATATATTGGTGCACCTGTTTTTTCCTGTTCCATGCGGAACCTTGCATTTTGTAAATTTTGCCACAATTCTCCAATTGGCTAAGGTTATATTGCATCTCCACTCTGTTCTATGAGATATTAAGTAATAGCCCATGTCCCGTGGCATCTGCACATTTGATGAGCCTGAATTCTGTCCTTTTTTCCAACATGATGGGGCTTGGCCGACTTACTGGTTGCAAGGCAGGGTTGTCCTCGTGCCATCTCAGTGATGGAGAAGAGGCCTCTTCTCCCCAGAAGCCCCTGGGGTGGCGGGAAGGTTTACCGCCAACAAAGCCGGCCGGCCAATGACAGGGCTGCCCCCCCCCCTCCTTGCAGCTGGCTGGCCTGCACTTTCACCCGAGCAGCTTACTTGAGGCTGCCTGGGACTGCCCAGGCCACACGCAGGGACCCCAGACCAAAATCCTATGGTACAGCATTTTCAATTTTTCTCCAATTAGGAACAATCAGTGAGCAATCTATGAGTTTAGTCTGTCACTTCATACATATCCACTTAACAAGAGCACCCTGTAATCCAGGCATGGGCAAACCTTTTTTTTGTCTTGGGGCCACATTGTGGACCTGACTAAAAGAGCTGGTCTGGGAGGGAGGGCAGCCAAGCACACGCTGGGTTGAAGAGGTGCGGCAGGGCCCGGGTCATCCTCAGTTTGTCCTTCTGGCATAAGGATGGAGCTGCTTGTTCCATCCTTGTGCCAAGAGGAAAATGAGACATATGGTAACTCCCCCAATCCTCCCCTGATATTTGGGCTCTCCTCTCAGCATTATACTGGGAGTAGGATTAGACAGGTGATGGCCAAGAACGCTCCAGAGGGCTCTCAGCCACTGCGTGCCGTCCTCAGGCCATCCTCTCAGCATAAGGATGGGGCCGCTAGCACCATCTTAATGCTAGGAGGAGGGCAAGACATGTGGTAGCTGAGAGTACTCCAGAGGGCTCTCCGCTGCTGCATGACTTCCTTCCCCTTCCTTTCTGCATAAGGATGCGGCAGGCCACCCTGCCCTATGCTTAGAGGACAGGGAAAATGTGAAGGGCCTGAATTAAGTGTCTAGGGGACCGCATGCACCCCTTGGGCCTTAGTTTGCCCGTGCCTGCTTTAATCTACAGTATATCTTACCAAAGAATGTACAGGGATATCCAAAGAGGGAGCACTTGCAAAAGCCTTACTAAAATCAAGATACATGGCAGCCACAGCCAGTCATGTGGGGGGGGGGGCTTAGAGGGCTTCACCCCCCCCCCAAATTCTCAGGGTGGTCCGCGAGAAGGCCTTACTGGTACATTATTTAAACTGTTATGTTTATTCATATCATGATCTGATCACCACATTCATGGGGTTGTTGGGATAACAATACAAAAGGTTTGATAGGGTAGTCCCTCTCTTACTCAGACTCAGCCCCTCCCGAATCAAACTCAGCCCTCCCCGAATCAAAATCCTGGCTATGGCTCTGCCCACAGCATTTTGCCAGTTTACTAAGCTAGAACCTCTTTTTTTTTAAGTGGTAAGATGAAGCTGGCATCATTTTTATTTGAAGATTCCATACTGGCTATTAGTGATCACATCATGTAGTTGTAAGTCCTCAAAAGACTGTTTACTTATCTGTTCTAGAACATTTTATGGCATTGACATTCAGCTGACTGGTGCTTCAGCTATCCTGCCAGATGCCCCTTGCTCCTGTCAGTGCACAAGGAACTATGGGACTGCTAGTTTCTAAGCATGTCACAAAGGGAGTCACATCTTGATCTCAGACTATACATTTTTGTTTAACAGCACAAGTACATTTTCTCTGATCTGGAGAAAGTTCTGGGTCAGCAACTTAGCTGTTCAGAATTGTATTAATATTGCTATCATTAGCTCCAGTCAGTCTCAAAAGAAATTATTCCTATGTATGCACAGGTATACATAGAAATAATTGCCGTATACTCTTAAGCATGCATTAAAATTTAGCTTAATTTCCCTTGTCGTGGTAACAGGGTTACAACCTCAGCTGAGGCCACCTGCATCTCATTATTTCCCTTTTCTATTAGGACTACTAACTAATTAATTTGATTAAGAAATTAATTTATATTTGATTTGTGAAACTTGATTTCATAAATCAAATACATCTAGTGCTGATTAGTATTACACGGAATTTAAAAAAGTTTTGAAGTGATTACACATGGTCTTGATTAATCAAGGAATAAACTTTTTTCAAACCTAAACATATTTTTAGTAACAATACATACAAGTCTAAGGGTAAAGTGCTTACTAAAAGAGATGAGGTGGAAAGAAACAGGGACCTAATTTTCAAAGATCGAAACCGAAATCCAGCAGATGCAGGAGACATTGTATTAATCCAAATGATATAAATCCCGGTGTCTAAAAAGAGCAATTAGGTCTTTATCAAGGAAGTGACAGAAAAAGAAATATTCCATATCTATTACAATTTCTTAGATGACTCACTCCCAAATGAGCCACTGACCTACTGAGATTCCAACAGTGGTTACAGAGGTGTGCGTTAATTCTTTTTCTGACAGTTCCCTGATGAAGAGCTAATTGCATAAAACATGTTGGGATTTATACCACTTACTTGAACTAATATCTTCATCTCTTGAAGCTGCTGGATTTCTCTGTGCTGCTATCTTTTTGGCGTGTTTTAAAAGAGGCCTTCTTTCACATACCGGGATAATGCCTCTTTTAGGAACAATTCTACAGCGACATTTCATCCCGGGGCCAATCCACAGCAACGCACACTAGATCAGCCCCGAGACACTGCAGAGGAGGGAATAAGTCCTTATTGCCAAACCCCCTATATCCCACCCCTGGCCACTGTAGAGGCAGAAAGGAGTCCTGAGCAGCCAGCAGTGCCACACTTGTACAGCTACCCTTACTGTCGCTCTCCTGTTCTCATCGTAGCAGCAGACACTGGGTGCAAAATGACCGGTGGCTGTTTTTCATTGCTTAGAGTGACATTGGCCAAGGTGCCAGAGTAACATGGGAGAAGGAAGCAGGAGAGAAGGAATTGACCCCTCTCTTCTCTAATCATTACATTTCGGAAGTCGATTCGGATATTGGTTTTGCTCTGGCTTCGGATGTGAATCACTTCCGATTTTTTTAGTGATTTTATCAAAATGGATTTCTGATGTATTCGGAAGTATTCGGAAATAGCGACCGCGATTACGCAATGCGTGAAAATCAGCAGAAGGGAGAGTCAAAACTATGGGGAATCCCTTTTCCATCTGTTTTTGACTGCTACTAATGACAAAACTAGCCACTGGTACAAATCTGGTGATTTCACACAAACCACCTGATAGCCATCAGCCAATGAAGAGATGCAGCAAGAAAGGGCAGAAATGACATCCAAGCCCTTTCCGAGAATGGCGACAGAGCTCTCAGAATGGTGAATTCACTTCGTGTTTGGAGCGCTGTGCTCCATATCGCCTCAATTATCGGAAGTCCAAAAAAACCCATCCAAAAATCGGATGTATCCGATTATCGGAAACAGGCCTACTAATCATCCTTGTGACCCTGCTGACATCACTCCATACCTTGATCGATGACAGCCACCAGCCATTTCATGAGATATACCAAACTCACAGTTTAATTGCAAGATGGAGTAGTATGTCTACCTATTCATGTAGAAAGCAGCAGAAAACATAGAAAATGTTCAAAGAACCAAATGATTTTCTATGGAGCTAAAGGACATTGATATGTGGGGACCACTCTCTCTTACAAACAATGACCTCTGTCCACAAGACCAACAGAAGGCACTTCCAACCTCTCTAGGGGTGCTCAGGTAGTGAGGGTTATTATGGGTTGGAGCAGTGAGGATAACAAAGTCATGATTTGCTACAAGAACAGAAGGAGGACTGCAAGCTATATGTAAAACCTTGTGGGTGATTCTATCTCAACTGTTTACATGGGCCCGAACTTGCAGTTTGCTCCAGATTCTCAGGGAAACTCCAGAACAACCTGCAACTTTTTGTTAACATGGCGCAATGCAGGATTAAACAAGACCTAGAATCAACCTGTGAATCATGTAGTCACCATAGAGTTGATGTGAAACCCTTCAGGATAAAAATGTTTATCAAAAGTTGTTCAAGTGTACATCTACTGGTACTGTGTCCTTGCAGGAGGACAACAATTTTCTTCTCCTCAATAAGGTATGCTACTTCATCACTCCTCCATTTTTGGCTAAATACATTGATGTCATTCATACTTCTAGAAGTAACTTCTGGTGACTTCTGTATGTGTTTTTAAAAATACATTGCAACTGTACCCCCCAGTTTGCTTTTTATACAATAAATAAAAAAACAATATTTCTGGAAATAATCAACGTGATTCTGCTCTAAAGGGTCCACCTTCACACCTTGTTTTGTCAACATCAACAAAATCTCCGTCTTAAAAAAAATTAGAATGTACTAGAAAAGTCCAAGTGCCATTTGGGCGAAGAGGGGTTGGTATGTCTGTGAAATCCTTCCTAGACCCTGCAAAACAGCCTAGTCCAATTTAACTATCTGCAGGTTCTCCCTTTCCCTGTCTACTAGGAGTATGTTTGTTGCTTCATTTTAAATGAAAATGGCTGAAAGCCTATTTTTCGCCCTTCTAAGTCTCCAACTATACTGAACTTTTAAATGCACTTTTAAACTACATTATATGGTCAGTGTAGACACATAACATGCAATGTAAGTGCATTGAACTGCATTATATGAGTCTATGCTGACCATATTTGAGTCTTGCTTCTTATCTGTACTGCAGTCATACTGCATTCAGGATGTTCTCCTTCCAGTAAATCAGTTGTGTCACTAGGGGGATGCATTGTATATGTGTGCATGCGGAATGCACCAGGTGACATCAAAACAACTGGCTATAAACTTTTTGTACAGTGTTTCAGCAGAAATGAATTTTTTTTGGTAAAAGGTCCCTGTACTGTACCAATATCTCTACAAGGCTAAAAGTCTATTTTAGAGAAGCAACTAACTTCTCTAAAATAGATTTGCTGGCACAGACATGTACCAAGGATCAGAACCATGAACAGACATACAAACACAAAACACATGCAGTTGCAGGAATAACATTGGCTATGGACAAAACCTTCATCCCATTTGGCATTTAAGGTTCATGTCTGCAAGTTGGTTTATATCAGCTTATATTGTCCTTCTGTTTCTGTGTGTTTAGCTTTATATAATTCAGATTCCCAACTTTTCTTCTCATTCTGAACGACCTCAAATTTCTTCTTACCGATAGTATGTCCAGGTGCACTCACTCCTGTCCCACTCCCATCTGGTGTTGGGTGGAAAGGCTGCTGCACTTTGGTTCTGATGATCCTGTCATAACAGTAACAACAATTAGGGGGGAAATACATTAGTCTGATCCTATATAATGGACTCTGCAGATTAAAAATCACATTTTATGAATTGACTGATTTGTAACAACTGGATATATAAATTGTTTAGAGGATGAGAAGGGCAACAGACTTGTGTTGGGGTTTGTGTCTCCACACATTAAAACCCCTCTCTTCATCAAGAGAATACATTTACTATAGATTGAGTATCCTTTATCCAGGAATCCAAAACACAGAAATCCAAAATTGTCTACATGAGTGGATAAGATAGTAACATCTTTATGCTAGTTCAGTGGACACAAACTTTGTTTTATGCACAAAGGTATTTTAAAAATATGTAACATTGCCTCCAGGCTATGTGTATAAGGTCTATGTAAAATAAAAATGAATTTGTGTTTAGACCTGGGACACATCTCAATGACATCTTATTATGTATGTACTGTATATACAAATACAGATATTCCAAAAAAATTAAAAATACAAAATACAAAACACTTCTGGTCTCAAGCATTTTGGAGGGAATAGTCAACCTGCACTTACTACCATAACATCCAGGACGATATTTCTCTTACAAAGGAGAGAAGAGTAATGTCATGGATTCATTTTCACAAAGAGTTGGACAAAACAACAGACTAACAATGGTAGGAAATCATATATGTGTGTGTGTGTGTGTGTGTGTTATATATTAAAAGACACATATCCTTGGACCCAACTAGATGTCAGGAGAGCCAAGGTGTTGGCAAAATGCAATACCCATTGAGAAAATATAGTGCTGGGCTAGCTTCATGTGTTAATCCTTGAAACTGGCCCAGTAACATTTTGGAAGTAAGTACAATTTATTAAACAAAGGTATAAATAACATGAGTGCAAAAATCTAAACACCACATTTTGTACTAGGTTTAGTTTCTAGACCAATTTCAAAGAAAGTTTAGTTTAGTTTGATTGTTCTCAGAGCACATTTTTTGCAGTATTTTGCATCTTTTCTGCTAACAGATTTGTGTAAATGGGTGGTCTTCAAAAAACGTTTACTTTTTCCAAATTTTTCACAACCCCAACATTGAGCTAAGAAGGCCCCATTTGGAGTCAGGACTCACAGTTTTCAAAGCAGTGATCTAGCCCACCACTGCTTCCAAAAATTGTCCAAGGTCTCCCACAATAAAGTTGACCAAGGTTGATTCTGTTCCCAAATATGATAAAACCAAATCTGAATTGATCAATAGTCTGCTTTCTCCAAGAGAACCTAAAGCTGACTGACCAGCATCTGGTTGAGCTCGTCACTCAAAAAGGGAACTGGATAATGTTCATCTTATATCATATATCTCTTGAGTCCAAGGTTGGCTTGGAAGGGCATTTTTTAGAAGTGGACACAATATCACTTATTGAACACAGAGGAGCATTTGCTGTTCTATCATATATCTTTTTACTTTTTCCTGGCTGAATTTCTCTGAATCCTCATTTTGAGGCCCAAATTCTGATGTAATCCCCTTAGAAACAGTGCACACTGTTGTTTACTAAATAGAAAACTATTCATGAATCATAATGCACTTTCTCTGAATTTCACATTGAGGTGAGGGTGTGTTAAATGATTGGTTAAAAGGCAGATTCAGGAGAACCATATGATTTCAGGCTCCCTGAAGAAATTCTAAACCCCTATAATAAGACCATTAACAACAATAAAACATTATGTCAGAACATTAAAAGCAAGAAACCAACCATATAGGTGTTTGGGTCAGTTAATAAAAATGGAAGACAATCAAGAGTCTAAACATATTATTTGTTTCATAAAAAAGACAAACGTCTGCAACATAGCATTTGAGGAGAACACTAAAAAACCTGTGCCAACCTAAAAGAAGGGATGCTATTTTAAAATTAAATGGAAAATGAATAACTAAGAAGTCTATAGGCCCAAGAGGAATTAACCTGAAAGTTGAAGGACTCACGTGTCATTTTTTTTAAAAAGTAGTAATCATGTAAGTTCACAACATGCACAAGAAAGTACTTTTTCAAATGAGGCAGTTTATCCCATGAAGCTCCCTTAGAGTGTAAGATGTGAGACTGGGCAATATCTGGGCAAGTCTAAACATACTTTCTCAAGTATGGGCATTTTATTTAGATACACTTAAATGTTGTACAGTATTGCTAATAAATCATCCATACTTGAGGATGTATGCTTCTCAGGACCAGAGCGGAACTGGCAGGGGCCTCATCTACACTGCCATATAATGCAGTTTGAAAATGCATTATATAAATCTACATCAGTGGTTCCCGACCTTTTTTCGACCAGAGACCACTTGACCAGGGATCACTTTGACCAGAGTCCATTCTCCAACATTAGTACAAAAAGGGTTACAAATCAGTTTTTGATCAACTTTAGATTCAGTTTGGTTACTTGGGATGCTGATTAAGAAAATTGCATCGGATAGAACACATCAGCTCTAGTTTCTGAGACAGAACATATGTCACCCAGTTGTCGCCATCTGCTCACCCACAGAAAACCATATTTAATAATCTAGAGCTGATGTGGTAGTAGTAATCGTTTGTGAGTAGTCAGCCTCTCTCCACCTAACATCCCTGTTGCCTTGGCACTATAATAGGGTTTAATGAGACCAGTCACTCTCATTGCTGCATGGTTTCAAGGCAACGGTGTAGTAATGATGAGGCCATGGACTACTCGTATATTTTAATTCTTGCGGAGCACTGGTGGTCTGCAGACCACAGGTTGGGAGCCAATGGTCTACATCAGTGATTCCCAAGGTGGGCTGTACCACCCCCTCGTGGGTGGTGGGGCAATCCAAGCGGGTGCTGGGAGGCTCAGGAGAATTTGGGGGTGCTGAACCCCTGTAAGGGGGTGGCGGCATGAGCCAGGCTTGCCACTTGCAGGGTTGTGCACTTGTGAGGACTGCACCATGGGTGGGGTTGACGAGAGGAAGGAGCCATGCGCTGCGGTTTCCATGGCAATGCCTGCCTGGGGATCCCCGGGCAGGTGTTACCGTTTGATCCACAGACCACTTCCACAGTGGTCTGTGGAAGTCAGAGCTGAATTTGCTGAAGGTACTGCAAATCCCAACATCTGTTGCTCATACTCCCCCAAACATATTGTTTATGTGATTATTTCTGGAATTCAATATTTGTAATTTACACCTTCCTTTACTATATTTTACGGGAAAAAAGTAGAAACATTAATACATATAACTTTCTGTTTAATTGCTATTAAAATTTTAAAAAATAATTTCTAGGGGGGTGCTGAGAAAATTGTTTTCTGGAAAGGGGGCGGTAGGCCAAAAAAGTTTGGGAACCACTGGTCTACACTGATGATATAATGCAGTTTCAAACTGTATTATATGTCAGTGTAGATGGAGCCAGGGAGAGCCATTAGTATTGTATTGATATCCGTGATCGAGAGGCACTTGCATGGTTGTCACCAGAAGCATAGGTGGACTTTTAATTGGGGTTTGCAGTTTACTTACAGGGTTCTACATCATTCGTTTTGATGCCCCATAAAGGCTGTCCTGAAGGAAATAAGCTCTAGAGCTATCCTACACTTGAAACAAAAAAAGGCACCCATTACAAGTGTTCCTTTCTTGCTCCCCCAAAGTACCCTGAAGTTTTGCTTGTGTGAATATATTGATCTTACCCCCATACTCATACCCCCTCCACTGCAGTAGCCCCAGGAAGCAATGATGGGGTGCAGGCAAAGGGATAGAAATAGAAAGCTATAAATTATTTGTGACAGGAAAGCAATAGCGCCGGAGAGCTATGTACAAGTCCTGTGTCACTATTAGATTCCTTTTAGCCTGACGACACTCTGAAAGAGGCTAAGTGTCTGATGGAATCCTATCCGTGGGGGGCAGGGGCAGCCTGGGAGCAGAACAATCCAGGGAGAAGGGTTATATCAATTCTGCAGGCCAATAATATTCCTTTCATTGATCACAGCCCAAAGTTCAAAAATCTCATTACAGCTTGGCAGACCTGGAACTTTTCAAAAATCAATAGAGTGATATAATGTATGTATACATAGTATAAATGTATCTATTCATCAGTCCATCCCTCCAAAATCTGCCTGAGGGGTTCTGCATTAAACCAACACACTGTATCTTGTTCTGCTACATAGTAATGTACTCATTATAATGAATGCGGACTGAGATCTTATTGGCAATCTTAGGTGACACATAATTAAAAAGATTTCCTAGTATCAGCAACACAGCAGGGCCTGCGCGTGCTGTGGTCACCCCACTAAGCAACAGAGGTAACCTCATTTGGCTTTTATTCCTGCTGGGCTGCCACGACACATAAACTAATCTTATAACTTCTTTTCAGTGCCTGAACATACAGCCATTCCCTTTTTTCTAATTTGAAAGCAGGAATATCAGATTATCAGTTGATGAGAGTAAACAAAAGAGTGTCCACCATTCCCTTCACACCCTGTGAACTTCCATAGTTTTTTTGTTTGTTGAAAAGATATGATGAACTGGGTAGACCTTTGGCCTGAGTGTTGCAAGGCAGTTTTATATGCTTATTTAAATACATATTTGGGTTCCCATTTTCATTGTGACCAGAAGAGAGTGCAGGACAGGGGAAAGTGTGCTACACTACTGCTAGTGAGACATCAAATGCTGCTGGACTCAACAAAAGGCAGCCCATTCCCTGTTCTTCCATCCAAGTCAAGAGGCAGCCAGCAGAGAGGAGAGAAGGCCAACCTACAGAGGCAAGATTGAGAACTATGGGCTATTTGAGATAGGCCAAAATACCGAGAGGAAGCAGGATTTAAAATCCTGATTCCTCCTAGGATTTAAACCAGACAGCAAGCCCGAATCCTGGGATTTTAATGGTTGGCTAGATACCCTCCCAGGTTGATCAAAATGACGTGACAGATACTCTGTTGAACAGGCCTGCTTCTGTTTGCAAGTCTGTATATTTGGAAAAAAACCGGGGGCTGAGAGAAGAGGATGAGAGTGCTATCCTGCTCCCTTGGGCTCTTAGAGCCTGAAGAACCAGGATGGCAATGGGGATTGGCCCTCAGGATCATAGAAAGTGATCCTAACAGTCAATCCCCACACCTGCAAAGATCCGGACCTTATTGAAAAGTTTGGATTTTAGCAGATGTTTTTTAAAATCCAGAATAAACCTGGAAATCCAGGTTTATTCTGGATTAATCTGGATTATCCTGAGGTGTCATTTGAACACCTCAGGATAATCCGGAACCCATTATGGGTTTTGTGCCAGTCTGGAAGGGCCCTAAATCTCACTGTGGCTTTCCAGAAATACCAGAATCTTGGCACTGTTTTTTCTAGCTTGCCTGACCTTACCAGCACCTTGTTTTCTGCTCTGAGGATACATATATTTTAGGGAAGGGAGGGTGTAGTGGTTTGATTATTGGACTACAAATCTGGAGGCAAGGGTTCAACTTCCTGTTCAGACATGGAAACCCACTGGGAGACCTTGGGCAAATGTTTCAGAGCAAGGCAATACTTGCCATGAACATTCTGTGATAGGTTCACTTTAGGTTCAGTTTTTTGGCACTTCCTATGGTCCTGGTCCCTCTCCTTGGCTCTTCTTAAACATCCCCGCCCCGCCCTCCAATTATCTCTTGAAGGGTTCCTTATAAAATAGATGCAGCCTTTAAGTAAGTCACGGGGCTCTTGCAGTGTTTAAAATACTTATTTCTAGCCACCTATTAGTATATTTGTTTGCATTTTGGCCATCTATGTCCATGAGTAAGTCATGCATAAGTCTTTAGTTTCTGTAAACTATATTTTTATGTCTGAGGGATTGTATTGTAGAAGAAGGAAGTAACTCAGAGCCCTTCCACACAGCCATAGAACCCAGAATATCAAGGCAGATAATCCACAATATCTGCTTTGGATTGGATGATTTGAGTCCACACTGTCATATAATCCAAATCAATGTGGATTTTATACAGTTGTGTGGAAGGCGTCTAAGCCACTTCTGAGAATTCCTCGCCTAAGAAAAGGGTTGCAGGAAAAGTCCAAATGGTATGAAGTAGGGCTGTCAAAATTATTTTTACTGAGGGCCATGTCAACCTTATGGTTGCATTCAAGGGGCCTTTTGTAATTGTAAAACTATATAAATGTAACTGATCTGGCACTGAAAGCTTCGTGGGCCACATAAAATGATGTGGTGGGCTTGATTTGGCCCGTGGATCTTGCATTTGACATGTTTGGTATACAGACTCTATATTGACAAGGAAAGCAGAAATACGATATGTGGGACCTTTCCTAGAAAGAAGAGGGAAGGGCCTGTTTTATTGCCTAGACAAGGAAGAGGTCAATACTCTTCCAAAAGTATTGTTTCTGCATATGCTACATTTTCCTGTAATTTCATCATCATCAAAGCTTTATTATAGTCCAGGGACCCAAACAGCTTAGCAGTATAAGGTAAACAAACGGCAGACAGATTAATAAACTGATTAAAATGCAGGACAATGTGCTACACTGGGTGCATATGAGCAAGAGTAAGAACAGTGCAAATAAATACAGAAGCAAGTTTCAGCCTGAGTATAATTCTGGGTATAATTTTGATAATTCAATTTAGTTTTTAAAATATTTTATCACCTATTTTTTCCGATACTTCAAAAGCTGGGTTGATGTAGGAATGTAAAAACCACGCTGAATTTAAATGATGGTCTATCTATCTAGTCCAACATTCTGTTTACACAATAGCCAGACAGCTGTCTATGGGAAGACCACTAACAAAATGTAAGTGTGACTGCACCCCCTATCATGTACTTTCCAGCAACTGATACATAGAAGCTTACTACCCCTGATATGAGAGATGACATATATAGCCATCTTCATTCACTAGTAGCCATTGATGTGCTTATCCTCCATCAATTTTTCCAATCCCCTCCCAAACCCTCCAAATTAACAATTAACACTACATCTTGTGACAGTGAATTTTACCTTTTAACTATGCTGTACACATATATCTGTCTTGAATCTCACACTATTCAGTTTCAGCAGATGACCTTGGGGTATTGGAGAGGAGAGATGCATGATTTTATATATCTCTATCATGCTTCCTTTTACTTGCATTTTTCCAGCATAATATTTCAAACTGCCCTCATACTGGAGTTGCTCCAGAGATATATATGTTTTGTATTTTCTATTATGTGTATGATCCTGTATTTTGTAATATATCTCCACAGATTTTGCTTTTAAAGCAACATATGAAGGGGGATGTGATAGGAGATGTTATAGGCTTCTTTGCATTTTATTTTTAATCGTCTTATTTTTCCCTTTGTTTGACATGTTGTGAGGTTTTATTTATTGAATTTTGCAACATTTTATTTATTGGTTTGCAAATGTTTTCACATGGCAATCTGCTATAGCTGGATGGGATTATTTTAATGCTATTTTTTCCTGCATTTTCACTGTTTTGTAAAAATGTACCAGTAAGTAGACAAAATTAATAAGAATCTGCCTACCAATGTTGAGCCCCTCTATAGGCAGAAGTTCACTTACAGGCCTCAAGGATATAATTTGGTCCAGCCCTTCTCAAGGGTTAATGTTAGCACGCAAAAGTAGCAGGCAGTAGCATAGTATATGACTTCTGCAGGCAGACTGATAGAAACTGGATCCTTGAGCATTAAGCTGTCCTTTATTGCCTTTATTAGATTGCATGCAATAAAAGATGAGGCCTATGCTACCTCAAGAATATTATGTGTGGCATATTCTTTCCAATGCACACTACTCCCTGCTGCAGGCACAAATCCTGTCATTCCTATGTTGGCTAGTGCAGGTGTATAATTTATTGAAATATATTCCAAATCACGTAAAATGCCATATAGAGACCCTTCAAAGGGTACAATCTTTCTTTTTACATAATACATACATAACCATAATAAAAAAGTGAAAATATGTATGTGTGTATATGGCTGGGGTGCCCACTTCCACAGACAGGCTCCCACTTCCACCATCAGCTTTAACCCACAGTGCCGAGGAATCACCGAAAGCCCTCCCTCCAATGACATTTCAGGTTATAGCGAGAGCCCTGACAATGTCCTCTCCAAATATCATACTGCCCACCATCCAAGGAATTCCTTCATTCATGGACAATTTCATCCTAGATTTTATGTGCTTCCTCCACCACAGACATCCCAGTAAGGAATATAAGACAAAATCTCCATTAGTGTGTGTCAGGACTCTCTATATTTCTCTTTAAACTGCGGCCGGGTAGTTTTCTTATTCCACCCTTACCACCAATTTATATAAAGACTTCTTTTATTTCCACTTGCTGCCACCATATAACGTAATAAGTATTCACACAGGTCAGCTTTCCCACTGACCTTTCGATTACTGTGTCAGGGCAGGGTATCCCTCTAACCCAAACTCCCACTGACACTATTTGTTAACTTTCGCTGCCACCATTCACTATACTTGGCTACCCAGTAGGAAGAAGTTGTTTTCAAGGCTTGTGTGCGAAGGAACTATGCGAGGAGATATCTTTGTCAAAGAACTGCAAAGTTTATTCAAACAATGTTCTAAGCATGGAGGTTTCAGAGTTCAAAGCTTAGGTGGTTACAGTATCTTCTTAGAGGCAAGTATCTTAAGGTTACAATACACTAACTATGGAGATACAACTTGATACTATATAGCTGCACTCCCAGAACCAATAGCTCAGCAGTCTTTACACTAACTGCTTGTCCTTTAAACCCAACTGCTTTCCTAGCAGTTCAAACACAGCTTTTCTTCTACTCTCTCACAGAGTCAGAATCTTTTTTAAAACTGGCTGACAGTTGGCTAAAACGGACTCTCTAACTCTCCACACACCCTCTCTCCTTCGACTTTCACTGCCAGCTGCCAACTGCTAAAGTTTGAATTCGAAGATTCTAAGGCCAGCTGCAGGCTCCGCCTCCTGTTTCCACGGTAACGGAAACCCCTTGGAGGTTCTGCACACTAATATCTCTGTTAACCCTTTAGGGTTTGCTAAGTTTTTACCCCTTCAACATATATACATATATATAAATATCAACCATATTTAAAATCTGTAATAAAGAAATATGACTTCACCACAGTGTGGAATTTTCATGATACCACTCACTACCTCTCCCATTTCCTACTCTTTTCAACTCTGTCTGCACAAGAAACAGAGCAAAATTAATCACCAACTAAACACACTGGAGGAGTTTGGGGGATTGACTCCACATGATGGAAGTTGTAGTTCACCCTGTGTCAAGTCAGGGCACTGTGATCCCCACTGACAATTGACCTGAACCACATTAGACACAGAGAACCTCAATGACCAAAGAAAAATACTGGAGAGGTTTGGCGGGAATTCACCATGATTTTTAGCCATTGTAGGTACTGGGATTTATAGTTCACCTGCAATCAAAGAGCACTCTGGACCCACCAGTGATGGCTCTGGTCCGAACTTGGCACACAGAATCACCATGACCAACTGAAAATACTGGAGTGGTTTAGGGAGAACTGGCCTTCATTTCTGGAAGTTGTAGCTCACATTCAAAGACACTGTGACCACCACCTATTATGGGTCTGGACCAAACTTGGCACACAGAATCCCCATGACCAATTGAATCTACTGGAGGGATTTTAGGGGACTGACCCACCATGGTGGGAGCTGTAGTTTATCCTGCAGTCACAGATCACACAAAACCCCACTAATGATGCATCTAGAGAAACTTGCCCAACATGACAAACTTTAACTACTGATGGAGTTTCAGGGGATTAACCTGGCATGATGTGAGTTGTAGTTCACCCACAACCTTATGCATTTTGCAAAATAAAAAAGTGACATTTTCCAACAACCCAGGCAATGCTGGGTACCCAAGCTAGTTCATATAAGAGAAAATAACAGCCAGCCTTATGAATATTTACTCAAAAAGAATATCACACAATTCAAAAAGACATGCTGCTAGGTGTATCTAGGATTGGCCCCAACAACTGTTCCCACCAAACTCTAGGCATGTCAGGGACAAGAGATAACATGAATGGGACAGCTTTCACTGGCTCTTCCCTATTCTTGGCTGCAGATGCTTCAGGGTGGATCTACGCTACCATATAATCGAGAAAGAAACTCATTTTTGATTGAACACATTTCTCAGCAATACAAATGGTGAAATACCAAGCATTGGAGGCAGTAGAATGACAATCTTGCTTTGCTCTGACCCAAACTCATCTTTTTAAAAATTCCTATAGAAGCATGAGTGCTTTTGTTTGTGCATTCTTTAATTTCACCTATTTTCTATTCACATCCTTGACATCAGAAGGGTCTGAGCCAGTTCTTACTGCACTGTAGAACTGTGTCATCCCAGAGATCTCATGCTAGACATAACACAGAAAATTCCTCAAGCTTGGGAATGAGTCAAAGTTATTGGAACCTACAGAAGCTCATCTTGTTGACCCAATGGAAGCACTGCAGTCAGTCACCAAAATGCTACACCTGAATCTTATTTATGGTACTCTCTGTTAAGGACCGGGACATCCGTAGGGATACCAAGAGGCTTGTTTATAAAGCTATTGTCCTCCCAACCCTGCTATACACCTGCGAAACGTGGACTATCTACAAACATCACATGCAACTCCTGGAAAGATTCCATCAGCGTTGCCTCTGAAAAATCCTGCAAATCTCTTGGGAAGACAGGCAAACAGATGTCAGCGTGCTGGAAGAAGCAAAGACCACCAGCATTGAAGCAATGGTCCTCCGTCATCAACTCTGCTGGATTGGTCACATTGTCCAAATGCCCAACCACCGTCACCCAAAGCAGTTGCTCTGCTCCGAACTCAAGAATGAAAAACTAAATGTTGGAGGATAGGAAAAGAGATTTAAAGAAGGGCTCAAAGTCAACCTTAAAAACTGTGGCACTGACACTGAGAACTGGGAAGCCCTGGCCCTTGAGCACTCTAGCTGGAGGTCAGATGTGAGCTGCAGTGCTGTAGAATTTGAAGAGGCACAAATGGAGGACAAAAGACAGAAACGTGCCAAGAGGAAGGCGCATCAAGCCAACCCCAACCGGGACCGCCTTTCACCTGGAAACTGATGCCCTCACTGCGGGAGAACATGCAGGTCAAGAATAGGGCTTCACAGTCACCTACGTACCCACCGCCAGTACACCGAACTTGGAGGACAATCTTACTTGAACTTGGAGGACAAGATTGCTTTGACACCTTTTTTTGTTTTGTTGTTTATTGTCTTAGTGGGCCCTTCCACCCAGGAACATAATGTGACTTGGAACTGGCATGCAAAATTATGTGTTGAGGTTACACAAGACTGCTCTAGGTTGCCTCCAGAATGGGACAATGACCCAATAGCCCAGCCCGGCCATATCAAAGCCAGTTCATTAAGGCTTGGTTTTCCACACTTCCTGAGACCGCCCCCCAAAGAAACAAAAACAAAACAGAAAGTCTTTCCCTTATGGGTGCTACCTACTCTTTACTTCCTGGTTTGTTGTCATTCAGGAAGCAAAGGAGCTTGAGAAGAGTGACCCCTCCCCCTGAAGCTGCTTTGCTCCCTAAATGTCAAAAAAGTAGGAAATACAGAGCAGGCAGCTTTGTTAAGGGGGGGGGTCTGTCATTTGGGGGGGCATAAGGACATTGGGGGGCAAGAAAGCACTGCCATTCCACCTTCCTAGGCTAGCTAAGCCTGGGAAGTGCAGGATGGCTGTGTGGATGCAATTCTGGATCCTGTATTGGGATCCAGGATTGCAGTCCCTACTTCCCCAACACCGGGAAAGGTCTAGAATCTTACTGCAGCACTTGAACCTTTCCCATGTTTTTTTTATCCCAGGGTCAACTCAATTAAGGCCCCTTCCACACAGCTGAATAAAATCCCACATTATCTGTGTTGAACTGGAATATATGGCAGTATGGACTCACAGATAAACCAACTCAAAGCAGATATTGTGGGATTTTTGCCTTGATATTCTGGGTTATATGGCTGTGTGGAAGGACCCTAAGTGATTTATCCCAGGTTCAATCGCATTAGCCTGACGCAGTGTGGATGGGGCTAGTCTGAACAACAATTTATCAATAGATCACACCAAATTCATGAGTACTTTGCGGCATTAAAAACCCCAACAATGTTGTCTTGTAAAAGTGGACATATTAAGACCACAGAGTACAAAGGAAGCTATTTATAAATAATTCTAATATCTTTCCAGAGATCCACTTTTCTCTTGTAAACAACATAGAACATTGATGCTATATTTCTGCATATAGTTCTATACCTGAAACAATATACCCATTGGGAAGGCGTATCTCTTTATTTCGATGCATGGATAGTATGTTGTGTGTGGAAGAAAGAATTATGAAATACTAAGTGAAGGAGCCATATGTCCCATTGATTTTTCATACTCCCAACTTGTCTTCCATCTCTTTCCTTTTGTTATCCTGGGGGCATGGCAGCAAACCCCTGTTTTAAATACCTTTGCTTCCTTCCATCTACTCCCCCCTCCACTCCTCAAAAAAAAGTGTCAATATTTTATTTGGATTTTTAACTTCACTCCATAACAGTTGCTTGACCTCCTGACTCATACGAGTCACATAAATTCTAAGACTTTATTCAGGAGCCATGTTCATGCTATTGAATAAGCAATTTGGGAGGATGAATTAATGACTTGTGCTGTTGCTGGAAAGTCCCTGAAGAAATATTAAAATTGCTTGCAGACTGAATCAATACTCACTGAACACCAGGCATGAAGACCTGGAGATTTTTTAATGGCACAACAAACAGCATTTCAGAAGGGAAGGGGGATTCCTGAACACACTAAAAGCATCCACACACACAGTTCTTTCCCTTCCCACCCCCTTTGATTCACACTGAGGTTGAAAATCTAGCTCCGTCTTAGATCTGAAACCCAGGAAAATAGATATTTATTTCTATTTGTTTTTATTGAGGAGTGATATAGATGCAGTTTGGTTGGCGAGGAGTGATATAGCTGCAATTTCATGCCACTGGGAGTCAGTCCTGACAGGTTATTCTTCATAGGTTGGAAAACATCTCATAATCTTGAGGCTTCCCATCAACCACTCATTTCAGTAAACCTCATCTGGGTTCAAATAAAATGATGGTGCATATACAAATTGGGCAGATTCCACATAAGATTTTCTAAGCAGCTACATGGAGATATAAAGATAAATCATGCTTTTTTTCTTTTTCAAATACAGCATGGAGCCGTTTCTTCAAGTATGCAAAAAAGGGGGGGGGCAGTATTTCAAGTTCATAATGTTTACATTGCTGCTTGAAGCAACATGGACTCTGCAAGTCCATGCAAGAACTGCAAGTGGGAAATCTGTGTCCAATTGTGGGGAATTGTAGTGGTGCTTAGTGGGTTTCATGCACAAATGTTCTTTGGGAGCAACAAAATTGATTCTTATTCAAAGATGTGTTGCTCATAACAAAAGAAGTTATGGAAAATTTGGGAAATAAAAAGCCAGGCTTCAAGAAGTGACAGCTACCCATATACCACATGGAAGGATCTATCTAAAATGAACTTGCTTTCTGGAGAAATTTCAGAAGCTCCATTTTGTAATATTTAAGACACTATCATCACAAGAGTTTGGCATTGTAACCAGGTCTATGACCAATTCTGATATCTAGTTTTCGTAGAGACCTTTCAAACAGGCTAATTGGCATGGCATTTCAGCAAGATGGAATTAAGAAACACAAGGGAGAAAAGCTCTCATAAGTGTATCATGTGCATGTTCTATCCATCATGCTCCATTTCTACAGGGCCTATTCAAGAAAATAAGCCCAAACAATAGAGGCACCATAAGAAGAAAGTCCAGTTGCCTTGAACAATTTTTCTGCCCTGATAAGTTCTCCTATGGAAGCAATAATGGCCACATCCATAGGGTTGTTTTGAGACTGATGGGAAGAAAAGTATTAGCACACTTTATATATTAAAAAGAAAGACCAGAATCCTCTAATACGGTGATTCTACTGCATAACTACAAGTATTCCTGGAATAGATGACATTTAGAAATGGGAGATTTCAACTATCCTGATATTTGTTGGAAGATAAACTCTGCCAAATATATCAGGTCCAACAAATTTCTCACTTGCCTCGCAGATAACTTCATGGTCCAGAAGGTAGATCAGCTATTTAAGATTTGATCTTAATCAACAGTGATGACCAGATTAATGGACTGGAAGTGGCGGCTTCTTTAGGTGGGAGTGACCATGTACTTCTACAGCTTGTTCTACAGTGGAAATGGGAAGTCAAGCATAGTCAGATACACATGCTAGACTATAAGAAAGAAGATTAGGGCAAAACTGAATATAATCTCATGGTCAGGAAAACTAAAAGAGGAAGCAGTTTGTGAAGGATGGGAGTCTCTGAAAAGTGATACATTGAAGGCACAATGTCAACAGTTCCCATGAAGAAGTAAAGTAGGAGGTGATGATATCTAAAGAACTTCCAAATGAGTTAAGACTTCAAAGGGACATGTACAAGAAGTGGAAGGGGGGAGGGGGGAGAGGAATTCAGATGAATTCAAGCCAGCATATGTAGCACATGTAGCAAGTTAGAAAAGCCAAAGCACAGAATGAGCTCAGGTTTGCTAGAGAGATTAAAAACAATAAAAAGGGTTTTGTTGTTGTGTCTGCAGCAAAAGGAAGAACAAGGATGTGATAGGACCACTGTGTTCAGGTGAATTCAATGTGTTGACAGGAGACAGTGAAAAGGCAGAACTGCCCAACACCTTATTTGCTTCAGTTTTTTGCTATTTAATTTCTATCATTGCTCTCCTCAATGCCCCTGTTCTTGGAGTCCATCCCCCCCATAAAGGATGCTATTCCGCTTATCTCACCCTGAGTTTTTAACACTTTATATGTATGCCTGAGGCCCACCCTGTCTTTGTGATTTTAGATATTTAGTTGTATATTGTTTTTATTTATATGTATGTATTTTTATTTTTATTGCATTTATTGCTGATGTTTTTGATTTGATTTTATTGTCATTTGTTGTCTGGGCTTGGCCTCATGTGAGCCGCCCCGAGTCACCATTGGGGAGATGGGGGCAGGGTACAAATAAAGGTAATAATAATTATTATTATTAGTTTTCTGCCAAAAGGTTAACAGTACTCAACTTGGGGATAATAGTGCAGAAGATGCAATAGGGGAAATGTAGCACAAAGTAGGCGAAGAGGCAGTGCAGAAATGTCTGACTACTCTAAATGAAGTCAAGTCTCCAGGGCCAGGTGAATTACATCCAATGGTAATTTCAAAACTTCTGTGATACATCTTTCAGAATTTCTTGAGAACAGAAGAAGGTCCAGCAGACTGGAGGAAAGAACATGTTCCCATCTTCAAAAAGGGAGGGAAAGAAGACCCAGACAATTATCACCCAGTCAGTTGTACATCAACACTAAGAAAGATACTAGAGCAGACTATTAAACAGACAATCCGTAAGCACTTAGAAAAGAATGACTTACTCACTAATAGTCAACATAGGTTTTTCAAAAACAAGTCATGCAAGACTAACCTCATCTCTCTCTCTCTCTCTCTCTCTCTCTCACTCACTTTGATAGAATACCTTGAGTTCAGAAAAGACTTCAGCTAGGTGGTCCAGGATATTCTGGCAAAAAACTAGTAAAATATGGGCTAGATAATTCTACTGTTATGTGGATTGGGAATTGGTTAACTGGCTGAACCCAAAGGGTTCTTACCAATGGCTCCTCTTCATCCTAAGAGAGAAGTGACCAATGGGGTTCCACAGGGTTCTGCCCTGGGTCCAGGATTATTCATCATCTTGAAAAGTGTAAGGTACTACACTTAAACAATAAAAATGATATGGGATGGGTGACACTTGGCTTAAAAACAGTACATGTGAAAGGGATTTCACAAATTGAACATGAGTCTTCTCAAGAGCATGAAATTCTATGAGTCTATGAAATACATTGATGCCAATGTGCATCAGTCACTTTGCTGTATAGTGAAGTAACAGTAGCTCTTCTCTGAATAAAGATGTTAAGGAACTGCCCAATTCAAATTCCCACAGACATCAGTCCTCTTGATATTTCATCCTGACTTAGATGTGTCAGTTAAATAAAGGCAACCTATCCCATGTTTTGTGAGTTATTGTTCTGGGATTCCTCAACAAATCTGTACTATTACTTTGTGCTGTGAAATATATTTTGATAGTTTTGTCCGTCCTAGCATTACTTTATGGGGTTGCTGCACATGTGTGCCAGTTACATTGATCCTATCCAGGGCCGTAGCCAGGATTTTGATTCGGGGGGGGGGGGCTGAGTTTGGTTCGGGGGGGGGGCTGAGATTGGGTGGAAGAGGGTCTACCCTAGCAAACCTTTTGTATTGTTATCCCAATAACCCCATTAATGTGGGATATAATGAGCATGGTGATCAGATCATGATATGAATAAACATAACAGCTTAAATAATGTACCAGTAAGGCCTTCTCGCGGATCACCCTGAGAATTTCAGGGGGGGGGCTGAAGCCCCCTTAGCCCCCCCCCCCCTGGCTACATGCCTGATCCTATCAGTATTATTTTGTAATTCCATGTTTTGTACATTGACTTAGCAGGTAGTCCCAGGGCTCTGGTATATTGAATAATGATGCAAGGGTTTTATGATAGCCTCTTGTCAGCCCAGAGAGTTCATTTGCTTTTTCATGTATCTATAGGTACGATAATTTAATTTCTGGATGTCCATTGCATTCAAGGAACTGCAACATTCTGCCCTTGTAGCTCACACTATCTCCCCTGATTGTATGGAAAGCCATACTTAAAAGTGACTTATTTAAATAAAGAGAGAGCAATCATTATATGATTTTTTTCCTGATTCCACACACTTTGAACCAAATGTGAACCAGATATGTTACAGTAAATTATTTGCTCTTAATTGCAATATTAAAACATGTCTGTTTCTGTACATATGTTGATAGATTTTTTTTCATACATGAACATGTGTTCACAGAAGATCCAGATTCAGGGCCAACTGATTGTCCAGTTTTTGGTAGTCACTGTCTCACAGCCTAATCAATATCATAGGGTTGTTGTGAAAATAAATTGGTGGGAGGGGAGATACTCCTGACCTTCAGCTCATTGGAAATAAACTTACTGCAACATTACAATAGTGATGCTGCAACAACGCTGCTGCTGTAAGTTTGTTTCCAGGCACAATTCAAAGTGCTAGGTAAGACCTATAAAGCTTCATATGGCTCAGGTCCATGCTATTTGGCCAATATCTCCCTGTACAAACATGCCTTTTAAGTTGCGAGCTGCTTTGCTTCCTAATTCTGGAGGAAATGTGAGAGTCAACAACAACAACTAAATTCACAGCTTCTGTGATGTCTAGTCCCCCCCCCCCCCCTCCCTCATGCATGTAAATACTGTGTGAGCAACCAAATGTTGCAGATGTTTTTTGGAAAGACCATAAATTGAAGTCAGAGAAGAATGACCTATGTGGAGATGAATTAATGATTAATTGCTTATCATTATGAACCTCAGGACTGTGCATAAATTCATGCATGGTGTTATGTGTGCATATCTAGAATTGCTAGATATGATCATTTTGCAACAAGTACATGCATTTGGAAAGGTGATCCTTCACAGGGACTACACTTGCTGGATTTGGACATCTACCAAAGCTTAGCAACAAAACCCTAACACAGATTCATAACGTTGGAAGAGGTCCCAAGGCTACTCTACTCCAATCCTCTGATAAAGCAGGAGTGATTTGCTCACATCTATCCTATTCCCATAGAAAGCAAGAGGTAAAAGATAATTTAACATGAACAAGAGTAAAGCCTCTCTTTCTCAGTCATCTTGATATTGTAAGTCATAACTACCTGTCTGAATTTATGGGAACATGGTAATCATATGATAAACAAACATGTCAGCATGGTCCTAACATCCCTGATATCAAATTCTCCCAGTTTCAAATGAAAGCAATATTAGGAACATTTGTGAAGCATCATCCAGTTCAAGCAGTCCACAGTCACAAGCTCCTCCAGAAGCCCATTGCTGGAATGGAGCTGTAGATTCAGAAAATACCGTATATACTCGAGTATAAGCCGACCTGAATATAAGCCGAGGCACCCAATTTTATCACAAAAACTGGGAAAACATATTGACTTGAGTATAAGTCGAGGGTGGGAAATGCAGCAGCTACAAGTAAATAAATAGATACTAATAAAATTACATTAATTGAGATACCAGTAGGTTGAATGTTTTTGAATATTGACATAAAACTGTTATTTAAGATAAAACTGCCCAACTCTGAATTAAATCATTATTCTAACCTTGTTCAGTGTAAATGTGCTTGTGTATACATCCAATAATAATAATAGAGAGTAAAATAATAAATGTAATAAAATAGAATAAAATAATGGAAGTGTAATAATAACAGTAATAATAGAGTGAAATAATAAATGTAATAATAATAATAGAATAAAATAATGTAAATGTAATAATAATAATCACCATCATAAGTAGAGTAAAATCATAAATGAAAATGAAAATAATAGTAATAACTGTAAAATAATAAATAACCTTGACTTGACTATATGCCGAGAAGAGCTTTTTCAGCCTAAAAAGGGAGCTGAAAAACTAGGCTTATACTCAAGTATATATAGTAAGCTCCTTCTTGAAGATCTGCACAATGTTCTGAAAGTGTGATTTTGGTGGCAACGGAGTTTAGCAGCAAGTACTCAGGCTATCTCTATTCTACTCCACTCTTCTTTCTTTTTCTGGTACATATTCACTCCTAACAATCTGTTTTATGTTTGACACAGTCACAATTTTATCATGAAGGCCACAGAGTTCCCTTTCCATGCTGCTCTTGCTGCTGACTTTCCACTTAGGTGTAAGCACATTTAAAGAAAACCTAACAGAAGAAAAAGGCGAAAGGGTCTGGCTTTTAAATAATTGGAAATTGTTAAATAGAGGATTCTAGCATATCTTTCTGGTAATGGAAATAAATTCTGTTGTATTTGCATTTTAATTTTCCACATAAACAAAAGCTGAGAGTGTGCCTTCTTCAGCAGAATTGGTGGTTGGGATTTAATTAGAAATGAAAAGTTTATAGAGTCCTCTTTAATGCGATTAATGCACAGTTAACATTTATCACATAAAATGCTGCTGTTGCCTTCCTAAGCAGCCATTGGTCATGAAATGAATTTACTTTGAATATTTTGAGAACTTGTGACAGAGGCTTTGTACCATCTTGGGTGGCTTTTTAGGGCACACAACCTGCCCGTTTGGCAAAGCCATGTCCAGATTCTACTTTTTGCTCACATAATGGTTGCTCTTCATCGCATTTGGGGCGCTTTGATGGTCCAGTATAGCCAGAGTCACAATCTGTGAACCAACGCTTTTTTCTGCTGCCCTGGAGACAGCAGAAAACAATATTTGAAAGAACACTGAACAATGGCTTCAAACTACAAGAAAGGAGATTCCAACTGAATATGAGGAAGAACTTCCTGACTGTGAGAGCTGTTCAGCAGTGGAACTCTCTGCCCCAGAGTGTAGTGGAGGCTCCTTCTTTGGAGGCTTTTAAGCAGAGGCTGGATGGCCATCTGTCAGAGGTGCTTTGAATGTGATTTTCCTGCTTTTTGGCAGGGGGTTAGACTGGATGGCCCAAGAGGTCTCTTCCAACTCTATGATTCTAAAGAGCAATTGGAGTTGATGCTTTATATCAACTTGATTTCTCTCTCTCTCTCTCTCTGCAGTCTTCATTTATAATTAGATAATTCATATTCTAAAAGGTATACACATTTAAATAAATTTGCTATACTGACAAGCAGTGGCCCATCCGCAAGGCAGTAGACATGACTTGACTATTATAGAATTAAATCTGTGCATTATGTCCTATCCTTGCCATACTGTATGCGTCTCGAGGCCTCTTTAATCCAACCCTCTGTGTCCACTGTCCTAGAGGATTAGAGCCAACCAAACTAGAACTAAAGATGAAATAAAATATGTGATTAAAATCAAAAATGGAAAAAAATATTAAAAAGCAAGAATGAAGAAGGAGCAAGCTAAGTTGTATGAGGTGAAGATTAAGGAGCTGGGATGTTTCACTTGAAGAAGAGAAGGTTGAGAAGGCATATGATAGCCATGTTTAAATATATGAAAGGATGTCACAATCAGGAGAGCTCGGGTGTGCTTTTTGTTGCTCCATAGACTAAGGACCTTATCTGGCATTCTTTGGGATCCATTGCCACGTGCTTAGAAAACGGAGCCTTACTGGAGTCCCATGGAGGCCAACACATGACATGAGGGCACTTCCCGTGTGAATTCATGGGGGCTCCATTTCCTAAGCACATTGAAACAGACTCCAGGGTCCATCTTCATGAGTCGGGTGTTACTTGACTCCTGAATGAAGAATGCAGGGGAAAGTGCAAAAAGTCGGGGGAAAGATAGGTAAGTACATGGGATGGCTGCTCATCCCTCAAAATGGGGAAAGACAGAAGGGAATGGATTAAGATGGTTCCATCTGCTTTCCCCGCTTTCCCCTCACTCTGTCTGATGAAGCCCTTTGACAAGGAACAGTGGATTCAAATTGCAGGACAATACATTCCACCTCAACATTAGGAAGAACCTCCTGAGGCTTTGACCCCATATTAACAGCAGTCTCTGAGGATGTAACACAAGCACCTGCTTGTCCGATTTTGATGGATTCATTTCAATCTGGGCAGCTCAAGGATGTGGACAAGATTCTTGGAGAGGTGAGGCCGACCACATGCATCCTAAACCCCTGCCCATCCTGGCTGATCAAGGAAGTCGGGGTTAGGCAAGGTGGGTGAAGGTGCTGGGAGGGCTAGTTTCCAGCGAGTCTAAAAGAGGCTATGATAAAGCCGCTATTGAAGAAACCATCACTATACCCCGCCCAATTAGACAACTTTGGGCCAGTTTCCAATCTTCCCTTCTTGGGCAAAGTTCTGGAACGTGTGGTGGCCTCGCAACTCCAAGGATTCTTGGTAGACACTGATTATCTAGATCTGGCACAGTCTGGCTTTAGGCCAGGACATGGTACTGAAACAGCCTTGGTCACCTTGGTAGATGATCTACAACAGGAACTAGACAGGGGGAGTGTGTCCCTGTTAGTTCTGCTGTACTTCTCAGTGACCTTCGATACCGTCGACCACGGTATCCTTCTGGGATACCTCAGGGAGATGGGACTTGGGGGTACTGTTTTGCAGTGACTCCAGTCCTTCCTTGAGGGTCGTTCCCAAAAGGTGTTGCTGGGGGACACTTGCTCGCCCTCACAACCATTGACTTGTGGGGTCCCGCAGGGTTCTATAGAGTCCCCCATGTTGTTTAACATTTACATGAAGCCACTGGGAGAGATCATCCAGTGGCTTAAAGTGTTTTTCTCCCTAAAGAAGATAGAACAAAACTATTTTCTCGTGGCTTCAAAATTGTTTAGGTTAAACTAAAAAAGTTTCAGGATGCCTTAATTTTCATGCAGCAGAATAAGACTCTGTTGTCCTGCAGAGTTATACCTTTCTGTATTTGGGAAAGAACAAGATTTATAATGTAGACTTTCTATAACATTGTCAGTTGAACAGTTGTAAAGGTGGCCCTAAATTCACTAAATTCATTAGCCTAGATCTGTTGAAGATGGGAATCAACAAAAAAGAGTGAGGTCAAAAACTTTCCGATGAAATCAGGGCAATATATCCCAAGGACTTTTGTGTGTATGTGTGAGTGTGTGTGTGTGATACAAATGTAGCAAACATGAAGTTGCGTACTGTTTGTGGGCTATACTATAATTAATGTGTGTTAAATGCAGTGGAATTTTCTTTGTTATTAGAAAAGATCCCAAACTTACAAAATCCAAGGTTTGTTTGTTTGTTTGTTTTGAGTTAGGAATGACTTGAGAAACTGCAAGTCACTTCTGGTGTTAGAGAATTGACCATCTGCAAGGACGTTGCCCAGGGGATGCCTGGATGTTTTACCATTCTGTGGGAGGCTTCTCTCATGTCCCTGCATGGGGAGTTGGAGCTGACAGAGGGAGCTCAACCCCTTTCCCCGAATTTGAAGCGCTGACCTATTGGTCAGCAGTCCCGCCAGCACAAGAGTTTAATTCATTGCACCACCAAGGGCTCCAATGTAGAAAACCAGGTTTGGTCAAAGCATGTGCTGTTCTGGTACTAGATCCATCATCAGATGCACTTCAGCTGTCTGATCCAGTGAGTTCAGGTCCACAAAAGCATCTGCCACAACAATACTTTAAAGTTCTATACTGTCTTACTTGTTTATTGTTTTACTGCTATAGACCAACACAGATATATCTCTATTATTGCACTTTTATGTATAAAATTTATGCTAGAATAATAATAAATTATTCTGGCATAAAATTTATACATAAAAGTGCAATAAAAAACAAATATATGCAACAAAGTCTAAATCCAGAGGAAGTTTGGGAGTGTCCAATTCAGCAATTGATATGAATGAAGGTGAAATTGTTTTTGAGAGTCCCAATCAAAACACAATAGAAAGTGCATGAGCACAAAGGCCGAATGGATACAGAAAGGAAATAATGATGCTAGAGATAATTGCACGCAAAAAGCACTCCTAGTTATGCTCAAAGCCAAGATGGTAAAATTGGAGTGCTTGTTTTCAAAGTAGAACATAAATATATTGTGGGTAATGCAAACATGGTGAAATGCAAAGTACCAGTGAGATATGATCAGCTATGGCTAGCAAAGGCATGGAACCGTGTTCTGGGGAGAAGGTACATTAAAGAGGGCACAGTGGCAACCAAACTAGAAACCTTATATTCCATATAATCACTGTGGAATATCATGCCCATAAAATGATTTTGTATTGGGGACATCTCATTCTTTGCTTTAAGACCACTTACTTCCCCTAACTAAAATGGTTTGAGTCTTAAAATAAAGAACGAGATGAGGGAGACCTCTAAGGAGAATATACTATAGTAATGAAAGAGTGGTAATCCTGCAGACTAGGGACTATGTGGTCTTTTGTGGTCCTGTGTGACCTTTGGTGTCCTCCAGTTCCCTGCAAGCCCCCACAAAATTATCAACATGCCATGAGGCCCCCATTTTAGCAGAAACCCCACCCACTCATCCACGAAACCCCAAGACTGTGGAGCGACCTGCTGGAAGAGATCTGACAGCTAAATAAGCTGAAGACATCTGAAAACCTATCTCTTCTGGCAGGCCTACCAAGTCACTTTAACTTGCATCTAGTGTTCACTATGTTTTCATCTTTGTTCTGTGTATTTTAATACATGTATTTTGCAGAAATACATTTAATTAGTGTATTTTATATAATGTTTACGATGATTATGTGTTTTAGCTATTTTGTAACCCACTTCGAGTCACAAGGAGAGGTAGGCAAGAAATAAAGGTATTAGTATTACTACTACTACTACTAATAATAATAATAATAATACCAGTACAGGTGGTCCCAGTGGTAATCGGCACACTTGTTGCCATGCCAAAAGATCTCAGCCGGCATTTGAAAACAATAAACATTGACAAAATCATGATCTGCCAATTACAAAAGGCCACCTTACTTGGATCTGTGCACATCATTCGAAAATACATCACACAGTCCTAGACGCTTGGGAAGTGTTCGACTTATGATTTTGTGATATGAAATCCAGCATATAGATCTCGTTTGCTGTGACATAATGTGTTTTTGTGTCAACAATAATAATAAATTTATTTATACCTGTCACCATCTCCCCAAAGAGACTTGGGGCAGCTCACAAAAGCACTTCAAAGTGCTGCACATAAAACAAACAACACATGAGCATATCAAACAACAACGTAAGTCTAAAATCAACAAACACATATAAAACCCTATGTGATAAAATTGTAAAATTCATAAAACACGGTAGAACCTACGAATAAAGCTGGCTATCTACAATTAACAAATCAAAGTGCTGGAGTGAAACAATCGCGGGGAACTCGAATCCGACCATAGATTACACAAGGTCAAAGGCCTGTCTAAAAAAGCCATTTTTTCAACTTGCCTGAAAGATTTGAAGAGTGGGGGCCATTCTAATCTCTCTAGAGAGGGTATTCCAGAGTCAGGGGGCCACCACTGAGAAGGCCCTCTCTCGTACCCACCAACCGTGCATGAGACAGTGGTGGGGCCAAGAGAAGGGCCTCCCTGGTGGATCTGGTTCATAGAAGGAGATGCAGGTTGGACCCGAAGTGTATACTATTACTATGACTACTACTATTAAAACTGCTTAAAAAATTTCTTGCCAGTCCCAAATGGCAAAAAAATTCCACTAAACATGGCCCTGCAAACAATTTAAAGAGACAAAATATTACTTCCATTTGCCCCAAGTGGTGGTGCACTGTACATATCTTGGGTCTTGGAAGGGCTGGAAACATGGTGTACTCTGTCAGTTTCTGCATAAATCCTCTGCTTTCTGAGCTATCACACAGGCAAGTGTTTTTTCAGCCTATGCTGCTCACCCCCCCCTTTTTTTTTCAAAGAGTAAACCTTGGAATTGCAGAAATCTAAAATCTTGGTCTAAAAAGGGGGAAACTATAACTACAGGGAACTGGTAATATATTGAAATTAATGTCTGAAGAATAAATTATTTTTTAAAATAATACTGTAAAAGATTCATGGAAGAGGATTAATGGTGAGAAAGGGGGCATCGAGGCACATCTTAGGACCACCCACAGGAACACTACACTACAGCAATCTATAACAGTTTCCATCCCACATTAAAATAAGCACGTTTAGCAGTTCTGTGCAAATTGGGAGCTCTGAAGACGATTGTTCCCTGACTCCAAAACCTCTAATTCTATACACTTCAAAAACATTTTCAAAATAGAGACCCATGGGGAACCGGTGGAAGTAGTCTTGCATTGTTCGATGGGCTCTGTGGGACTCCATTTTTTTTACAAGTGTGTAGAAACACAGGGAAGCCTGTGTCTGATGGGATCCTAAATCGTAAGTGACATCCAAAACCTGGTGAGTGCTGTTGGAAAAAAAGTAGCACCAATGCTATCAAATGTATGTAAGTAAGTGGAGAATAGCTATAGACTTCTAATGCATTTGACTTGAGGCAACTTCCCAATCAAATGGGGACAAGTAAAGGGAAAAATAAAAGCCAGTCAAAAAGATCAGCTAAATGTATACTGCAGGTCTGGAAAGATATCACCAAATCCAAGACGTTATCAGCATGGTTTATAAGCAATGTTAAGAAAGCTGTGGTGGCACAGTGGATTAAACTGCTCAGCTGCAGAACTTGCTGAGCGGAAGCTTGGCAGTTCGAATCCGCAGACAGGGTGAACTCCCATTGTTAGCCCCAGCTTCTGCCAACGTAGCAGTTCAAAAACATGCAAAAATAAAAGATCAATAGGTATCGCTTCAGTGGAAAGGTAACGGTGCTCCATGCAGTCATGCCGGCAGGGGCGGTCTGTCCATGTAAGTGAACTATGTGGCCGCATGGGGCACCATCTTGGATGGGCGCCGCCACGCTGGCCGCGTTGCCATAGCAAACCTCCCTGCTGCTGGCCTGCTGCCTGCAGCAGCTTCTGAGCATGCGCGGACATTTTCGTGCATGCCCAGAACCTCCAGAGCTGAAGTTCAGCTCCGGCAGTTCTGGGCATGCGTGAAAATGTCCGCACATGCTCAGAAGCTGCTGCAGGCAGCAGCAGGGATCGGCGCCAGCCGCGCCGCCGAAGCAAAACTCCCTGCTGCTGCCTGCAGCAGCTTCTGAGCATTTGCAGACATTTTCACGCATGCCCAGAACCGCTGGAGCTGAACTTCGAAGGCCTCTCCTAGCGCTTCCTGGTGCCCGCTGCCGGCCCCTCCCATGGGGCGTTGCACAGGGCAAGGGAGAGCGCTCTCCGCCCTGTGCAATGCCCGTGGGTGGGGCTGGCAGGGGAACCAGGAAGCGCGAGGAGGGGCTTTCAAAGGCCTCTCCTAGCGCTTCCTGGTGTCCGCTGCCGGCCCCTCCCACGGGGCGTTGCACAGGGCAAGGGAGAGTGCTGCCCACCCTCTGCAATGCCCCATGGGGGGGGGGCATGGGGAACCAGGAAGTGCGAGGAGGGGCCTTCGAAGGCCTCTCCTAGCGCTTCCTGGTGCCCGCTGCCAGCCCCTCCCAGGGGGTGTTGCACAGTGCAAGGGAGAGCGCTCCCCGCCCTCTGCAATGCCTCGTGGGTGGGGCTGGCAAGGGGAACCAGGAAGCGCGAGGAGGGGCCTTCGGAGGCCTTCGAATTGCACAGGGCAAGGAGTGGCGGCGCATGGGAGGAATGGAAGGAGCGTGCGCAAGGTACCGCTTAAAAATTGGGGGGGGGCACCAAAATAATGTTTGGGAGCAAAATAATGTTTTTTTTGGGGGGGTGCCAAAATAATGTTTGCCTACTATTGGAAATTACCTTAGACCGCCCCTGCATGCCAGCCACATGACTTTGGAGGCGTCTATGGACAATGCTGGCTCATCATCTTAGAAATGGGGATGAGCACCACCCCTCAGAGTCAGACTCGACTAGACTTAATGTCATGGGAAACCTTTACCTTATAAGAAAGGTAACCAAGGGAGTGAAAAGACTTTTTTTCCAAATGTGATTGTACACATATTAAAGAAATCTATTTTGTTAATAATATAATACCTGCATCAATCTGCACAAATTCTTTCAACTTACATTTTATTTTATGTTTTATGATCTCTCATACCAAAAATTATTTAGAGATGGCTGCTTCTGTGTTGTGTCCATAGATTACAGGAATATTTGTCATGTTTTGATCCCATGAATGAACTAGGGATTTTAATGATGACAGAAAACACAGGTTTAGTAGTTTTGCGATTGAGAAGGTTCTAACCAGTAGATTCCTGTGATAGTCCACATTGCCTACATACATATCCCTTTAATTCACTGGTTGGTGGAAAATGCATTTTCCAACGTTAAAAAAAATTCAGCAGGATTCCCATAGGAATATTGGGTTCATATATAAAAGAAACATTGCTTCAGGAAAGATGTCTGGATCTTGTGCAACTATTGAGTGGCAACAAAGATGCCCTAAGGTTTAGTTACTACTGTCATGAAACTATCTTCGGAAGGATTAAAAATGATCCGCTCAAAGGCAGGACATAACAGAAAAAGACCAATCCAAAGGTGTTGTGACATGCATCCAAGCACATACACGCAATCCCTGAGTGGCACAAACTGGTAGGAAACAACATTCTGACAATCTGAGCCATGGCAGACATTTTTGAAAAGGCACAGTGACACTGCATACTGTTTTGCTGTCGTTGCACATTCTGTCTTTTAAAACACTGGCATTTGATAGATTTTCCCAACTTTTAGTACAAGGGAAAATAAATTTAAAATTGGACCTGCTTCAAACATGAAGTGTGTTATATTTGCGATGCTGAGGCTGCATATATTTCCCCCTCTCTATTATCCCCTCTTTCGTCTACTTCCAACATAGGATTGCTGCCCCTTTTCTTGTGCATACAAGACTGGCATCCCTGGCTTTCATGCCTCCCAGCAGTGAATCCCCTCCATGGTCCACCAATATTAAACAATCATGTTGCCCATTTCCCAGCAACAAGAACTCCTGTTACAAAGTTATTGATTGGTTTCCATGCAGATAGATGGGCTTGTCAAGCTCCCTTTGCCTTCTCCCTGAATCTACCACTTCTGTTTGGGTAGATCGTTGCTTCTTTGTTGGGGGGGGGGGGTGGATAGGATTGCATAGAGAGACCACCCTCTGCACGGCATTCTTCACACAGACCACCCACTGTAATAAATAGAGCTGGGCTGAGCGATAATAAAAGTAATTGAGTGGGTTACCTGTGCAGGCATAAGATTTATATCTCCTCATATTTGAAGTGATTGTTTTATTGAGTTCTCAGTATGGTTAGGATGTTATTTATTTATTTATGGAATGCTACAGCATTGCCTTGCATCTTTCCTCTTCTCCAAATGGGACTTGAGGGAAAGCCTGTCAAAAGAAGGGGGCATCCCTTCCAAATGAGCCCTTTAAGGTGCGCTCTTCATATGTACTGGCTCCCACTGTTGCCATTTGCAACCGTGGAACTAGTGATGGTGCCAGCGGCGAGAATAGTGCGATCTTTAAAGAAACATAGAAATTGTGTGCACCAAAGATGATGCCTTGCAGCATAAAGAAGAAATGTCCTGTTTGCTTTGCTTAAAAGCAAACAAACAAAGCAAAGCTAAAAAGAGAATACGCGGGGCGGGGAGAGGCAGAAATTATTGAACAAAAGGGCATCACTGTTGCTGATTAATCTGAGTTTGCATATATGATAAAGCAATCAAGAGCTTCCCCTTTTCGTTTTCCTCAAATTAATCTATATAAATAAAAATGTAATGTTCGTTTGTGGGATAACATAACTCAAAAAACACTGGATGACTTGACACCAAATTTGGACGCAAGACACCTATCAGGCCAATGAGTGACCATCACTTATGAAAACACTGAAAAACACAGCAGAAGGGACTTTAAAAGCCAAAAAACAAAAATACATGTATATGACAGATATAGTATCATAGATTTGAAAGGGAACCCTAAAGAAGGACAATTATATGTTGTATGTTCTAGAGTAGGCAAACCAGACAATCTCTGCATCAACACTGATAAAGAAACAAGAAATACTGTTTACCCACAAGCATAACGAAATTACATATATTAGAAACCAGCACTTTCTCATTTTTTCCACTTCACCAGACTGGGCCACAGCAACGTATGGCAGGGGATGGCTAGTATATACATAAAATGGTGGAAAGCATATATCCCAGTATCCACTTGGGAAATTGCAAGTCAACGGTCACCCAAAAACACCCCTTATGATCAACAATGATCTACAACATCAAATCCTGGAACACCAGCACCAAAAACTAACTTTTGACTCGGAAGTCTGGTATCTCAAAAGAATCATCATGAAGAATTATTATAAAACATTCACTGCTTTACATGATTGGAATGCTATTTAAAATCTGCATGGCAGTTATTACCTTTGTAAGAATTATCTCCATGGTATAGAGCTCTAAAAACAATTCTTTGATTCATATTGCTTGTTTTTAAAAAATGCATTTTTGTTACCAATAAAGCCATAATAATGATGACGATGATAATAATAATTATTTATTTATTTATATCCCACCACCATCTCCCGAAAGAGACCCGGGGCGGCTTACAGCACGTAGTAGTGCAAAAATATACAAAATACAGTGAAATACATATGACATATAACACTGTTAATTTACATACAACCAATAATGTATATAAAACAGCATACAACCCCCTTCTAGTTAGATATAAATACTCAATAAAACATAGGAATAACTGCAGATTAAAATACAGCCATGTCAGTGCTGGTCACATAAAGTGCAGGAATAAATATTTAACTGATTGTATTAATCATGTTCAAAGGCCTGTTTGAAGAATCAAGTTTCCAGATTTTTACAAAAACATTGGAGTGTGAGGGCTAGCCTAATTTCTATGTGGAGGGCATTCCAAAGTTAAGGGGCCACCACCAAGAAGGCCCTCTCCCTCGTCCCTACCAACCGCACTTGAGACAGAGGTGGGACCATGAGGAGGGCCTCCCTTGCAGATCTTAGAGCTTGCGTTGGTTTGTAGGTAGTGATGCAGACTTGAAGATAGATTGGACCTGAACCATGTAGGGCTTGGTAATGACCTGCACTTTGAATTGGGACCGGAAACTTGTTGGCAGGCGGTGGAGATGCTTCGATAGTATGCTCCCTGTAAGCTGCCCCAGTTAGTAATCTAGCTGCCAGCCTTTGAACTCATTGCAGTTTCCGAGCCATCTTCAAAGGCAGCCCCTCGTAGAGTGCATTGCAGAAGTCCATTTTAGATGTAACTAAGGCATAAATCACTATGGCCAAATCAGGCTTTTCAAAATGTGGTCGCAGCTGGCACACAAGTTTTAATCAACCTTGTGACTGACCAGGAGGACCTCTGTCTTGTCTGGATTGAGCCAGATGGCTGGTGATGGCTTGTTAGCTCTCATCCAGCCCATCACAGCTGCCAACCACCAGTCCAGGACCCGAGAAGCTGCCTTGGAGTAGTAGAGTTGTGTGTCATCTACGTAGAGTTGACACCCAACTCCAAAACTCCGGATGACCTCAGCCAGCAGTTTCATGTAGATGTTGAAAAGCATGGGGGAAAGAATAGAACCTTGCGGGACTCCACAGTTCAATGGCCAGGGGTCTGAGCAGGTGTCCCTTAGCACCACCAACTGCATATGATCCTCGAGGAAGGAGCGGACCCACAGTGCGCCAAGTTCTATTCCAGATAGCCGACCCAGAAGGATGCCATGGTTGATGGTATCAAAAGCCGATGAGGGATCCAAGAGAACCAGCAGGGACACACTCCCCTTGTCTAGCTCTCTGCTGAAGTCATCCACCAAGGCGACCAAAGTATTTAACAATATATAAAAACATCCCTTCTTTTTCTTCTTCTTTGGAAGGAGCATGAGTTGCCTTCCTGAATCAAATCAAGTTCTGCCACAGTGTTCTAAATGGCTCACCAGCCAAATGCTTCTGAAAACTTACAAGTTAAGTGTAAATATAAGTGTAAAGTTGATGACTCCTTTAGCCAAAAACCCAAAGCCTGTGTATGTAATAGGGCTGTTATACAATTTCAAATATGCCCAAATTTCGGAAGTTTTTCGGATACTTCCGACTTTTAAAGCAATTTCGAGAGCAGCCCTCCCAACAGGAATTCCGAATTTTGGATGTCATTTCCGAATTTTCTTGCTGATTGCTCATTGGCTAATAGCTAACAGCTGACTCTCCCATCTGCTCATTTTTTTCCCATTTTCGAAAGTGGACGCCATTTTTGAAGACTTCCGAAGACTTCCGAATTTTGGAAATACTTCCGAATCAATTTTGAAATTTATCGGAATTTTTCGGAAGTCTAAATAATCCGAAAAGCAATCTATGACTACATCCGAAAGTTTTGAAACTTTTTTTTTATCAAACAGCCCTAGTACGTAGCTGTAATGCACAACTAACAGCTTTGAATCTCTCCATTGGGAGAAAAGCAGGATAAAAATTAAGTAAGTAAATAAATAAAATTGTTGACACTGTTCACATGTTTTTCTAAGCCCTGTTTATGAAAACTATCCAAGCTGCTTGCAGCTTTCAGCAGATCTTACGGCAATAAACTGCATAAGTTAATTATGCACTTGTTCATGTCAAGTCCTGAACCTGTTTCCAATTAGGTGACCTTCAGTGCAGTGGTACAAGAGAATACACTCAACAAATGGACACACACATACGTTTTCACTATCTGCACAATATCCATCATGTTTAAACATCTATCATGCCTCTTCTTCTTATCCCTATTTCTAAAATAAGCCTCCAAAAGCTTCTCTTTCCCTATAGAAAAGGTGCTGAACCTCTCGCTCTCTCGGGTTCTGCATTTCCTGTATCCTTCTTGAGATGCAGCCTCCAAAATGATACTAGGTGTTCTAAAGGTATTTTTTCAAAAGATAAATGTCCTTGCAGTTGGTCCTCCATATCCATGTATTTTGTATTTGTGCATTCAACTATTCATAAATGGAGAATCCTATTGCATATAATAGTACTTGAATACTATAGGACTGGTGTGCCACATCACACCAGTACCAGTCCAATACTGTAGGACTGGTGTGCCACATCACACCAGTCCTACATCGCTTGCACTGGCTCCCTATCGAGCACCGGATTGCCTTCAAAGTGCTGGTGTTAACCTTTAAGGCCTTGCATGGTCTGGGGCCAGTGTACCTGAAGGACCCCCTTTCCCTGCATGTTCCCCAGAGACCACTATGGTCCATGGATCAAAACCTACTACAGGTTCCGTCACTTAAGATCTGCTGCTTGTCATCGACACAGCAGCACACTTTTTCTGTAACAGCGCCTATCCTTTGGAACGCCCTCCCGGAGGAGGCACGAACAATAACTGATCTACAGGCTTTTTGGAGGGCCTGTAAGACCAACCTGTTCCGTCAGGCATTCAATCTCTAAGCTGTAACCCCTACACCATTCTTAATCTGTTTTTATTATGTTTTCAAGTATGTTGTTTTGTTGTTCATTGCTGTGAACCACCCTGAGCCCTTTCGGGAAGGGTGGTATATAAGTGGAAATAATAAATAAATAAATAAATATCTACAAATATCGGTATCCACAAAGGGCCCTGGAAGTAAATCCAGCAAATCCTAAGGGCCTGCTGTATAACATAAGGAGAAACCATATTAGAGGCAGACTACACACTTGGTACACAGAGGTCACTGGTTCAGCTCTCAGCTTCATTGGGTATGGCTAGAAACAATCCTGTCTGAAACCCCTGGGACCTGCTCCTAGTGTATGTCAACAGTCCTGGGCTAGATGAACCAAGGATCTTGACACCGCATTAGGCAGCTTCCTATGTTCATCTTTTATTTTCAAATCCCTATTAAATCAAAATGCCTGGATTTTTAAAAAGGTAGTGTAAAAAGTCAAAACCTCTCCAGAGAGTGCCAGTGACAGATGCATCCAAAATGCATTCCTTTGTCAGGGAAGATTTATTGCGCGTTTGACAGATGGACATGTATCAAAACAAAAGAATACAAACACATACACACACACACTGACTTGTATAGTTTAGGAACAGAAGCAAGAAATAAGAAGGTAAGAGATGTGAAATTGACTGCAATCTGGGTCACCGCAAGCCAATCTGAAGGATCAACAGGAGGGCACTGATGTGTCAGGTTAACTTGTGCAGAGCCTATATTACTTAGGGCAAAGATCCAAGGCCTGGGGAAAGGGTGCCATAAAATATCCACCCTTTCCCATAAACCACAGTTTCAGGCATAGAATGTAACCTACCTTTACCAAATCTTCATGTCCCTTTCAGCTCTGGCAGGTGAAAGACAAGCTAGCCCTGGCTCACTGGTCTCAAGTCCCTTGAGTGTGGGCCTCTGGTGTGGTCATTCTATCTCAACGGTGGCTCAGGGAAGCTATAGCTGTGTCCTTATCCTATTACTTTTGGACATCCCCACCAAAAGGTGACCAAATTAACATACTTAATAAACAACCAACAGCTCCACTGAGATTTGGAACGAATTTGCCAAATTAGGTATAACAGAGTAGGCGAAAAAAGGCTCTGTCAAAACATAGAAGTAAAACATTCCTAATCTAAATCTAGAGGAACTTTCGATCCCTCTAACATTGGGGCCCAATTTAATTTATTTAATATGGCAATTTCAAAAACTTTTCTGATTTAACCATAATCACTTAGTTTGGTTAATGTCATTTCACAAAATTTCTTAAATTTTGGGTGGATGCTTAGTACAAAATACATGTATATACAATACTAGCTGTATCCGCCACACTTTATTGTGGCCAACCTTTCCTGCCTCTTTCTCTTCTTTCTTTCTTTCTTTCTCTCAACTCTTTCCTTCCTTCCTTCACTTTTTTCTTTCTTTATCTCCTTCCTTCCCTTCTTCTTCCCTTCCTCCCCCCACCTTTTTCTTCCCTTCCTCTTCCTCTCCTTTCTTCCATTTCTACCTATCCTTGGACTACAACTCCCAGCAGTCCTCCTGATCAATCGATCGATCTATCTATCTGCCTACTCATCTATTTCTATCTAATCTATCTATCTGGAGGACTGATGGGAGTTGCAGTCCTGGAATAGAAAACTGGAAATATGCATGGTTTGGGATGCTCTGAAGGAAATCCAAAGAGAAGAAAGCTTGCAGCTTAGAAGCAATGCATTTGGATCATCCTCCTCTCCTATTTATTTTTTATTTATTTCAGGATTTTACCCCGCTCTTCTCAACCCCCGAGGGGGGACTCAGAGCGGCTTACAGTACGGCACAATTCGATGCCCACATCACAACAGCATAAAACCCCCAAACCCCACAACAATTAAAATACATTAAAATACATTAAAATACAGTTTCCTAAAGGGCCTGGTCTAGGGGATGCTGGGAACTGTAGTCCAGAAGAGCGTGTGGGTATGCTATTGTGTGTTTTGTTTGCCAAGGGAGTCGTTTTTGCACATGTGCTGTAGTGTCTATTTGCTTTTTTGGCTTTTTAAGTCCCTTGCACTGTGTTTTTCAGTGTTTTTATGCATAATGGTCACTTGTTGGCCTGATATGTGTATTGTGTCCAAATTTGGTGTCAATTCATCCTGTAGTTTTTGAGTTATGTTAATCCTACAAATGAATTTTACATTTTTTATTCATATAGATTTAGCTGTTATTGTACAGAACAGGCAGAGATAGATGCTACTCTACAGATGACCTTATCACATTAGGATATATGCCTTTTCTGAGTCTTTGAAAACCATTCTAAATGGGTCTTATCACATGACATTGGTCCCATTCTGTCAGTAATCCATTGGAATCCTTCTGCAAAACGTTGCAGAAATGGAGTAATTGCACACAGGATTCTAATCATGTTTTTAATTTTTAATATGGATCTGATGCACTGTTTTTATGTATAGTCATAAAATCAGTACACATTTTGTCAGATAAAATCTCATGAGAATGGTAGTTCAAGATTTCCAGGCTACATCACTGTGCAATATTAGAATATTTTAAGTGGTATAGGGAGGCATTCAAATGAATTGGGAAGAGCCAGCTTTCTGTGGTGTGATGCAGTATTTTCACAATGTAAAAGCAGGTGTGATGGAGTCAGTATGCATTCCATCTGAATACAGTATACTATAAAAAATACGGGATGCATACCGATTTAAAATGATAAGATCCAGAAGGAGACAATACAGGGTGTAGGCCAACTTAAACACTTTGAGCCTTCCATGACTTTATATCAGAATGTCTTAATGTTACCATCGGTCTGCCTCCTTCATACTGTATCACCAAAGGCATGGCCAGTTAGCTTGGACAAAGTAATTATAGTACAGCAGGAAATGTATCACTAATAGCAATTGTCTTATTGTTGGCTCTCAAACGACCACAACACCACCTACATCAGTGGTTCCCAAACTTTTTTGGCCTACCGCCCCCTTTCCAGAAAAAAATTTACTCACTGCCCCCTATAAATTAATTTTTTTTAATTTAATACCAATTAAAAAATTAAATAAATGTATTAATGCAGTGGTTCTCGACCTTTCTAATGCCATGACCTCTAAATAAGGTTCCTCATGTTGTGGTGACCCCCAACCATATTTTTGTTGCTACTTCATAAATAATTTTGCTACTCTTACGAATTCTAATCCAAGTATCTAATATGCAGGTCAAAGCAAAGGGGGCGGGGCCAAAGAAGAGGGCCACGCAACTCCTCCGAAATAGCCAATTGTTCACTGCCCCCTTAAAGGGGTTCACCGCCCCCAATTTCCCCTGAGCCTCCCACCGCTCCCTTGGATCGCCTCACCGCTCACCAGGGGGTGGTACTGCCCACTTTGAGAATCAGTGATCTACATCTTCAAGAGAAGAATATCAACAGGCTTGAGAGAACCTTAAGTTCTATAAAAATATAAAATATCTCTAGCAGAGCAAAGACCCCTCCTAAGGGAGGGGGAGGGAAAGAGAACAGAAAAACAGTCCAGACTATGGAACTCTGGAGAACTGATGCAGAAAACATATATAAAAATGGGTGGCAGGAAGTTCACTGGAGAAGGGCATGGCACTATGAACAAGTAAACTAAGAGAATGAATTGAATGGCCTGCTAGCATGGCCGGCTGCTATCTTGAACAGGAATACTCCTCTTAAAATGTGCACACACACTGCAAGATGTTATTATTTGTTCCCCCTATAGCATCATCACATTTTCTCAAATGTATTTGTAGTTTTAAACACTGTATGCCTCCAGGAGAGGGAGATGATAGATAGCGGATAGAGAAGGGGAGTGGGGACAGAGAGATTGAACTAGACAATCAACTACTTCTTTCATTTTACCGTTTTCATCCATCGGAATTGGTTCCCAATGTTGAGGAGGAGTACAATTCTGCTATCAGGGTCACCTGACATCTACTCTGAAGTAACTACAGTATATAAGCATTTGACTGGTGCAAACTAAAACTCAAAAACCAAAAGCAGTGATTCGCTTTCCAGTCCACACAGATCAATCATACCTTTTTTTTTTGTTTGCTTTCTCCTGACCCTGAAAACTACTTCTCTTATAGTTTTCCCATATCATATATTCAGAGCTTTATTTCTTGGGTACCTTCTGGCTCTTACTGATAAAGTTGCCTGTGCCTAATTTTAACAAAAATGCATGATGAAACTAAGCACAAATAGCATGAGGGAGATTTTTACATTTGAGTTGGGTGGATAATCTACCTTTCTTCAATATACATTGACGGAATAGAAGACTATAGCACTTGCAAATTCCGAATATATGTTTAATCACAACCTATTTTTGGCAATATGCCATATAATCTGTCCTTCTGCTTTGCTTTATATCACCCACATATTCTACTTGTCTCTCTCACACTCTCTCCAGGCTATTTGGCAGATCACAGAACAAACCTGCCTAGACCCTGAGGTCAAGAGATAGATCAGGTCTGGGCAAACTTCAGCCAGTACGCTGTTAGGAATGGTGGGAGTTAAAGTCCAAAACACCTAGAGGGCCAAAGTTTCTCTCAGTCTCACCACCATCACAAACATGGTTGGAGGAGACATGAGAGATTATTATTATTTATTGTTGTTGTTGTTGTTGTTGAAATTTAGCACACTATTTCCACAACATGCTAGTTATTGATAATTATAATGACTATAGGCCCCTCCCATGGATTCTCTGTTGCTATAATTAAATGTAAGAACCTAAGCAGAATTATTTTAAGGTATGCTTATTCACTATCACTGCATGTCTTGAACAGATACACTCCTGCCCTGAAAGCTGTTTGACAAATTGGTTAATAACCTCCATGCTTTTCTTGCTAATTAGGCTTTTATTTTTGTGTCACCATGTCAATTTTTAAACCTTTATTGTCTTTGTTTTTAATGTGTTGATGTTTTTAGATATTGTAATGATATGTTTTTATTCTATTGATGTATGTTTTAAAATGGCATCGAACTGTGCCTATTGTTCGCCGTCCTGAGTCGCCTTCGGGCTGATATGGGCGGGGTATAAATAATGTAAATAAATAAATAAATTTTCTGTAGGAATATCTTGCCCTATCTTGAACTAGGCCTAACCCTGGAGGCATCAGATCTTGTCCGACACTGGAAGCTAAGCAGTCAGCTCTCATACTTGGATGAGAGATCACCAACAAATGCCAGGTGTTGTTAGGCTTCATTTCAGATGACGAAACTGGCAAAAACATCATATGAAGTTCATTGAATAATCATTAGTCTACAAATGGCTTGATGTACAAATACAACTTTTTTTAAAAAAAATCCTGCCTCCCTGATCCTGAATTGTTACAGCCAGGTAATGAAAAGATCAGCCTATGACACATGAGGACAAGCCCCCTGCTGGTTAAACCATGGTAAAGCACCTGAGATTCTTAATGGCAAAGCATTTGATACCTTCTTAATTCAGTGGTTGGTTCATGTCCTGCATGTAGAAAATATTGCTGAAATATTGTCTTCAGGCTTGGTGGAGGAAATGATGAAAGACTTTAGAAGTCATAGCAAACAGTAGGGAGGATCCAGAATGGACTTCTTTTTCTTGATTGCATTTTTTTATTCTCAATCATCTCCTCCAACTATATTATATTCCGTTGTGTTCCAACTCTGGGACATATACATTTAGTAATTTCCCTTACATTTCGGGTTCGGGTTGCCTAACGGTTGGGGTCCCTTCTATCTTTGTGATCACATCTATCCCTATGAACCGGTGTGGGCTCTAAGATGTGCCAGGGAGGCCCTCTTCTCTGTCCCACTGCTGCCTCAAGTGCCATTGGAGGGGACGAGGGAGAGGGCCTTCTTGGTGGTGGCTCCCAGCTCTGGAACGCCCTTCCCAGGGAACTTAGGCAAGCCCCTACACTACAGTACTTTCGGAAAGAGCTAAAAACGTATCTCTTTCTGCGGGCCTTTGTTAATGTTTCAGATTGCAGCCAGAGTACTATCTTTAGCCAGGAAAGGCTAAAGTGATTGTATGGGTCTTTTAATTAATGACTATTGCCATATTTTATTGATTCTATTGCTCTTGTTAATTTTGGTTTAAAATGTGTTATTGATTTTAATGTTGTTATATTTTATTTTATATGTTGTATGTGCTTTGTAAGTCACCCTGAGTCCCTATGGAAGATGGTGTCAAGGTATAAATAAAAGTATATTATTATTATTATTATTATTATTACACAGTAAATTTTGCACACAATTCCCAGTTCCAGAATACCTTCATATAACAACTTCCTGCACATTGACTTAAGGGCAAAAATACGTAGTTTTTTTTAATGACCCCATCCATCAGTCCTATTCGGTTTAGTGTGATTAACAGCACAATGCTACATGTTCCAACTCAAAATCAAGTCCCATTGAGCTCAATGGGACATGCCTTCAGTGAAGCGAGCACAGAATTGCAATGTTAGCCCCAGTTAAAATTAGGGTGTGTGAATCCATTCTGGTGTTGTTCTGGTTTTGTTTCGAATTTCAGGCTCCCCCCCCCCCCCCCCAGTTCTCTTTTGGGGAATATTCTGGGAAATTAGGAAGGGAGGGGGTTCGGATTTGTAATTTGGAACCCTGAGTTCAGTTTCTACTTTGGGAAGAAAACAAAACAGGGAGGAGGAGGCATACCCGAAATTCAAAATGAAAACAGAATGGATTCTGTGCCGTTTCACAAACTTCTAGTAAACATGCACCTTGGGCAAGCTTACCTGGAAGTAAGCCCCATTTAAATCCACTTACTATTGTTCTCCCTTACTCCTATTGCATAGCAAAAGCTTGACATCAGTTACTGTTCTTTTGTTCTTGAGGTTACCACCATTTTCCACTGGTAGATATAAAGCAGTAAAAAGACCAAACCACTTATATTAATTACACTAAATTACTTTGTTTAAGAAATAGATCAGAATGCAGAAGTATCTTTTCCCCCAACAAAAATGAGTGCGCTTGGGACAGTATTTTCCTGGAAACAAGAAGGTGAATCATGTTTTCACTTGCTCCATGATCACTTCTCCTCTCATCCTTGCCAGAGTTTTTCACTTTATGGTGGCCAGTGGGGTGTAATTGGGATCAAATGCACCAAGAAGAATAGGGAGAGGAAACCTGTAGTGAACTGGCATGTGTAAAAAAGGAAGTGGGCAGGCGGACATAAGGGGAAGCCAGGGCTTTGTAGATGGGTCCTGAGTAGAATTCAGACTAGCTGACTTTGATTTAAGTGACATCAACTCACCTTTTTTTTGGATGCAGTGTCAAGGGTGAATCAACACTGTGGAATTGGTGCAGTTTGACACCACTTTGACTGCTATGGTTCAGTGCTATGGAATCTTGGGATTTGTAGTTTGACAAGGCAGCAGTACTCTTGGGCTGAGAAAGCAAAACAACCTTGTGAAACTTTCCTCAGCAGATTTCATAGCATTGAGTCATGGCAGTCCAATGGATCCTGAATAGTATTCAATCCACAATGTGAATGCGCCTTTGGAAACTCATGGAGGACCAGTAGCTTGCAAATTGACATCACTTCAAATACTTTAGTATTGTTTGGGGATTTTTTCAGCATTGGTCTTGGACTGGTTTATGGATTCTTTGGATGGACATACACACTGTCATTCTGCCGGGGAATCCTTTTCTCATAGTATGTACGTATATACTCACATTTAGTTTATATATATATAATGGCTCTCACCAAAATAAATTTTCAAATATTTTGCCTTCATGGCTCTCTGAGTCAAAAAGGTTCCTGACCCCTGAGATAAGGTATTATTTTAAGTGTGGGTCTGAGTGATAGGGGGGGGCGTAATTCCAAAGTGTGGCCTAGGGTGCAAAAAGGTGTTAATCCGGGCCTGGGAAGCCCACAGAAAGAAGAGATGGATAAGGCAAGAGATGAAAAAGTGGAGGGGCGGGGGGTGCCCCCTTTTTTTCTATACCAGTGTTTCTTTCTTTTTTAACAAATCTTTAGTATATACAGTAAACAACAAAATGTAAAAAGGGGGCAACATGAAGAAACCCAATACATGCAAACACACTAATTATACACTATCAAAGAAAACCACTAAATACTACAAACAACTCCACTTTACTCCTCTCTCCTTCACATAAAAGGCATATAAACATTGATTCCCCGCCCTTCTGAACAAAGACATGTATAACAAAGAATACATTAAGCTTCTCCATAATAATTAGTTTAAAATGCTACACCAGTATTTCTCAGGTTTTCAGATGTGTGTGTGGGGGGGGGTAAAATTTGTGCCCACTGGGGTAGACTGTTTCTTTTGTTCCTGGAAACTTGCCTCAGACTGGCAGCCTATTGCTTGTGGGCTGCCACTGGTCCATGGAATAGCAGCGCTCACCCTCACCCTGCCAACCCTCCCTTGCATTTTCAGGGCTTTTCTGTGCCTTAAACTCCAAAGTGGGTTTAATCCACCAATCTTTTTTTTCCAGACTACTAGGCTTCAATTTTGCTGATGCTACTCAGATGCAGTGCTTTGTTTGTCTACTACGCAATCATCTAACAGTTATTTTACATATTAATCTGCCCTTTGAGAATTCTGCAAGCATTGTATTGTTAGTGGAGCAGGGGGAAGTTGTTGGAAGCAAAGGTTGACATTTGCTACAGGTTTTATGCCTATTGTTTGGTGGTTGAGCGCAGGATTGCAATTTAGCAGAGCTTCTATACCAATGCTGCTTTCTGATCTTAAGTAAAGCCATGGTAGTGCAATGGGTTACACCACTAGCTGACTGGAGGACAAATCAAAGCTGTGAGTCAGAGTGAGCTCCCAACTGTTGGCTCTAGCTTCTGCCAACCTGGCAGTTCGAAAGCATGCAATGCTAGAAGATCAATAAGCACTGCCTTTGTGAGTAGGTAAAAGGGTGCACCATGCAGACATGCTCACATGCCAGCAAAACATGATCAGAGATGTCAACAGACAACAGGCGCCTTGGCATGGAAAAATGGAACAAGAGCACCTCCCAATGACTGGAGTTGAGCATCGCCTCCAGACGCCAGAGATTTAAGGGAATATAAATATTTTATTATTATTATTTTCATTATTATATTGTCATTCAAGAAACTTTGCTTCCTGCATCCTTATTTTGTGCATATATTTATTTTTAATCTCGCTTATTTTCATTCTGTGGGTGGCTGGGTGAGACATGGGTTCCCCCAATCCATAGAGTCCTTTCTTTCTCTCCCAAGCTCAAACCGGCTTGAAGAGAAGTAAAATCACAGACAGAGTTGTTCACCTTGATTCTGGCAAGGATTTTAGTATATTAATATATTATAATGTACATTTAAATGCTGGGAATTAACATAAGTGTATTAAATGTTGCCATCTAACTTAAACATACTGTAATTAAAAAGACACTGCTTTTTCATTAAAATGCAATGTCGCACTTTCTCACTAACGTCTTTGTTTTTGGCAACACTAAGACTAATAGTTGTCCCCTTCCAGATAGGCCCTATATCCTAGGATCTGATCCCAGGTTTTTTGCATTAAACTGGATTATATGAGTCCACACTGTCAGATAATCTGGGATAAACAGAAAACCTTGGATCAGATCCTGGGATATAGGGCCTGTCTGGAAGGGCCATCAGTTACCCAAAGTCCCCTGCTTTTCTCTGAACTAGTTAGGATTATTTTATGCTGCTGCTTTCAGATGTAACAATGTACAACCAATGAAATTCAAATACGTTTACCATTACAATCTGCCACCACCTTTGTGAAGAAAAAGAGAAATAATGATTGACTGATCCGCCCTAAGATATGTCATCTCACACTTGAAATAGTTTTTTGAATTAGATTACATTATCCACGGGTAAAATGTTTTTGAGTTTTAAGTATACTGATAGAATATAACATAAAACCAACAGTTAAACCTGAAGCCAATAAAAGCCCTCAGAAACAACAGCATGTGTTCAGACACCAAAAGGTAGTAAAAATCTAGGCAAAACCCTTTATGACAGATAAATCTCAGTGAACCATGTGCCACATGCCCTTCAAAGTATTCCAGAATTGAAGCCTGATAAGCCAGATAAGTCATCATCTGCACCCAGAGAAAAACTTCTGCTGATGACCTCAACATCCATACATGTTCATCTTGTAGAGGATAACCAAGGCATATGTTTTATAGTTGGTAGCATAAAGAAACTTCTCTCTTGTATATCTCACATATCAATGTTCATACGTAAATTTCCCAACTTTTAATGTCCCATTACAGAGCATCATGAGACACTAAGAACATCAAAGCCCTGGTTCCCAACTTGGGGCACACACCTCACAGAGGGGCAATCTGATTTTTAAGGGGGGCAGTTTGAACAAGCTGAGAGAGGAGCCTCCGGTGAGTGACCGCGTTGGGCTGCCTCTAATGTTGGACCTTTTCCATCATCACGCCCTCTGGCGTCGCTGCTGCAGTGTTCAAACCAGACAGGCAGTCTTGGGGCCTCCTCCGCTATCGCCCTTTGGCTATTGTGTTCCACCACTGGCTTGTTCAACCACCATTGTCATTGCTGCCCTTGGAGGAGATGCTGTGGCTTACCATCGCTCAGTGTTTGAACTTTTATTAGCATCCTACCCCCTTGGCCCGCCTCCCAGACCAAATAGGTAGATGCGCAAGACTTACATGCATCTGATCTGGTGAGCCAGTTCCACCAACAATACCCCTCAAAGCCACGTCTGGGCCTTTTGGGAATCTTTCATCAGCCCGTTGAACATTCCTTAAGGGCAGTTGGGTATGGAGTGGATTGGACTAATTTTAGGTAGAGGTGGGCGGTATGTGACAATATTTTGAGGGTGCTAAGCTGTAATTTATCAGGGTTTTGGCTGTTTAAGCCACTGGACTGTAAGACCTGTAATCGTGCTTCAATGCAATGTAAGTTTGATATGTTTGAAATGTTTTAATATGTTTTAATCATTCGAAAGACTATTTTAATTGATATGTATGTGGGTTTTTTTTACAGTTTTATAATATCATGTTCTATTGATATTGTTGTTATCTGAATCTGGCATTGAATTGTTGCCATAGTTTGTAAGTCGCCCTGAGTCCCCCTTCGGGGTTAGAAGGGCAGATATACGTGAATATTTTGCATTTCACATGGTTCTAGAGCAGTGGTTCCCAGCATTTGTTTGACCAGGGACTACTTGACCAGGGACCACTTTCACCAGGGACCACTCTCCAACATTAGTACCAAAAGGGTTATGAATCAGTTTTTGATCAATTTTAGATTCGGTTTGGTTATTTGGGATGCTGATTCAGAAAATTGCATTGGATAGACCACATCAGCTCTATTTTCTGATACAGAACAGATCACATTCAGTAGTCACCATCTGCTCACCCACAGGAAGCCATATTTAATAATTTAGCGTTGATGTGGTAGTAGTGATCTTTTGTGGGTAGTCAGCCTCTCCCTTCCATACATCTTGGTTGCCTCAGCACTATAAGAGAGTTTCACAAGACCAGTCGCTTTCATTGCCATGGTTTTGAGACAATGATGTAGTAATGGTGATGTCCACAGACCATATTTTTGTTCTTATGGACTTCTGGTGGTCTACTGTTCTAGAGGCTTCCTATGCAGTCTATAAATATATAATGTGGCATAAACATTTTAAAAATTGAAATCAAAATGTTCAGTGTGGTCAGCTGATGGCAATGGAGTTGGGGAAAGTCCACTCACAGAGAGAAAAGTGTAGTGAGCGCACAGAGTAAACTAGAGGAGTGCAAGGGCACAGAAAAGGGAGGCAATTTTCATTCCAAACATCCCACTCTTCTCAGTGTTTTTTTTAACATTAAAAGCTATGCAAGATATAGAAAAATGACTTTTTGTTCTGCATATGAATGGAGCGAGAAATCTGTGAACACACCCAAAGTACAAATACTTACATAGATACGTCAATAATTTCATATGAAAATAAATAAACAAATATAATCAGCCGCATTAAAATTAAGATCAAATGACAGGATATTCTCACATATGCTCATCAAATACATGCAATGAGGTTGGACTCTTAAGGTATCCAGAATTTGATGCAGATTACTCAAATCAATTAATTATTTTATTTTTCTCTTTCATGGATGCCATGTTCTTTGGAAGCTTGTTTAGAACAAGTTGATGGCTTTTTAAAAGGCTTCCTCCACACAAATAGGAGCTCATTTTTTGAATAATAAGAATTTTAGATTGGAGGGAAGGGGGATTCAGGGTTTTACACATGCTTAGGTGGGGCCTGGCCAAGGAAAGGTTGGGAACCATGGCTCTAGAGCCTTTTAGCAACGGATTTGGTAGCATGCATTCATACAATTACCATCAGTTCTGTTTGCTTAGTATCAATGCCTTCTTTGGCTATTACAGACTCTTGATCAGTGGTTCCTAATCTGTGGTCCATGGACCACCAGTGGTCTGCTAGAACTAATATATGGTCCGCAGCCTCACCATTACTACACCATTGCAACGAGAGCAACTAGTCTTGCAAAACCCTCTTATAGTGCCAAGGCTAATTAAATATGGTTTTCTGAGGGCAAGTAGATGGTGACTACTGGATGACATATGTTCTGTATCAGAAACTAGAGCTGATGTGGTCTATCAAATACAATTTTCTGAATCAGGTTGGGAACCACTGCTCTAGATCATGCACAGTCTGTATCGTCATCTGCTTCAAAGCCTCTCACCTGCTCTGCACAGCAAACTGGGGTCTGCTCCGCTTACAGAATAATGGAGATTAACACCATTGTATATGGTGATATTAATTATTCCCTATGCTGATATTAAGAAACAAACAAAAGATCAGGGGGCCACATATCAGGGGCAATGTACACTGTTTAATAAATGGATGAAGAACTAGAAATTATTTTTTTAAAGTCTGGCAGCCCTGTGAAAGTGTTATATTGCTGATGGTAGTTGCATTGATTTTGAATAATAATAATAATAATAATGAACAACTTTATTTATAGACCACCCTCTCTCCCCAAGGGGACTCAGGGTGGTTGAATACAAGCTATACCATCTAAGTAGTCTCTACATACTATGGGTAACTCTGGCTGCGATGCAATATTTATTCACTTGGGAGTAAATCCCATTGAATTTAGCAGGGCTTCCCTATGAGTAGAGATTTATAAGAGTGCACTTAGCCAATTGTAGAGCAATGTAATGAAAAACATTATCTAAAGCCAATAGCCATTCCCAGTGCTGTACTTATATAAGATTAGGAAATAATGCACCTGCAATCTATCACACCTAGTAAACATCAAAGACCTTTCTGGCTACATACGTATGTATTGTAACCTAAAGAGTTACCAGTCCGCCCTTGAATTCTTTGTATACTGCACAGATAGCAGACATTGGCTTTTTTTCTTCATGTACTGACGTAATGAGAAGCGCAAAGCAGCATTACAGGAAATACCATAAAATAAATGATGTTAACAATAATTGTCTATTTCAGTATATGTTTGTTTATCAATTGGCTAATGATTCATAATGCAGCATTATATTAGAATTGTCAGTTTTAGAAACTGTCAACTTTGCTTAACATTTTTGCTCTTTCCTAGAAAACATATTACAATTGTGTCGTTTATAAATTTAACACGATACTCGTTTTTAAAAGTTGTCTGGCAGCTCTTTTTTGGACAGTATAAAAGTGTGATATATGTTGTATCTGGCTCAGAAACATACGACAAGGAATAGAAAGAGGAAGAGCAAACCATGCCGAAAAAGCAGCTATCTGCAACCTTGACTATGGAGGAGAAACTGAAGTGGGTGCCATACATTTCCAGCAAAGGTCGCTCATGGCACAGGCTGATTAGGAGCAATAGCAGGCTTAATAGCTATGTCACATAGGATTGCCAAAGTATCAAAAAATGTTCTTGTCTGTTCCTGAGATTTTCACAGTGGTTTGATAGGCGAAACGCAGCAGGTAATGTGCTTTGTGATATGGAGTTCAACACTATCTGGCACTAAATGCTGCAAATGAAACTGCTGTTAAAGACGCAGCCACAAAAGTTGGCAAACCTATTTACATCGGCGCTAGCCCAAGAGCAGTCAATGGTATGCTCATGCACATATGCATGCTACGCATACACACACAGAATGAGTTAAATTAAGAACCCATAGTACCCACATTCTCTTGCCACTTGAGGCAGAAAATTTGACAAGCACCTTCTTCTTACTGGCAGTAAAATATGACAAGAATAACTTCGACCACCATCAATATGCCCAAATGAGCTGCCTGGATCTGCCACTTTTCTCTGCCCAATGGCAGGGCAAGCTCTGCTTTCACACATCATCATCCAGCTTTTAGAAATAACTGACAAATTTTAAATCAATATGCACTGAGGGAAGGTACACACGGAAGTGCCCAGCATTTCAAACAAAGGGACTCAGTACAATCAAATGAATTGAGGAAAGCCCAATTAAACTAAACCAAAAGCAGAAAAAGTGCCTTCATGAGATTTGTACGCAATAATCAGAAAAGTTATTTCCATTTCTAATGCTGAAAGTAATATATTATTGCCATGTTGTGCTGCTTCATAGTCTATAGGACTGGATTTCGCTAAAGAACGTGCAAATACATTACATATATAAACCCATGCTGCAATATGTCTTCTCTTGCATTTGTCATCCATAGCCTGGTTGATCCACGGGCATGTCTTTGCCGTTTGTTTATAGGAATCTGCATGTTTTAAACTATATTCCCATCAAGTATCTTTAAATACCTTCTCAGAGGCACTTTCTCTGCCACGGACTTATTTTATGAGGATGCATCCCAAGTCTCTCTTACAACTAAACTTGTGTTATGAACATGCCTCTGTGCCTCCCTGGCTCTCTCTCTCTCTCTCTCTCTCTCTCTCTCTCTCTCTCTCTCTCTCTCTCTCTCTGAGTCACCGCACAGAGCGGAATAACAAAGGCAGAAAAAGACACAGGTACATATACAGGCAAAAGGAAATAAAGTACTGGATATTTTTCAACATTGATAATCAACGCATTTAGAAATAAGCGAATAGCAATTGTAATGGGAGGAGCAATCCTATCTAAAGCTGTGTTTTGCTGAAGGGCGAAAAGAAGGGGAGGAAGAGGAGGAGGAGTGCATTGCTGGTGTGGTTGAGTGTAAGGGATAGGCCAATTTAGTTGTACAACAGAATACTTGTAACACAATGTACCAAGGGCATCCCCATACATTTCCTCCTTAAACATATAGTTTAACATTCCAGTTAAATATACTCTTAAGATGCCAAATACAGCCGCAAGGAAACAGCACATCTTGTTCTTCAAGAGCCAAAGTTCTTGCTCAGACTACACAAAATGACCCAATATTTCTAGTTTTAATACATGTCATATAAATTTCATAGCATTAACATCTGCAAACTGTTACTTTATTGCTTTAATATGAGAGGATTCTGGAAAACTTTGTTTGAATGGGGGGAGGGATGGGGGCAACTCCTAGTAAATTGTCTTATGGTGACCTAAAATAGTTTTTTGGGCAATGTGGGCAAAAGGAAAAGGAGAGCGAGACACTATTTTCATTCTCCCCTCTTCTCCCCTTTGGCCTTTCTATCTTTTTTAAATTATTTTTTTCTCAAATGTATAAAGATTGCAAATTATCTAATTGTCCCATGCACATACTGGAAGTGTGTTGTTTTTGGATTTTGAACATAACCTTTTTTCCTTCCCCTGCTCTACGGCGCGTGTTCATAGAAGCTAATGGACAAAAAGCACCATCAAAGAGGAAAGTATCAGAACTTCCTGGGCTGTCTCATTCGTTCATCCGCCTGTAATTCTCAATGCTAGACACAAGAGTCCCTTCATTATTTTCAGTCATTACTCATGTCATGGCCTTAAACTGGATCATGTCTTACATACCTCAAATTCCAGGAGCCAAACCCTGGAATGAACTAGTACACCAAAGTAAGGAGCAAGTATGCGGAGACCCTCGCTTTTTCAAATCTTCTCACAGGTAGAATGAAGTGACCCTCTTGGTATATAATATTTATACTGGGTTGCTGTGACTTTTCCGGGCCGTATGGCTATGTTCCAGAAGCATTCTCTCCTGGCCATACAGCCCAGAAAACTCACAGCAACCCAGTGATTCCGGCCATGAAAGCTGTTGACAACACAATATTTATACTGTTTCCTGAGAACTGGTTTGATCATATTAAATGACAAAACAATGCTCTTCTTAGTACATTTTACTTAATTCCAGACGTAGACTGAGTAAAGAGCCAAATGAATAAGAAGCACCCAATTCTCAATTGTATATTTGTGACAATTGTGGAATATACGGTACTTATTATATTCTCACATGCCTGGTGTTAGCTGCAATCACTGCTGGGAAAATTCTTACTGGACTGAAAAATGGTTATCTATCTATGCAATGATTAAAAGTTCTCAAAACAAGGACCTTAATGCAACAACCAATAAAATATTATGGTTCTGATGAGAAAACCACTAATAACAGAATACTGCATAAATGGGTTACTGTGCGTTTTCCGGCCTGTATGGCCATGTTCGAGAAGTCTGAAAAACTCACAGCAACCCAGTGATTCCAGCCTTGGAAGCCTTTGACAACACACTGCATAAATATTGCACCCATTGATAAAAAAAATACTATGCAAACATAGGATTTCAGAGGCATCGCTATGTCTAAGAATGGAATTCTGCATATTGTACTTGACACAGGTTTTAACGCATGCACGTGTCTTATGCAATCCTCATGTAACCCATCAATGTGGACAGAAATGTGTGCACAAATCCTCACTGCAACATGGATTGTGTGATTCTTCCCTACAGACAATGACAGCCCCTCAGTTCAAAAGGACACCTGATGGTGCCTTGCAGCCTTTCTGCACCAGCCAAGGAGGCTTTGCTGCATTCAGGAGGAACATCCTGTTCTTTCACAAGTCCTAAATTAAACCAATTGAGGCACTGTCCTATTCTGTCCCTTGACTGTTCATCCAGAGCTGCATTCAAAGACGCCCTAATGTCAAACCATTATTACTTTAATACCTAGCCGAGGCAGTCGAATTTGGGTGTTGCTGCTGCATTTTTTGGGAAGTTGTCTAATTAACTAATCAGTATTATGTTAGTCTGTTCATAACCTAATAACCATTTTAATACAGATGGCCCACAGAAGGATAATTTCCTGCAATAGCCTAGTAGTGTATTGCAGAGAGACTGTGTGTGGGGAGGATCTCTTTGAAGCCAAGGTATATTTTCCCAGATAATTTGACTTATGGTTTTGACATCATTTTGGATAATTTCATGTCGTTTTCAAAAATAGTAAACATCATTTTTTTAAAAATTAATTTTTTAAATAAAAAACCACCCACGGCAACCACAGGAATCAAAGCAAAGCATTGTTCTATTCCTTGATGACGTAAATCGCTTCTGTATTTTAAAGACTCAAATTCGTATGTATTGCATGATTAACTATTTAGCCAAGCAGCTGTAGAGATAGATAGCAGAGACAGTTATGTCCATCTGGATACAAGTGTCTCTGTGGGGCCACATTCTATAATACTTTTTTCCCTCCATAATCTTTAATACTTAACAGCAGCTGCCCTATCCTGCCATTAAGAGCAGGAAACACATGTGTACCTTCGTTGGTTTAGCCCAAAATATACCCATGCAGATACCTATAACGTTGTTTTCTCACGAGTTTTTGGATAAGCACGCAGCTGCCAAGCTAGGTTAGATTTCCATGAAAATCAATAAATTTTAAAATCTTCATAAATCACACCTTCCATGTTTGTAGTGATGATTGGTGACAACGAAAACGTTAATGTGCTTGTATTATACATCTCAGCTAGATGCCGTTTAGCACAACTAATTGTGGATCTCCCCAAAGCACAATTGCCAAATCACCTCACAGGACCTTTATTTTTCTACATTAGCACAACGAATAATGGCATCTTTCACTTTCAGTCCACAATGTATGCTTCTGTTTTATTCCTGTCTATTCCTGTCTATTATTCCCCTCCCAGGACGGGATTTTCACAGAGCTTCTATCAGGATGATTCGGATTCTGTTGTCTCAACACTGGCACTTCATTTTTACAACAGTGATGTATGTGTTTGAGAGAAAGAGAAACAGGGGAAATGTCTATCCAGGCATTATGGGGGACGTGGACTACAAATCTGTGTACAACATGGGCATTTTACTTGAAATTTTTTTGTTTTGTTTTTTAATCCTGTCAGAAGCGACTTGAGAAACTGCAAGTCGCTTCTGGTGTGAGAGAATCAGCCGTCTGCAGAGACCTTGCCCTTGGGACGTCCGGATGTGCTACCATCCTGCGAGAGTCTTTTCTCATGTCCTCGCATGGGAACTGGAGGTGACAGGCAGGAGCTCACCCCATCTCGCAGATTCAAGCAATCAACCATCAGCTCAGCAGTTCAGCTGGCACAAGGCTTTAACCATTGTGCCGTCATGGCTCCCAAATATTTTTGTATAGCACATACACTGATGTACTTTTCTGGCACTGTCCTATTTTGCTCCCTAAATCCAAGGCTGCCTTCACACTCTAACATCAAACTGTGATTTACTTCAAGATGCCTATTTGGACTCCATATACCCAGAAACTTGAGAAGAAACAAAAGGAATCTTAGTATTTTACTTGAAATATTTCTATGTAGCACATACACTGGTGCACTTTTCGGCACTGTCCTATTTTGCCCCCGATTTCAGGGCTGACTCAAAGATACTGTATGTATTATTTCAGAGGACATATTTAGACTCCAAATACCCAGAAATTTGAGGAGACACGGAACAAATGCTAGCTTTTTTCTTCAAATATTTGTGCATAGCACACAAATGGGAGAACTGTCCTGTTCAGCCCCAGATTGTTCTTTCAGGGCTGCCTTCAAAGACACTCCCACGTCCAACTGTTATTATCTCTGAACTAAGGCCATAGGTTAGGCAGATTAGGGATAGTTCCAGACGAGCCCTATATCCCAGGATCTGATCCCAGCTTTTCTGTTTCTCTCAAATTATCTGGCAGTGCGGACTCATATAATCCAGTTTAAAGCAGAAAACCAGGGATCAGATCCTGGGATATAGGGCCCATCTGGAAGGGCTCTTGGATCCAGAAACTTGGGAAGAAACAGAAGGAAGGAAGAAGGGTGCATGCGGCATACAAAATAGTAAAATCTAGATAATGAAAAAGAGAGAAACCACTGCCGGCACATTCACAAAGAGAGGAAGAGGCACTCTCCTTTGTGACCCTTCAACTGAGGAAAATAATAATATCCCTTTCATAGTTGTCCGCTTCCCCAAGAAGCATTGCTTTGAGGGCAAAGAAGAACCTCTGCTTGGAAAGTGTTTGCTGGAGACAAATAACCATTTAGTCTTTGAATGGGATAATGCTGAGACCTAGGAGAGATTCCTCTTTACAGGTTTAATGGCCAAGAGCAATTCTGTGTGTGTGTGTGTCAGGGGCGACTTTTGCTGTGAGAGAATTGGTGTCTGCAAGGACATTGCCCAGGGGATGTTTTGATGTTTTACCAAGAGCAATGGGAGCCCCCGCAGTGCAGTGGGTTAAACCCTTCTGCCGGCAGACCCACAGACCGACAGGTTGGAGGTTTGATTCCAGGAGAGTGTAGATGAGCTCCCTCTGTCAGCTCCAACTCCCCATGTGGGGACATGAGAGAAACCTCCCACAAGGATGGTAAAACATCAAAACACCTGGGCAACCTCCTTACAGACAGCCAATTCTCTCACACCAGAAGCAACTGACACATCATCATCATCACACTAGAGAGAGAAAAATCCACTAAAAATCCAGTTTCTGCCTCCTGCAGAATTCTGGAGTTTGTAGTTTAGTGAGATTGTTAAAGGCTCCTCCCTAAACTACAAACACCAGAATTCCGCAGGAGGCAGAAACCGGATTTTAAGTGGGGTTTTTTCCCCTCTAGTGTGAATATAACCAGCATGAGCCATCCAAGGTGGCCTTTCCAAAACCTCTTTCTCAATGTGGTGAATTCAAAGAGAGGCCAAGAAGTTGTTCCTCTCCCTACAATCAGTCAGTCAGTCAGTCCCCTTTATGGCCATGTCCCGAGGCGAATGGGAGCCGGACGTTTGTTTGGTTTGTTTTGAGTGGGAGAGAAGGCGTCGGGGCGATTGCTTTGGGGATTATGAACAAGTCGGTTCAGGAGAGGCGCCTTGTGTGTGTGCTTCCCGACCTTTGGAGAGTGAGGCCTCTTTCTTGGGGGACTCCTGCGCTTTGGGGGGGGGAGGACAGGAAAGGAGGCTGGGGCCTTACCTGTTGATGGAGGACACGCTGGGGACGGTGTCGTTGTCGCAGATGCCTTCGGCCAGTAGCCGGTCGCGGATCTCCCAGGCAAACATAGTGGGGTTCTGCCTCTTGTACTCGGCGATCTTGTCCACCACTTTGGGGGTGGCCACTTTGGGCTTGGAGCCGCCAATCACGCCGGGCTTGATGCTCCCCGTCTCGTAGTACCTGGCCGGCGAGGGGAAGAAGAAGGAGAAGAAGAAAGCGGCAAAGAGAGAGGCTCAGCCGGGGAGCGAGAAGTTCACGCGCGCGGGGAAAGGCGCGCGCCCCGAGGCTTCGGAAGCCCACCCCCCCTCCGCCCACGTGGCGCCAGCCCCCAAGATTCCCCAAATGTGCGCGCGTGGGAAATGAATGGGGTTGGTAGTACTTTTGAAACGTCCCTACTCTCTCTGGGAGGGAAAACTAAGAAGGGGATGGTCACAGCAGCTCATACACAGCCCTCCCCTCAATGCTCTTCAATGCCATGCAACCTACATTTCTTGTCACCCTCTTCCATGTCCTTCCCAGCCCTGGGTGTCATGCAAACGCCCTCCCAAGCTAAGCCCTGACTCCAGGCACATCTTTTTCCTCGCTCTCGGGGAATGGCAAGGGAGGTCCGTCCGGGGAAGGGACGGGGAGAGGCTGCCACGGATTGCGTGTGCTGCAATCCACGGCCTTTGGTCTGAGACGGATGCCCCCCACCCGCCCGCACTCCCGCTCCCCCTCCCACAGCATGCACCGGGGGGCGGGGCTGCCTCGTCTCCCACTCCCCACCGGAGCCAAGCTCTGCCGAGGGCCCGACCTCCTTCAATGGGCACACAAGCAAAAAAGGCCCCGGCCTGCCGCTTCCCGCTGACCTGGGGCTGGAGAGAAAGTAGGGCCCGGCCTGGCTGAGCTGGGAGGCGGGGAGGGGAGACTTGCCGGCTGGTCTCACAGCAAATGGGGTTGCAATCGGTTTGTTTCTTTGCTGGTGTGGGCTCTCCCCCTCTTTCCGAACCCACAGCAGGTCCCTGTTTTCAGATAGCGCCAGACAAAAGAAAGCAAAAGGAGGCGGGTTGGCTTGGTGGCGTGCGCCTAGGCTCCCTCGGTCTGTCTGTCTGTCTTTCTCTCTCCCTCTCTCTGTCTCTCGGGCTCGGAGCCGAGGCCTGGCCTGGCCTAGCCTGCCTGACCCCACGCACGCCCCCCACCTCCGCAAGCCCGGCAATCCCCGGCATGCCCCCACCCGCTCCGCCCGGGGCTCACCTGCCCAGGATCTTGCTCACGCAGCCGTGGCTGACCCGCAGCTGGCGGGAGATGTCGCAGGGCCGGACCCCCTGGTGCGCCAGCTCCACGATGCGCTGCCTCACCACGTCGGGAAGGGGCCTGCCGTTCACGAAGACCCCCCCGAGCTGGTTGACACCCCCGTGCCCTGCTGGGGAGAGAGAACGGAAACACAAGCACCCACGCACACGGGACGGGGCGGGGAGGGGAGGGAGAGAGGCAGGCATTAGTCGGGACGGTTCAGGCCCACATAACTCCGCGGGATTTGGGGGGGGGGGAGTAGAGGACCCCAATATCAGGGAAAGAAGGCGCTTCCAACCCCAGGCTTCCTCCCCCTCCCTTGGTCGCTTTGCTGCCCATTCTCTCTTTCTCACACAGCCCTAAATCCCAGAATATCAAGGCAGGACATGCCACAATATCGGAGTGTAGATTCAGGGCCCTTCCACACATCCTTATATCCCAGAATATCAAGGCAAAAAAATTCCCACATTATCTGAGTGTGGACTCAGATAACCCAGTTCAAAGCAGATATTGTGGGATTTTCTGCCTTGATATTCTGGGATATAGGGCTATGTGGAAGGGCCCTGAGTCCACACTCAGATAATGTGGGATTTCCTTCTTTGATATTCTGGGATATAGGGCTTTGTGGGAGGGCCCTGAGTCCACACTCAGATAATGTGGGATTTCCTTCTTTGATATTCTGGGATATAGGGCTTTGTGGAAGGGCCCTGAGTCCACACTCAGATAATGTGGGATTTCCTTCTTTGATATTCTGGGATATAGGGCTATGTGGAAGGGCCCTGAGTCCACACTCAGATAATGTGGGATTTCCTTCTTTGATATTCTGGGATATAGGGCTTTGTGGAAGGGCCCTGAGTCCACACTCAGATAATGTGGGATTTCCTTCTTTGATATTCTGGGATATAGGGCTATGTGGAAGGGCCCTGAGTCCACACTCAGATAATGTGGGATTTCCTTCTTTGATATTCTGGGATATAGGGCTGTGTGGAAGGGCCCTGAGTCCACACTCAGATAATGTGGGATTTCCTGCCTAGTTATTCTGGGATATAGGGCTGTGTGGAAGGGCCCTAAGGTTCCATCTACTTGAACTACATTATATGAGTATTTTTTCACCCTAATTTCAGTCCCACCACCAACTAACAAAAATAGGTAAGGCCCCTTCCACGCAGTTGAATAAAATCCCACATTATCTGCTTTGAACCGGGATATATGGCAGTGTGGACTTAGGTATCCCAGTTCAAAGCAGATATTGTGGTATTTTTTTCCTTGATATCCTGGGTTATATGACTGTGTGGAAGGGCCCTGGGATATATGGCAGTGTGGACTCAGATATCCCAGTTCAAAGCAGATATTGTGGGATTTTTTGCCTTGATATACTGGGTTGTGTGGAAAGGCCCTATATTACATGAGTGATTTTTTTCATCCTAATTTCAGTATCACCACCTAACAAAAATAGGGAAGAGATCTTCTGAAGATGCCAAACACAGATGCAGGCGAAAGGTTATGCTGCTAGATTATGGCCACCATATACAGTCACAACCACACAACCATTCCAGTGATTGCTGCCTGTGGAAGCCTTGGACACCTGCCATTCTAAGGCGCACCCTATGTTTATACAGACGGTAAAGTGAATATTAGAATGGAAGAAACCCAGTTCAGTGCCGGGCCCCTTCCACACAGCCATGTAACTCAGAATGTCAAGGCATATTAATGAACAATATCTGCTTTGAACTGAGTTACCTGAGTCCACACTGCCATATATCCCAGTTCAAAGCAAATAATGTGTGATTTTATTCAGCTTGCGTGGAAGGGGCCTTAGAATGGAAGAAACCCAGCTCAAGGCAATCAAACTTAAGAAACTGCCCTTTCCTATGAGGCCTCGCTGGAACACCCCAGCGCCCAGCCTTACTACACTGGCGTAGTCCTATTCATTCCTATGGGATTGCTCGAGTCAAACACTCAGAAAATATACTTGGGCTTCTGAATGATGTTTACAAACAATTCAACAATATCAGGGCCCTTTCGCACAATATCTGCTTTGAACTGGAATATATGTGGACTCGGATAGCTCAGGGCCCTTAGGTAAAAATATAACCCAGAATATCAAGGCAGAATATCCCACAATATCTGCTTTGAACTGGAATATATGGCAGTGTGGAGCCAGATAACCCAGAGCCCTACCACCCAGAATATTAAGGCAGGGAATCCCACATTGAACTGGGTTGTCTGAGTCCACACTGCCAGATATCCCAGTTCAAAGCAGATAATGTAGGATTTTATTCCGCTGTGTGGAAAGGGCCTGGGTGACATATTTTGGGTGGGGGACTTTCTCCGTGGCATTTTCCCTTCGCTTTCTGTTAGGTTATGTCTTTCTACGGAGTCGTTTTGAAGGAGGGAAGAAAGAAATCTCAATTGTCAGCCTCGGTGGCTTTTGTTTCCGTCGGATTAAGCCGCCTTTAATACAAAATATAATGAAAAATATTATTTTCACGGAAGAGATCGATCACACTAGAAATATTTCTGGAGGAATTAAAAAAAATACTGGAGGGGAAAGAGGAGTTTCGGGATTTTCAAACTGAGGCGGTTTGAAGGGATTGGGGGACCAGTTCCATATATTTCTGTTGTTGCTGATAATAATAATATTAATAATAATAACAACAAGCCTGTCTCGAAGTGAAGCCTGCTAAGAGGGACACAAGGGAGGAATTGTTTGGGAGGGGATTCTTCAGGGTGAGAGACCGGGAAACCGCGAGGGGAAAGCGGCCAGCGAGGCGATCCCGGGTTTTTCCCAAGGCGGAGGGGAGAAAGGGAAGCCCCGCTTCCTGAAAAACGATCTGTTTGTGTTTTTGTACACCCCTTCTCTCTTTCCGCCGCCCTCCCCTCTCTCTGTGTGTTTGTGACACTGACTTATTGGCTCTGAGCGCCGTGGAAACTCTCCTTGCCCTGCGATCGATCCCCAGCCTCCTCGCCAATCGCTCTTGTCACTTCCTCCCTTTCGGACGCTTCTCAAAGCGCGTTGGCTCCTCGCCTTGCGACTTAATGCGAGTATTTCGGAAATCGGTGGAGAAGACGGGGTTTTGGGGGTTTTTTTCCTGTTGTTGTTTCGAACGGGGCCTCTCTCTCTGCCTCCCTCCCCTCTCTGTTTCTCCCCTCTGCCTGCCTCGGTTTGTTTTCTCCCTTTGGTCCGGGTCCCCTTTTGCAGATGTTGCCTCTAAAGTTACCAGCAGGCAATTTCTCCCGCACCTCGTTGCTGAATAATTCAGGGCACCTTTGATAACTCGCATTACAGAGTATTAACAGGCAACAGATGCAAAAAAGATTAAGGGATTAATAATTCAGATTATTGCACCTGCCTCTTCCCGAGAGCGAGGAGTTTTTTGCCTTCGCGGTGGTGGGTTCTCTCGGAGAGCCCTTCTTTCTTGCCCCAGCTACACTACAAGAGAGTTGAAGCGCATGGAACTACATTATACGGCAGTGTAGACTCTGTATGTTGAACTGCATTGAACTACATTATAGGGCAGTCCAGACTCATATGAGGCAGTTCAATGCAGTTCAATTGTATATGGAAACTGCATTATAGGGCAGTCCAGACTCATATAGTGCAGTTCAACTGTATATGGAAACTGCATTATAGGGCAGTCCAGACTCATATAGTGCAGTTCAACTGTATATGGAAACTGCATTATAGGGCAGTCCAGGCTCATATAATGCAGTTCAATGCAGTTCAATTGTATATGGAAACTGCATTATAGGGCGGTTCAAACTCCTATAATGCAGTTCGATGCAGTTCAATTGTATATGGAAACTGCACTATAGGGCAGTCCAGACTCATATAATGCAGTTCAATGTAGTTCAACTGTATATGGAAACTGCATTATAGGGCAGTCTAGGGCCCTTCCACGCAGCCTTATATCCCAGAATATCAAGGTAAAAAAACACCCCACACTATCTGAGTGTGGACTTCCACACAACCCTATATCCCAGAATATCAAGGCAGAAAATGCCTTGAACTGGGTCATCTGAGTCCACACTTAGATAATGTGAGGTTTTCTGTCTTGATCTTCTGGGATATAGCGCTGTGTGGAAGGACCTCTAGACTCAAATAATGCAGTTCAACTGTCTGAGTCCGTATAGATGGGGACCCTGTCCTTCTTTTACATTAAATGTGTGTGATGTCCTTCCCTTATATTATATGCGTGTTATGTGTCTGGGGCATCCTCTATGGCCCCTTCCACACAGCTGAATACAATCCCACATTATGTGCTTTGAGCAGGAATATATGGCAGTGTGGACTTTCTCGGATAACCCAGTTCAAAGCAGATATTGTGGGATTTTCTGCCTTAATATTCTGAGTTATAGTGCTGTGTGGAAGGGCCCTTGAGAATGAACTCTAATGCAGAGTATTTAAACACATTTAACTGCAGTATATAACTGTTCAACTTGCATTATATGGCAGTCTAGATGGGGTCCCCCGCCTTCCCTTAAATTAAATGTGCCCCATCTACATAATGTCATATAATGTCATTTCAGAATAGAGTTTGAAGTCCATTGAACGGCATTGTATGGCAGTTTAGACTGATATAATGCAGCATTATATGACATTATAGATGAAGACCACTGTCCTTTTCTTCTATTATTAAATGTGTGTTATGTGTCATCTACAGAATGCCAATAAAATTTGTGCAATTTCAGACTAGAGTTTGAAGTGTATTGAACGGCATTGTATGGCGGTGCAGGTCCACAGTATATCCAGCTCGATGCGATTAACTCGCATTGTGGAAACTCCATTATGTGGCACTCGGTTCAGCCTTGCAATGCCTCGCGGAGTGGGCGGAATCTCTCCATTTCGAAAGCAGCTCAAAACAGAGAGAAGGCTCGAGCGAGCTACCCGATTCGTTTTCAAAAGGTTCTAGCTCTAAGGAGAAACACTGGCTCTTGAAACATTTTCACATCCAATTACCCATATTTGACCCCCCAAAAGTGTACTTAAATGGCCAAAACTCCTTTCCAAAAATATAAAACCACCGAGAACCGTTTGGAAACAGCCCTTTCCTTATGTAAACCGGATGCTGTGCGCTTTTCCTTGTCTCTTAACGCTTCAGTCTCAAAAATAAGCCATTAGGACACGAATTTATATTTGTTTCCCTGGAAGTGGCGCTTTGTTTTGCTTTGTGTTACCTTTTGGACATACGATCCTGAGAAGGAGAAGAGTGGGAAAGGCGAGAAGATGAGATGATGTCCTTACTGACTGACTCCTTCCCAGTTTCCCCACTCCCGAAGCTGCCTCTTATACTAAGGGCACCGTGAAGGTGGGTGAGGTGGGGGTGCTGGGGTGGAGTGGCCCCCATCCGTCCTCCCCAAGCCTTCGTTGCGAAGCGGGTTTCGTTAGCGAAGGAAGGAGAGTCCATTCTCCGGGCTGCGTTTAGAGATACAGGCCCGAGGAAGAAGGGAGGAGGATTCGCAACCCAAACTGCCGAGAAGACATTATAATTTCAGAAGAAAAAGGAGAAGGAGGAGAAGAAAAAGCCTTCCTGATCGGGGTGACATTTTTGCCTCTTCCTCCCCGGTTTCTAAAGCGCTTCTAAAGTGCTGAAGATGCCAGACAGGCTCAGAGGAAGAAGCGAAGGCTGTTCGAGGCCGGAAACCGCACAACAACACCAACAACAACAACACCCCTGAAGCCGTGAACCTTCAAGACTTCACAGCTCTAGGACAAGACTAAACAGAAGCGCCAGGAGGAAGAGTCATGTCGGGGTTTGAGATTGGGTTCTGCCGCTGTCTTCCGGGTGTCGGAAAGCCTCGCTTTCGTTTTCTCCCCCTACTCGGAACTAAGGGATGCTTTGGAGGCCTGAGACCGAAGGAAAGGAAGGAAGGCAGGCGGAAACGGGGGGTGGAGGTGATAGGGAGGGGGGCTGAGGGGCAAAGGGGGTCTATCGGGGGCCGGTACTCACGGTGCATCGCGGAGAAGGGGTCTGCTTTGCAGTGCATATCCATGGGCAGGCAGAGGAAGGGGAAGAAGTCGGCTGACGCCGCCGTGTTGTCGCCGCCGAGGTGCAACTTCGGGACTTGGGGCAGAACGGGGCCGAAGGAGGGCCAGGAGGAAGAGAGGCGGGCGGGCGAAGGAGGGCTCTCGGCCGCTTGCCTGCCTCGGGCCGACAACGGGCTGCGCTGGTGCTGCTGGGACGGGACTTTTCCCCTCTCAGGGTCCTCCCCGCGGGCAGGTAGGGCGGCGGCGAGGAGGCATCGCGGCTCCGGCTCCTTTTCTCGACTTTGGCTCGGCTCGGCTCCCTTTCTCGACTTTGGCCTCCGTTTCCCCCTTTTTCTCTTCCCCCCCGCCCGCCTCTCTCTCTCTCTCTTTCCCTCTCTCGTTTGTTTTGCGGAAGGTGGGGATGCGCTTGCCACGAGCTGTGCCTGGAGAATGGAGCTCCCTCCGCCCGTGCGTGCCTCTCTAAAAGCAGCAAAGCCCCCTCCAGCTCGCACCCCGAGCCCTCCCTTTCCCCCCTCCCTCCCTCTCTCTCTCTCCCTCCTTCCTTCCTTCTTCCAGGCACACGCGCACCTCCACCCCTCCCTCCCTCCTTCCCCCTCCCTCCCCCCCTCGCCCGGCGGAGAGAGAGATGGATGACTTGTCAGACAAAGGCAATAGATTCCAACACTCTCGGATTCGCCAACGCGCTGCTTTGCCCCGGCCCCCGCCGGCCTGTCATTCCTCCTCTCTCCCCCCCCTCCCAAAAAAGAAGGAGAAGAAAAGAAGAAGAAGAAAGGAGGCGGAGGGAGGGGAAAAAAAAAGAGGAGCGGCGGGACGAAACTCGACGAGAGGAGCCGCAACTCCGAAAGAAAGGCGGGAGGGGAAGCTACCTGCCTGGCGCTTTGTTTCCCTGGGCCTGGACCGAGCGGGTAAACACGCCTTTGGGGTTTGTTTTTGTTTACTATCCTCGCGGGGAAAGGGATGTGTGTCTCTGTGTCTGTGTGTGTGGTTTCCTCTGCCGCCCTGGAAGGCCTTCACTTGGCCCAGGAAAACGCTCCGGATCGAAGTCTCTCTCCCTCCCCTTCTCCCCAGTTTGGTGGGCCTTAGTTCGGGTCTGGGCTCGGAAGGGCTTTGGGGAGGACTTCCAGAGAAGCGGAGGGTCAAAACGGGGAGACCAAGGAGCCACTTTGTAGGTAGGCAGCCCTCCCAGGCCTGACGCCGCTTGACCCGCCAGTACAAGGCTTTTAGCCGCTTGACTTCTCGATCCATAAACTTCCCCGGGAGTCCAGTCTCGGCTTTCCCAGCGTCTGGGCTTTCTCGGCGCTCCCCGCGTGTTCGTGTCCATTCTGCCCGTTTCAAGAGCAACGCTTAGAACCCCACCTTGCGGTTTTCCCACTCCCCCCCTCTCTGTTGATCTTCATGAGACTTGAGAGAAGCCTCCCACAGGATGGTAGCACGTCCCCTGGGCAACGTCCTTGCAGACGGCCAATTCTCTCACACCAGAAGCGACTTGCAGTTTCTCAAGCCGCTCCTGCCATGTTGAATGGGAAGGCAAACAGAGGGAGGGTTGCTGTGAGTTTGTCGAATTATATGGCCATGTTTGCCTGGGCAACGTCCTTGCAGACGGCCAATTCTCTCACACCAGAAGGCACTTGCAGTTTCTCAAGTCGCTCTTGAAACGAAAACAAAATCTTCTAGCTGTTGTTTTATTGCCTGGTGATGATTAGGGTTGCCATATGAATAAGGGACAGGTAGGCCTACCTAAAAATAGATATTTTTTCACAAAAATAAGGAACATTTGAAGTGTCCCTTATTTTTTGTGGAAAAAATCCCTATTTTTAGGTACTTGTCCTAAATTCTTATAGCAAAATGTGGCAAACCTAGTGGTGATTGTTGCTGTTTTCCTCTCCTCTTTTTTTTTTTAAAAAAAATAACTTTGTATCTATCATTATCGTCGAAGGCTTTCATGTCCGGAATCGCTGGGTTGTTGTGAGTTTTCCGGGCTGTACGGCCGTGTTCCAGAAGCATTCTCTCCTGACGTTTTGCCTGCATTTATGGCAGGCATCCTGAGAGGTTGTGAGGACCCCATAGAGGCAGGCGAAACGTCAGGAGAGAATGCTTCTGGAACATGGGCCCAGAGCCTGGAAAACTCACAACAACCTATCCTTATAGTGTTTGACAAGTGGGTCTAGTCTCTCTTTCAGGCCCTGAGGTTTAAAAGAAAAGGGCTGAAGAGAGAGGGGCCCAGGAAGGAGCATCCGGGCCCTTGGCGTTGCCTTCTTTCTCCCTCGTTGCCTCCCCGGATCCCCACCACCTCTCCACTTAGGATCGGCCACAAACTCACCGCTTTTGTTTGATGCCCACTTCAGGCCAGAAATCCTCCCCTCCGCGTCGTAAATCACACCGGCGCCGAAGCTGTGATGTTTCTCTCTCTCTCTTTTTTTTTCTTCTCTTCTCTTCGCCTCTTCGTTTAGAGAAGCCTTTCAACTCGGCGGCTGGATTCGTTCCTCAATGGCAAGGGAAGCCTTGCTGCCTGCGAAGCTCAAGGAGGACTGCCAGCAGCAGCAAGAACAGCGACCACCACAACATGTCAGTTCTCCGAGGAGGTTCGCACCTGACTGGGTCAGAACCGGGACTGCCACGGACTCTGGTACATAGACCCCTCTGCCTGCAGTCGATGGGACGACACGGGTTGTCATATTAGACCTCGCGGTTCACTGGGGTCGGGTGCGGTGGTGGGGACTATTGCGATATGTTTATGTCCTTCCTTCCCATTCACAGTCTTTCATTGATCGATTGTACACATTCCATGTTTGTGTTTTACTCACGTTGAGCCCCCTTCTTCCTTGGCCCTTATTCCTGGCAAAGCAGGTGGGGGGACACTCGGGGCCCTGCTCTGGAGGCAGGTGGGAAGGAAACCCATTGGCCAAAGCGGAACCAAAGGCCAAAAAAAATCTGCACCAAAAAACAAGTCCTTTCCCACCTTGCGCCTGTAGATGGCGCTGTGAGGTTTACTTTTGGCCAACCTGCCAAAAGTTCCAGCCCAACGGGATGGTGTTAATGTGTTGTCAAGGGCTTGAAATCACTGTGTTGCTGTGAGTTTTCCGGACTGTATGGCCATGTTCAGGCCCGTAGCCAGGATTTTGATTGGGGGGGGGGGCTGAGTTTGATTGGGGAGGGGGCTGAATCTGAGTGAGAGAGGGTCTACCCTAGCAAACCTTTTGTATCTTATCCCAATACTCCCATGCATATGGGATATATTGATATCACTATATGAATAAACATAACAGTTTAAATAATGTACCAGTAAGGCCTTCTCACGGACCACCCTGAGATTTTCGGGGAGGGGGGGACTGAAGCCCCTCAAGCCCCCTCCCCCCGCTACATGCCTGACCATGTTCCAGAAGCATTATCTCCTGACGTTTCGCCCACATCTATGGCAGGCATCCTCAGAGGTGGTGAGGTCTGTTGGAAACTAGCCAAGTGAGGTTTATATGTCTGTGGAATGTTTAGGGTGGGAGAAATAACTCATGTCTGTTGGAAGCAAGTGTGAATGTTGCAATTGGCCAGTTTGATTAGCACTGAATAGGCTGCTTCCTGTCTCAGGGAATCCTTTGTTGGGAGGTGTATCAGGACAGTAAATAAAGAACAACACTCAGAAGACGGGCAATTCCAGACAAACAACCAGGGCCAGTTAACACTTCCTAACAAAGGATTCCCCCAAGCAGAAAACAGCCAGGCTTTGAAACTACCAGGCTATTTAATGCTAATCAAGCTAGATCGATTGAAATATTCACACTTGCCTCAGGCAGTCAAGAGTTCTTTCTCCCACCCTGGGCATTCCACGGATATATAAACCCCACTTGCCTAGTTTCCAACACATCATAATCTCTGAGAATGCTTGTCATAGATGCAGGTGAAATGTCGGGAGAGAATGCTTCTGGAACATGGGTATACAGCCCGGAAAACTCAAAGCAACCCAAGGATGGTGTTAATCGACAATCCAGTAACTACAGCAATTTAACCAATAGCCAAGCACCCTCTTGATAGAAGTAAGCATCTGTATTCGAGTGGGCCGCCTAAAACATCACCGTTTCCTTTTTTTGTAATGTCTTGGAAGTTTATCACATTAGAGAATGAATCCACTTTAAATCTGGTTTCTGCTTCCTGCAGAATTCTGGGGTTTGTAGTTTAGTGAGGCTGTGAAAGGCTCCTCCCTAAACTACAAATCCTAGACTTCTGCAGAAAGCAGCAACTGGATTTAAAGTGGATTCATTCTCTAGTGTGATGAGGTCCTTGGTTTAGCCCGAGCCTGTGTCCCTTACTTGCATCTATCATCTCACCGGAAATAAACTAAGTCTTCTAAAATCCGGCTTCTTCTTCAACTGTGGCAAAACGTTTGTGGTCTGCAGGGGAGTAGAAACGATAAGATCAAGTCCCAGCAAGTTGCTCTGATATTAACTCAGGACAAGCAACAGATTTGGTCCTAGGAAGCAAATGCTGCCCAGCTTCCTAGCCAGGGGTTACCACTCTTGCCCTGGAAGGCCTTCTTAAGGTGACACTACTGTATCGAGAAGGCTGTGGTTTTCATAAAGGGGGTTGTTTCTGGTCTAGGAGATCAAGGGGAGGAAGAGCCCTACTCACAAGCAGAATCCAAGTTGGAAACTGTCCCAAGGTTGTTAAGTCTGTTGGAAACTAGGCAAGTGGGTTTTTTAAAATAATATATATCTGTGGGATATCCAAGGTGGGCGAAAGAACTCTCTTTGAGGCAGGTGTGAATGTTGCAAATTAGCATTGAATAGCCTTGCTGGCCAATTGCAACATTCACACTTACCTCAAGCAGACAAGGATTCTTTCTCCCACCCTGGACATTCCCATTCCACAGATATATAAACCCCACTTGCCTAGTTTCCAGCAGATCTCACAACCTCTGAGGATGCCTGCCATACAGGCATGTAGATCCGTGGGTGGTCCGCGAAAAGGCCTTACTGGTACATTATTTAAAGTTATGTTTATTCATATCATGATCTGATCACCATGCTCATTATATCCCACATTAATGGGGTTAACATGGTTTGCAGACCCTCTTCCACAGTCTCAGCCCCCCGAGCCCCCCAACCAAAATCCCCTACATTGTGGGTGAAACGTCAGGAGAGAATGCTTCTGGGACATGGCCATACAGCTACCCAGTCCCCACATTGTACAGACAAGGAAGGCTTGGGATACTTAGTCAGGGAAGGGTTGCAGAGGTTGTAGAGGCGCCCTCCCACCCTTGAAGGCTTTCCAGGCGGACATCCGGGCCTCTCAACCAGGCTTCCGAGGGCGGGTACTGCAACCAGGGCCACCCCACCCCACAGTCCCTCTCGCAGCCCTCAAGCCAAGCCCTGAGACCCTTCTTCCGGGGTTCTCCTCCCTCCCCCCTCCCCCAAAGGAAAAAACAACAGCACAACAAACAGATGGAAGGACCGGATTTCAATAACGAGAAAGAGCCCTCGCTTCCTTCTGTTATCTTTGGGAAAAAGTCCTCCAAGCCCCGCTCGCGGCCTGTCAAGCTTGGCTGCTTAAATGAAATCTTCTCTCTCTCTCCCTCTCTCTCTTCTTTTCCTTCAAAGGGAGAGAGTCTCCTGTCCCCACCATTCATTCATCCCTCGCCTCCCAACTCGGGGCATTTACACTTCAAAGGGGGCCACCCGCTTCTCGGCGGAAATTGGGACGGGGGAAAAATAAACTTGCGAGGAGGGAGGGAGGGAGAGAGAGGAGGCGATGGCTATCTTGGCCCCTTCGGCCTCCTTGCCATTCTCCAGGGCGCCCTACACCCGGGGCAGCACAAGCAAGAGCCCCCTCTTTTCCTTTCCCTTCCCTTCCTTCCTTGGGAGGGTCACCTCCCCACGCGCGGGTGGGAGAAGTCTAAACCCACCGCCCCTACTTCCTTGTCTGCTCCGCGAAGAGGAACAATGCCTCCACATCGCAAAGGCCAGCTTTGAAGAGCTTGGCAGTGGGCTTTGAGGTCTGGGGCAGAGGCAGGGCTCCTCCACCCACGGGGGACACTTCCAAGGGGCACCCACCACTCCCTGGACCCGCCTTTCTTCCTTCCCTGCCCCCGCGGAGGAGGAAGAGAGGAAGGGGGGGGCGGCCTTTTGAAGCGCTTCTGGTCTGGTGCAATATGGAGTACCCTGGGCTGCAATTTCACACTCCACGGCACATTTCCCCTCAAGCGACTTTCTTCTTTCCCGGCCCCTCGTCCCGCTCGCCCCCTCCCTCCCCCTCCCTCCTTTTCTGTCTTGTGTGACTCCTGGGTGGGTTCCGAGAGAGCCTTGAGCCTCTGCCCCGGACGCGAAGTGTTTCCACGCGGGAAGGTGCCTAGGGAGGGGCAGGAAAGGCTCACGGGGTCGAGCAGGCTCAGGGCCTCAACTCGGGGACAGGGTGAGCTGCCACCAGCGACAACATCTCCGCCAGCCGGGGTGGGGTGGGGGGATATGCTGGAACTGAGGGCGAGCGGGGTAACTGGCTGGGAGGGTCGCCTCCTATCCTTTGGCCATTTGAGTGCATCGGGGAAACAGATGGGGGGCTTTTTCGGAGGAGTGGCAACGTGGCCAGCTGCCCGCAAACACTGGCGGGAGGGGCAGTTTGCTGGGGGAAAAGGAGGCGAAAGCATCCTGCTTGCAAATTATTATTATTAATAAAAATTATTATATATTTTATATTATTATATACTAATATATAATTTATAAAATTAACTAATATAATATTATATATTATATTTTAGTATTTCCATTGTTATTAATAAAATTAACTAATATATTAGTATTTGTATTGTTATTAATAAAATATTGTTATATATTATTAGTAATATTAATAATATATTATTGTATATTATATATAACATATTGATTATTAATACTACATTATATATTATTAGTATTATTAATAACATATGATTATATAATAATATACATATATAAAATTAACTAATACTAATATATATTAGTATTTGTATTGTTATTAATAAAATATTGTTATATATTATTAGTAGCATTAATAATATATTACATATTACATATAACATTGATTTTAGTATTATTAACACTATATTATATATTATTAGTATTATTAGTAACATATACTTATATATTATTATTAATAAGGTCTTATATATTATTAGCATTTTAAATAATTTATTATTATATTATATTTAGTTTTATTATGAACTTTGTTTATATCCCGCCTTTCTCTCAAGGCAGCTGACTACTACAAAGCTCGCAGCGATTTAGAACAAAGCAAATACAAAATAATAATAATAATAATAACAAACATATGGCCATACCACCCTGAACACTCCGGATCTCATCTGATCTCGGAAGCTAAGCAGGATCAGGTATGGTTAGTACTTGGAATCAGGCTGAAGCCCCCCAAGCCCCCCTCTTGCCGAAATTCTCAGGGTGGTCCTCGAGAAGGCCTTACTGGTACATTATTTAAACTGTTATGTCTATTCACCATGCTCAATGTTTCTCATATGCATGGGGGTATTGGGATAACGATACAAAAGGTTTGCTAGGGTAGATCCTCTCTCACTCAGACTCAGCCCCCAATCAAACTCAGCCCCCCAATCAAAATCATCGCCATGGGCCTGCTCGGAATAATAAACAATTACCTATTTATCCGGATATAAAGTTATAATACACTTAACATTACCTTTAACATTCAACATACCCCCTCCCCACCAAAAAAAATCCCAGCCATCCTCCTCATATGGCAAAGATGTGCCTTGACCTGACTGAAAAAGGCAAGCACAAGCAGGGATGGGGCCCTCTTGGTCTCTCTTGGGAGGGAGTTTCACAGTCTGGGAGCAGCCACAGAAAAGGCCCCCACCCTTGTTCCAAAGGAGAGAAAGCACTTCCTAGTTGATTCTAGATATCTGACACATGTTCCTAAAGAGACACCAAGGAGCTGTTTTTTGTCCCGGATGAGGGAGTTTGCCACCTCTCTCATTTCTTTGGAGCAGGCATGTAGCGGGGGGGCTAAGGGGCCTTCAGCCCCCCGAAATTCTCAGGGTGGTCCGCGAGAAGGCCTTACTGGTACATTATTTAAACTGTTATGTTTATTCATATCATGATCTGATCACCATGCTCAGTATATCCCACATTCATGGGGTTATTGGGATAACAATACAAAAGATTTGCTAGGGTAGACCCTCTTCCACCCAGTCTCAGCCCCCCACCAAACTCAGCCCCCTCCGAAACAAAATCCTGGCTACGGCCCTGCTTTGGAGGTATCCTTATGGGACTTTTGGGGTGTCCTAGACCCAAGCTCCACCCCCCATTTTTTTGCCAGACACAAGGCCGTTCAGGTCTGTCTTGCTGTGTCTCCCACGAGCCAATTTCTGGGGAATTCCAGCCCCCCTAGTTGTGTCTTCTCTAATTTCTCCATAAAACGCCCGATGAGTGAATTAGGCGCTTATTAAAGCCTCCTTTTAATCAGCAGTAATGGGAGAGCCTCCCACCCCCACCCCCCATCCCTGCCTTTCCACCCCCACCTCCCTTCCTCCAAGGTTGGCTTGCCTGGAGGCGCTTTGCAAATGTTAGGATTTACAGTTATCACAGACCAAAAAGAAAAAAAAAGAAAAAGAGCAACATTTATATAACCCCTAACTATAATGCACCCATAAAAATGGGGACAGAGGTGGAAAGTGCTGCGGATCAGCGAAAACTCCAGTGCTTCTCCATTAAACTCCCTGGAAAGGCTAATTCCAGTCCTACCGGGGCCGGAGTGAGTGATGAGAGAGAGAGAGAGAGAGAGAGAGAGAGAGAGAGAGAGAGAGAGAGAGAGAGAGAGAGAGGGAGAGAGAGAGAATTCATAAGACCAAAACGAAGAAGAAAGGAGCTTTCTCTCCCCCAGAAGGCCAAGAGGGCAATAAGTTTCTCTGCACCATTTGATAGCTCCTGAGAAAGTAAAATAGTATACAATCTCCTCTCTCTCTCTCTCTCTCTCTCTCTCTCTCTCTCTCTCTCCCTCTTTCATTCTTTTTGATGTCTGATGTATTCCATGGGTGTCAGCTTCCTGGATGAAACTGTAAGTTGTATCAATAGAATAAAAGCATCTGCTCCATCCTTGTTGGCTTTCCTGGATTGTGTCCTTACAGGCAGTCCCCAAGTTACGAACAAGTGGGGTTCAGTGGGTGAATTTGTACGTAAATCGAAACAGGTACATTTTAAGTGTAACTCCAGCTATCTATCTATCTGCTTTTGACAATTGGTAGGATAATTAATCAATTGATATATATCTGTCTATCTAGTATCTATCTATCATATTTTCGAAGGCTTTCATGGCCGGAATTACTGAGTTGTGAGTTTTCCAGACCATGTTCCAGAACCATTTTCTCCTGACGTTTCGCCTGCATCTATGGCAGGCATCCTCAGAGGTTGTATCTATCTATGTATGTATCTAAACGTTTATGACAATTGGTCGGAACATTAATAAATTGATATCTATCTATATATCTATATAAATGCATATGACTATTGGTAGGAGCATTAATCAATTGATATCTATCTCACTAAATGCATAAGACCATTGGTAGGAGCATTAATCAATTGATATTTTAGCTATCTATTGTATTGTCGAAGGCCAGAATCACTGGGTTGTTGTGAGTTTTCTGGGCTGTATGGCCATGTTCCAAAAGCATTCTTTCCTGACGTTTCGCCTGCATCTATGGCAGGCATCCTCTGAGGTTGTGAAGATGCCTGCCATCCATCCATCCATCTATCTAGGTGTATATGACCATTGATTGGTGCATTAATAAACGGATTATCTATCTATCTACCTACCTACCTATCTATCTATATGACTAGAGTTACACTTAAAATGTACATGTTTCAATTTAGATACAAATTCAACTGAAGAACAAACCCACAGAAGCGATGTATATCAAAGCTTTGGATAATATAAGGAAGGGGTGGCCACCCCTGTGGTGTTTGTTTTGCTGTTCCGAAGATTTCCCTTCACTTTTCTCTCCCTGTGATAATTGGATTTTGAAAAATTTGGCTTGCTCTGGAGACAAAGGTTGGTGACCAATCTTCAGTGGAGACTGAGAACCCCTTTCCCTCCAATGATCATTCTTTCAGGGTTGAATTTCCCTTCCTAGGGGTCGATTTCTCTCCCTTCCATGGTCTCAGCCCCCTTTCTGCATTGTGAGTCGTTTGTAAGTCGGGGACTGCTTGCACCTTGGGTTATTCGAATCCTTTAATCGTACTCTATCATTCCCATTAGAGTCAGGGAAGGAAAGCGTGTTCGTTTCGGACAAACCAAAGGCACAAGGCAGCTCACGAGAGTGCCTCTCCACCTCTCCACCGGGCAGAGACTCCCCTCCCAGGGCGGGCTGCCTGCCTCCCCGGTTCATTCATTGCAGGCTCTGGCGGGGAGGTGAGGCAGCCAGTGCCTGGTTCGTGGGGAGAAGGGAGACCTCCATCCCTCCCTTCCTCCCTCCTCCTTCTCTCTACCCGCTGCTCAGGACGGACCGCCGCCTCTCTCTCTTCCCCCCCTCGACTGGCAGGTGAGAGCCCCCCGGACTCATCCGGGGCACCGAGCGGGGAACCGGGGAACCTTTCCAATGCCAGGGTTTGAAATTGTCCCCAAGACTGCTCCCTCCCTGCCTGCCTATTGAGGAGAAAGCCGCCCGCGAAAGGATACACCACGGCCCTGAAGTGGTCTCATTACCAAAAGTCTCTCAGTCCAAGTTCTTTGACTTGGAAAGCTCGAATTGGGAAGAGAGTCTTGTGTGTGTGTGTGTGTGTGTGTGTGTGAGAGAGAGAGAGAGAGAGAGAGAGAGAGAGAGAGAGAGAGAGAGACCCGGTGAGGGCGGCAGGATGAAGGGGGATGTGTGACTTGAGGCTGGGAGTAAGACAAGGGCCTTAAAGCACGCTCAGGAAGGATCTGAAAGTTTGCAAAGTTTGCCCAGCAAAAAGGAGATCGATTTGGTCAAGTGCCGAAACTTTGGGCTGGACGCAGAGATTGATAGTGTGGTTTCATGCCACAAAGTTGTACACCGCCTGGAGCCGCAAGGAGAGGAGGGTAATACATTAATAATAATAATAATATATTATATTATAATATAATCGGAATTGGGCTTAAATAATATAATATAATAAATAAGATTTTTGTTATTATTATACTACAATATAATCGGAATTGGGCTTAAATAGTAAAATAAAATAAATAAGATTATTGTTGTTGTTACTATTATACTATAATATTACCGGAATTGGTCTTAAATAATAAATATAATATAAAAATTTAAGTCCAAGATCGATTATTATATTATATAATAATGTAATAATAATTATATTATATTATTATGTAATATAATATAATATATAATAATTTAAGGCCAAGGTCGATTATTATATTATATGATATTATATTATTATGTAATAATATTTATATTATATTATTATGTAATATAATATAATAATTTAAGCCCAAGATCGATTATTATATTATATTATATTATATTATAATGTAATAATATTTATATTATATTATTATGTAATGTAATATAATAATTTAAGCCCAAGATCGATTATTATATTATATTATATTATTATGTAATAATATTTATATTATATTATTATGTAATGTAATATAATAATTTAAGCCCAAGATCGATTATTATATTATATTATATTATAATGTAATAATATTTATATTATATTATTATGTAATATAATATAATAATTTAAGCCCAAGATCGATTATTATATTATATTATTATTTAAGCTCAATACTAATTTTATTTAATATAATAATAATATAATCTATAATAATATAATCTTTCATGGGCTTAAATAATTATGTTATTGTACAAATAATAATATAAAATGAGAAACGAATGGGGAAAGGAGGACAGTGCTCTTTAGTTTCTCAGAAATTCGGTGGAGAGACGCTGGTTTCTGTGAACTTCGGTTTCAAACAACAGTTTTGGAAGAGAGCCTCGCCAACCACAAAGCTGTGGTTGCGGCTATGGGGCTGGGAAAGGGGAAGGGAAGGCTAGGGCTCTATCCTCTTAACACTTTGGGGTTGCACGTCCAACTACGCCTCCCTTTTTGTTTTGTTTTAGAACTGGTTGGCGGAGACTTCGCAATCTTTCTCGGTGAGGAATTCCCGGTCTTGGCGGAGTAGTCCGATTCTATTTCCACCCCACACACCCCTCTCCTTGCAGTGATTTCTTCTCTGGATCCATTTCCAAGAGTGGCCTTGGGAAAGTGTATGTGTGGGGTGTGTGTGTGTGACAACAATAATCAAAAGGTGGGAGGGGAGGGGGGAAGAACGGCCGTTCCTATTAGGAAAAGGCCAACCCACCTTTCCGAATATTTCAGTCCATAAAACGGATTCAGATGATTTTGGGCTCTGTGTGTGAGTGTAAGCAAAGGGAAGGGGGAGAGGAGTATTTAAAAATAAATGAGAATCTGTCGGAGTTTTCCTTCTGGGCCTTGGCTGAGATGAGAACAGGAATACTACGACCAGCCAACACCTCCCGAGGAAGAGCTAGAGCTAGCAGGAAAAGGCATTATTATTTCTCCCCATTGATGCATACAGGGTTTTGGTTGTTTTTTTTTTTAAGGAAAGTGAGAGAGACAGAGGGGAATGGGAGCGAGCTGTGGTTGAAGGGGGAGCGTTGCTTGAAGGCGAAGAAGTCCCCCCTCTCCTCCCTTGGCTTGGCGGAGAGACAGAAAAGGAAAGAGATACAAAACACACTGTTTGGGGTTTCAGTGACACAAATCCGCGTGGCCCTCTTTGAAGGAAAGGTGGTGGAAAAGGCATTCAACTCCCCCCCACACACACACACCTCAAGCCCAAGGGGACGTCTCTGAACGATGCAAAATAATAATAACAACAACCACAACAATTCTATTTCTTACCCGGAAAACTTAGGCTGGTGGAAAAGGCCTTTCAACACCACCCACTCCCCGCATACCTCAAGCCCAAGGAAACCTCTCTGAGCGGTTCATAATAATAATAATAATAATGTGTGTGATTGAGAGAGAGGAAAGAAAGTTGGAGAGAAAGCACCAGGAATCTTTTCCGGGTAAAAATATTATAATAATCACACAGAAAGAGACCCCCTTTTCCTGAAAAAGCCGTTTAAGACACATTATTATTATTATTATTATTATTAGCAATAATATATTTGATTTATTACCCGCCTCTCCTGATGGCTGGAGGCAGACTACTACATGGCATCTCTATGTTGTAATCCGCCTCCAGCTATTAGGAGAGGCAGGTAATACATCAAATTTATTGTTGTTATTATTATTAGCAATAATATATTTTATTTATTACCCGCCTCTCCTGATGGCTGGAAGCAGACTACTACATAACATCTCTATGTTGTAGTCCGACTCCATCTATTAGGAGAGGCGGGTAATACATCCAATGTATTGTTGTTGTTGTTATTATTATTAGCAATAATATATTTGATTTATTACCCGCCTCTCCTGATGGCTGGAGGCAGACTACTACATGGCATCTCTATGTTGTAATCCGCCTCCAGCTATTAGGAGAGGCGCATAATACATCAAATGTATTGTTGTTGTTGTTGTTATTATTATTATTAGCAATAATACATTTGATTTATTACCCGCCTCTCCTGATGGCTGGAGGCAGAGTACTACATGACACCTCTATGTTATAGTCCGCCTCCAGCTATTAGGAGAGGCGGGTAATACATCCAATGTATTGTTGTTGTTGTTGTTGTTGTTGTTATATGGTTCCGGGACTGATTTTGGAGGGGAACTACTGGCTGTCCCTGGTCCCCTTGATCTTACTGATGGTTCGAGTCCATAGAAAGGGTTCCCCTTGAAGGAGGTGGGCCCACTCAAGCCCCTGGGATCTGGGTGCCAGGTGGCTTGGAGTAAAAAGAGGGGAGGGGGGGTATAACTTCAAGCAGGTTCAGGAGCCACGATTGGCGTGGCACTCGCTGTCCCTGCGGCCTCGACTCCCGCTGAACATGCATTTCTTTGCTTTCCGGAACTCTCCTGTTGGGAAACAAGACAGTTGAGGAAAAGGCATTTGTGGCTGATGTAGCAAGTTTGAACTTCCAAGAAGAAGCGGGTCCTGGGGGTGGCGGGGGGAAGGGGCACGAGGAGGGAGGGAGAGAATAGGAGGAGATTCCCAGCAGCCTGATCCCATTAGCTCCGTCCTTGGGTTGCAAATTTATACGGTCTAGGAGGTGAACAGATGGACTATCAATTTAATTCCATCTTCAACACCATCAGAGATTGATTTTCTACTCGCTTTTAATTTTGCTATAATTAATTAGATCATTACAACTGTTTTCTATTGATCTTCCTATTTAAACCTCAGATGCAAAGGGACTTGGGCAGATCTTTTAGAGACACAGAAGGGAAATGGAACAGAGGGGACTGCGGCGGAGGGGGGGGGGAGGGAGGGGGCAGGCCGGGGGAGGGGGAAGGGGCTCCGGCAGCCTGCTGCAGGCCTCGCGTGGGGATGCCTCCTCCTCCACGGACACGGCCAGGCACACAAGCCTTGGCTTAACCTGTGCCTCTCGTTGCATTTGATCCTCCACGCAATCAGGAAAGTCACATCGACATTCTTTATTCACACCTCAGTCAGAAATCCCTTTCTCACCACCTTTCAGATTCATTGTACAGGGCGGTTTCGAAATGTACATGTAGGAAGAGGGGTTTTTTTTAAAACCCGCCACCACAAGCAGTCCCCAAGTGACAAACACCCGACTTACTTAAGACTCCCAGTTTTACAAAGGAAGGTGAAACAAGTCAGACAACGAGGAAGGGAAATGCACTCCTGAAACAGTTCACTCGGGGAAAAGAGGTCTCCACTGAAGCTTTCTCGCCAACCCTTTTCTAAAATCCAATCATAACAGGGACAGAAAGTGAGCTGAAATATTCTGAAGAGGGCCACAGGGGAGTTAACCCTTCCCTATGCTATCCAAAACTTATAGATGATAGATAGATAGATAGACTGACAGATAGAGATAGATATAGATAGACAGACAGACAGAGATAGATAGATAGATATAGACAGACAGACAGAAAGAGATAGATATAGATAGACAGACATACAGACAAATATAGAGATAGAGATAGAAATAGGTATAGAGATAGAGATGATAGAGCTAGGTATAGGTATAGGTATAGATAGATAGATAGATAGATAGATAGGGATAGAGTTTTGGATAGTAGGGAAGGGTAAATTCTCCCCCCCCTCCATACACACATATACATATGCATATAGTTTTGATGTGTGTATGTGTGTAGACATACACACACATATAGTTTTGGATAGTGTGTATATACGTGTATGTGTATACACACTAAGGACTAATCAATAAAATATTATGCGTGTGTCTGTGCATGTATATACACACACATATATAGGCTATATGGTTTTGGATAATGTGCATATATATGTGTGTACACACGAGGGACTAAGGACTAAGCAATAAAAATTAGGCCAAAGGCGTTGCAAGTCCAAATTAATAAAATAGTACACACATAAAACAATACATATGAAATTTACATATGTATTGTTTACTAAGGACTAATCAATACAAATATTGTGTGTGTGTGTGTGTGTGTATCAGTGTTTCCCAACCAGTGTGCCGGGGCACACTAGTGTGCCGTGAGTGACCATCAGGTGTGTCCTGGGAAATTGGAGCCTCCAGGAAGGGGGGGGGGGGAGAGTCTAGTACGTTGAAGTATAAAAACCCTAAGAAACCCATCTCAATAAAGGCACAAAATTACAAACCCCCCTCTCCACCTGTTGTCTACTTGGTCTCTCCCTCTCCATGCATTGGGAAGGCCCGCCTCCCTTTCCCCAAGTAGAGACCTCCTCTTGCCTCCTGGGGGTTCTGTGTGGGAAATTTGGCCCAGTTCTATCATTGGTGGGGATCAGAATGCTCTTTGATTGTAGGGGAACTATAAATCCCAGCAACTACAACTCCCAAATGTCAAGGTCTATTTCCCCTGAACTCCATCTGCGTTCATATTTGGGCATATTGAGTATTCATGCCAAGTTTGGTCCTGATCCAACATTGTTTGAGTCCACAGTGCCCTCTGGATATAGGTGAACTACAACTCCAAAACCCAAGGTCAATGCCCACCAAACTCTTATAGCATTTTCTCTTGGTTATGGGAAGTTAGTGTCTTTCTGCCATTCCTGCCAGGATATCTATGTTGTGTTCATCGAAACAGGCCCAGGTTTCACACTGAGTGTATAAATACATTTTAAAAACATATTAACTATAGGTATTACTGTGTTAGAGTGTCATTTTGTGTCATTTTGGTTGGTGGTGTGCCCCAGGATTTTGCAAATGTAAAAAGTGTGCCGCGGCTCAAAAAAGGTTGGGAAACACTGGTGTATATATATATATAGTTAGTGTGTATACTTTTGGATAGTGTGTGTACATATATATAGCTATAGTTCGGGATAGTGTGGGATACTGTGTATGTGTGTAGTATGTACATATGTGTGTGTGGATAGCTTATGCTATATATCAGGCATGGGCAAACTTCGACCCTCCAGATGTTTTGGACTTCAAATCCCACAATTCCTAATAGTCTACCAGTGTTAGGACACCCGAAGGAAGCAACACACACACACAATGCTCACACACCGAAGTTTGCCCATGCCTGACATATATGGTTGGAGTCACATTTTTAAAAAGTACCTATTCCGTCTTACATACAGATTCAACTTAAGAACAAGAACCTGTCTTGTTCGTAACCCGGGGACTGGCTGTAGTTGCAAAAAAGGAATATACAAAATACGCAGAAAATGACTTGGTCTGTTTGAGCCCAGCGACTGAAGTCCTGGTAATGGACTCTCTCTCTTTCTCTATCCCTCTCTGCCTGCCCTTCTTGCCCGCTTCTCATGCCCTTTCGCCTAAAGACTTTGGGAGCTCCAGTGAGCTCTCCCTCCCCCGCCCCCGCTACCCAGTTGAGGAGCCACGTGTTCGGAGGCCCTGCTCCTCATCTCATTATTCACATACACAGGGCAAATACTCGGATTACGTCCTGGTGGGAGCATGGGCTAGGGCTGACCCCTGCCTCCTTTATGACGTCACTTGGGACGGTCCAGGGTTTCAGCCAATGCAGGCAACTGATGAAGGAACTGCCTGCAACAACTAGGGATGGCTCGGGGGGGGGGGGGCGGCTGGAATATTCAGAGAAGGAAGGGGCCACTCGAAGAAGGCCCAGTGGAGCTGTGTAGGGTGGGTGGGGCGGTGCTGACGGGGAGCAGGACACAGAACAGACTTTGAATGCCAGGCATCCTGAACCCTGGGTGCTTTGAGGCAACCTCTCTTGCTGGGCACTGGGCAGAGAGACTCTTAGATTCATAGAATCATAGAGTTGGAAAAGACCTCATAGGCCGTCCAGTCCAACCCCCTGCCAAGAAGCAGGAAAATCGCGTTCAAAGCACCCCCAACAGATGGCCATCCAGCCTCTGTTTAAAAGCCTCCATAGAAGGAGATTGAAAGAAAAAAGAGAGAGCTCTTCGCCCATCGATTCTTCATTAACGTTGCACTGCTACCACGGGCTCCATTGGTTTACAAACTCTGCCCTTGTTATGATTTGTGTGTGTGTGTGTGCGCGCGCGCGCGTGCGTGCGTGTGTGTCAGGAGCGACTTGAGAAGCTGCAAGTCGCTTCTGGTGTGAGAGAATTGGCCGTCTGCAAGGACGTTGCCATGGGGATGCCTGGATGTTCTGGTGTTTTACCAATCCTTTGTGGGAGAGGCTTCTCTCGTGTCCCCGCATGGGGAGCTGGAGCTGACATCCGCGCTCTCCCCGAATTCGAACCTGCGACCTGTCGGTCTTCAGTCCTGCAGGCGCAAGGGTTTAACCCATGATGTCGAAACAGAGGTGGGAAGGGAACGAAGTTTAGAAAACTAGAGCCATATGTAAAGGTAAAAAGGATTTTCCCTTGACATGAAGTCCAGTCGTGTCCGACTCTGGGGGTTGGTTCTCATCTCCATGACTAAGCAGAAGAGCCGGCGTTGTCCGTAGACACCTCCAAGGTCATGTGGCCGGCATGACTGCATGGAGCACCGCTACAGAGCCTTGGGGGGGGGGGGATTAGGAACAGGGGAATCTGTGCCAAGGAGCCCTATCTCCGAGGAGACACACACACACACACACTCTCTCTCTTTCCCCCTCTCCCCGCCTCTCTCTGTGCGTTTGTGTGTGTTGCTTCCTTTGGACGTGAACCCCGGCTTATTCCTTCCCAGAGATGGCCGAACAGAAAGCGAGCAGAGTGGAAGAATGTTTGCGAAGTTAATAATTGTGGGAAGGAACTCTCCCTTGTGTAACTGGCCACCGCCAGCGAAGGCGTCTCTGGCGGACGAGGCCAGGCAGGCCCGGGCCATCCATGGGCGAGGCTTCGAGGGGGCCGGCAGGACTCCCTCTCCCCTTCTTCCCAAGCAGCCCCCCTTCGGCAGGTCTCTAGTTGAAGTAGGAGGGGGGGGGCACACAAGGACGGCCCCTCTCGCTGGCGCCGCGCAGTAGAAAACGTCTTCCTGATATGTTTATCCCCTAATCAGTTCATTAGTTATAAACAACATGACATTAGAAGTTAGGAAGCGGTTGATATTAATTTTTATTTAACTAGTTGATGTTTAATCCGTCACGCCGAGCTGCCTCGGAGCGAGAAGAGCGCGCGCTCGAGGGGGGAGGGGGCCGCGAGGAGGGAGGGAGGGGGGCCCCTGCCTGACAACAGCCACTTAGGCTCCGCGAAAGATGCCCCTCCCTTTGCGTTGTTGTTGGGGGGGGGGGGCGGGGGAGAGCGAGGGTCCCCTGGCAAGAGGTGGATGGAGAGGAGAGCTCCCCGTGTGAGGAGGTGTTTAAGAAGAGAATTAGAAAGGGGGGAGAGAGAGAAAGAGAGAGGTCTGGTGACTCTGGGTTGGTTCCCCCTTTCCATCTCTCACCCCTCCCGGGTGCATAACACCCCCATGGCTTTGCTACTCTCGCACCCAAACCCTTAGGACGAGCGTCCTGTGGGGCTCCTCGTTAGGGCCCCTCCTGAGACCCATTCGCTCGCTCCTCCTCCCCCAGCCCCGTTAACGAGGAAACAGAAGCGCCCGCTTTGAAATATATACATCCACGATGAATCACTCGCCCCTTCTATCTGCAGCATAAAGGAAATAGTTCACATTCCCAAGAAAATTGCCCGTTCTGCCTCGGTTAATCGTTAACTCTAGTCGAGAAAAGTTCCCAGGGAACGGAGGCAAGCGGAGGAGGAGGAGGAGGCCGGGAAGCGGACTTCGCGGGCAAGAGAAAAAGCGGGGAAGGGCGAGGAGGGGAATCAGCCCAGGCTGGAAATGGCTAACCCGGATTCGCGGGAAAGCCGCTTGGCACTTCCACGTTTTGACCCCCCCCCCCCCCCCCCGTGGCACAATGGGTTAAACTCAGGACTGCTGACGGACAGGTCAGCGGTTCGAATTCTGGGAAAGCTCCCTCTGTCAGCTCCACGCAAACGTGGTTAGAAGCATCCCACAAGGATGGTGAAACACCAAACATCCGGGCGCACCCTCCCCGACATCCTTGCAGACGGCCAATTCTCTCACACCAGAAGCGACTTGCAGTTTCTCAAGCTGCTCCTGCCACGTTTAATGACAGGGCAAGCCAATAGAGGGAGGGTTGCTGTGAGTTTTTCCGAATTATATAATTAACCATGTTCCCCTGGGCAACGTCCTTGCAGACGGCCAATTCTCTCACACCAGAAGCGACTTGCAGTTTCTCAAGCTGCTCCTGCCACGTTTAATGACAGGCAAGGCAAGGGGAAGGCTGTGACAAATTAACCATGTTCCCTGGGCAACGTCCTGCAGACGGCCAATTCTCTCACACCAGAAGGACTTTTTCTATGCTTGCCAAGTTTAATGACAGCCCAATAGAGGGAGGTTGCTGTGAGTTTTTCCAAATTATATAATTAACCATGTTCCCCTGGGCAACATCCTTGCAGACGGCCAATTCTCTCACATCAGAAGCGACTTGCAGTTTCGCAAGCTGCTCCTGCCACGTTGAATGGCAAGGCAAGGCAAGGCAACAAAGGATGGATTGCTACGAGGATTTTTTTATTTACATGGCCATATTCCCCTGGGGAACGTCCTTGCAGACGGCCAATTCTCTCAAACCAGAAGCGACTTGCAGTTTCTCAAGCTGCTCCTGTCACGTTGAATGGCAAGGCAAGGCAACAGAGGATGGATTTCTATGAGGTTTTAAAAAAAAATAAAATTACATGGCCATGTTCCCCTGGGCAACGTCCTTGCAGGCGGCCAATTCTCTCACACCAGAAGCAACTTGCAGTTTCTCAAGTCGCTCCTGATATTAAAAAAACCCCAAACTTCCCCGTTGGATGGCAGGGCAAGGCAACAGAGGGGGGGGGGGTTACTTTGAGTATTTTCGAACTATATGGCCATGCTTCTGTTGCATTTTCTCTTGACTTTTCGCCTGCATCTATGGTAGACATCCTTAGAGGTTTGTGAGGTCTCAGACCTCTGAGGATACCTGCCATAGATGAAGGCGAAAAGTCAGGAGAGAATGCTACAGGAACATGGCTATATAATTTTACTGCTGTTTTAATCACTGTCATTGTTTTTATTGTGCCTATGTGGCTCCTGTGAGCCGCCCCGAGCCCTCCCGGGAGTGGCGGCATAGAAGCACGCTTAATAAATAAATAAATATAGTTCGAAAAAACTCCCAGCAACCAAGTGATTCCGCCCATGAAAGACTTCGAGAACGCAAACGAAGGGAGGGACCAGTAAAAGGGGAGTCATTCCTGTCCCTCTCTGGGTACTAACGAAATGTGGGAGTCCTGCTTTAAGGTTCATAATAATAATAATAATATACAATTGTAATAATATACTATAATAATATATTAATAATAATTCAATATAATAATAAAACAAAAACAATAATATAATAATAACAATATAATAATACAATATACTATAATAATATATTAATATAATAAAAATAAAAATTCAATATAATAATAAAACAGAAACAATAATACAATAGTAATAACAATATAATATGATAATACAATTTTAATAATATACTATAATAATATGTTAATATAATAAAGATAAAAATTCTATATCATAATAAAATAAAACCAGTAATACAATAGTAATACCAATATAATAATAATATAATAATAATAGTAATAGTAATAATATACTATAATAATATATTAATATAATAAAAATAAAAATTCAATATAATATAAAACAGAAACAATCATACATTAGTAATAACAATATTATAATAATAGTTAAAAACTTTATTTATATTCCGTCCTATCATCCCCTTGGGACAGTCCAACGCTGCTACATGTCCACGTGTATAACTAACTGCTTGCTTACTAAAGGCCCATCTCTCCTCCCTTCACCGCCCTTTACAAGTGTTGTATCCCTGCTCCCGCCTGAAGAGGCGAAGGGCTTTGGGCCTCCTCTCTCTGCCCCCGGAGTCTCTCCAGAGGCCCTTTCCCTGCCAGGAGAAGCCTGTATATATAACACACACACTCCCTAAACAAGAAACCACTTGAACTCGCTGTTATTCTTGTGTTGACCCGCCGCGTTTATCTCTTGCCATTGTTGTCAACCTGCGGCGCTTTAAACGTCCTGTTTGTCACTTTCTTCTTTCTTTCTTTGGCTGTGTGCGTGGAAGTGGAGGGAATCCATCCCAGAAGGAGCTGCTCACCTCTCGGAGTTAGTCAGAAAGTGGACAAGAACTCCGACCAAGCTTCCTCCCCGTCCGCAGGACACTCGAAGTCTTCTCCGTGGGCCCTTTGCCATTCAGAAGCCACTCCACGCCCATGTCTTCTCTCGCAGTTTCTTAAACTTTCGGCCCCTTCCACACAGCTGTATAAAATCCACATTGAACTGGATTATAGGGCAGTGTGGACTCAGGTAACCCAGTTCAAAGCAGATACTGTGGATGAAGGCAAAGGTAAAAGTTTCCCTTTGACATTAAGTCCAGTTGTGTCCGACTCTGTGGGTTGATGCTCATCTACATTTCTTAGCCCACGAGCCGGCGTTGTCCGTAGACACCTCCAAGGTCATGTGGCCAGCATGACTGCATGGAGCGCCATATGGCTCTGTGGAAGGGCCCATCCAAGGCCTCAGAGTGAGAAAGAGGCAATTCTGGGAGCTACGATGCTGCTTTTTTCCTGTCCAGAAGAGGTCGAAGGGGAACTCTTGTATCACATTTATACCAGGGATGCTTACAGTTTATTCACCCGAGAATACTTTGGCCTTGGGAAACCTTTTACTGTCGCCAGTTTGCTCCTGACCACAACATTGAGCTAAGGCGATGCCGGTTTGGGGTCGAGACCCGCCATTTAAGAAGCAGAGGCATATACTACTCAACGTTGCAGGCTGCATTGGTAAATGGAGTAACCTTGTGCACTGCCACTGCTTGCTTTTTTCCACCAGACTCGATTTCTGGGCTGTGATGGGGCAGTTAGACTTTAGAACACAAGGATAAGCCCCAACAAGGAGTGGGTGGATGGGTGGGTTGAAGGGAAAATATCCCTAGTATTTGGTCTCTCCACCTTTCAATTGCACTTTTAGGGCCCCTTGTTTACCAGGCAACCCTCTTGATCCTTTCCTGCCAAGTTTAGGGTGGGGGATGGGTGGGAGAGAAGGGGTACAGACTGGGATGAAGTGGGAGGCTCCAGGGGGAATCCGGCAGTCAGGTCCCTTGGTGTGTATGTGTCCCTCTTGTGCAGGGCGAGCTATTTTCTCTCCAACCTAGAACTGGACTGGCAGTAGAGATGCCTCGAATAATATTAATAATATTAATATTATTAATAATTAATATTAATATTATTAATAATTAATATTATTAATAATTAATATTAATATTATTAATAATTAATAATAATAGTAATAATAATACTTTGGGTTGCTGTGAGTTTTCCGGGCTGTGTGGCCATGTTCCAGAAGCATTCCCTGCTGACCTTTTCCCCCACATATATGTCAGGCATCCTCAGAGGTTGTGAGGTTTGTTGGAAACTAGGCAAGGGAGGTTTCTCATATACATCACAGCCTCTGAGGATGTCTGCCATAGATGTGGGCGAAAAGTCAGGAGAGAAAACTTCAGGAACATAACCACACAGCCCGGAAAACTCACAGAAACCCAGTGATTCCGGCAATGACAACAGGTAACAATACCAAAACAGGTATTGCCTCCTATCTCACCAGGGGACTCAGGGAGGATTCCAGCATAAACAAACAAAAAAGGCAAACATTCAATCTCCCTCCCTCCCTCCCTCCCTCCCTCCCCCCTCTCCCTATATAATAAGTAATATATTATATATGCAGTCTATAATATATATAATAAGTAATATAATATATAATATATAAAAATATAAATAATAAAATAAAATATATAAAAATATAAATGATATATCTAAATAATACAGTATAAATAATATGGTCTAATATATAAAATAAATAGTATAATATAAATAATATATACATATAATATAAATAATATATTAATATACAATATAATAAACTCCCTTTGTTCAAACGCAGGGCTTCTTGGACTTTTCCCACTTGGCCCCCCCTTTGGCCCGAGAAATGTTTGCCTGAGACCAGGTATAGAAAATATATAAATATATATTTAAATCTAAACTTTTTTTGTTTGAAAAACAAGTCAGCATTTGCCAGGCTTGCTAAACAGGCCGATTTCCCCCCTTTTGGTGAAGTACAGCCGAGGCCTCTTTTAGTGCAGAGTCCACTGTAAACACCGCTCAACCAAATCGTGTAAACGCCTTAAACAGCCACGAGGTGACATTTCGATTTTTTTTCTTTTTCAGGACCCCTATATTGAACTGAGACAGGATCCTATTTGGGGTTTAAGAAGCCCTGAAACCTTGATCTGTCCTGAAGATGCTGTGTTTTGAATGATTCAAGTACACCAGGCGTTTCATTTCGTAAGCATGCTGAAGGGGAGTCCTTCTGAGGAAAGAATCTCCCGGGTTCCCGAGAAACAGCCTTCCCCCCCATTCCTGCCGGCAGTTTTCTAGAAGTAGCCTTTCTCAGCAGGAAAGGCTCCCTATCGGGGTTGGGCAGAAGGAAAGCAAGCAAACGGGAGCCGATCCTGAGGTGCAAACAAGCCCTTCGGAAACCCGAACTCACCATGGAGGGAATTCGGGAGGAGAGCGGAATGGACAGAAGGTGAGAGATGGAAGACACCCAGGCAGAGAAGAGAGTGGCGCCGAGAATGGAGAGAGAGAGAGAGAGAGAGAGAGAGGTCTTGCAAGCCTCTTAAGAAAGCCATATAGACCTCACCGGGACAGTAAAATAATACTAATTTCCCGACGAAATGTGTACTGCTTTAAAGTTCTGCCAAGACCCTTCAGCGACCGAAAGAGGGTTGAAAACCGACAGAACTTACAAAGGAGGCTCTGATCTAGAGTTTTGGGGTGCCGGAAATACTCCAAGCCGCCTTAAGTCTCTTTGTTAGAGAGGTAAAGCGGGATACAAATACTACTACTACTACTGTATTGTGGAAGGCTTTCACTTCCGGAACCACTGGGGTGTTGTGTGGTTTCCGGGTTGTATGACTGTGTTCTAGCAGCATTTTCTTCGGAAGATGTCAGCTACAGATGCAGGCGAAACGTCAGGAGAAAATGCTGCTAGAATATACAGCCTGGAAACTACAAAATACCCCAATTACTGTTATTATTATGGCCGTGAAAGCCTACCTCAATACATTATTATTATTATTTGTATCCCGCTTTATCTCTCTAATAAATAATAACAACAATAACAGTAATTGGGGTATTTTGTAGTTTCCAGGCTGTATGTTCTAGTAGCATTTTCTCCTGACGTTTCGCCTGCATCTGTGGCTGGCATTATTCTTTATCTACTATATTTATATCCTAATAAATAATAATCGTAATTGGGGTATTTTGTAGTTTCCAGGCTGTATGTTCTAGCAGCATTTTCTCCTGACGTTTCGCCTGCATCTGTGGCTGGCATTATTCTTTATTTACTATATTGATATCCTCTTCTCACTCCGAAGGGGACTCCGAGCGGCTATTATTATATTATTATAATATTTATTATATTACAATAATTATTATATTATCTAGGCCTATATACATAAAAATGTAATGTTAGTATGTGGGATTAACATAACTCAAAAACCACTGGACGAATTGACACCAAATTTGGACACAAGACACCTATCAGGCCAACAAGTGACCATCACTCATAAAAACACTAAAAACACAGTGGAAGGAACTTAAAAAGCCAAAAAAATAAAATAAAAAATACATTACAATGTATGCACATAACCACATAAATACACATATACACAAATATATACACACATACACACACACAAAACATATATACACAAACAGGGCCACAGCAACACGTGGCAGGGAATGGCTATATTATAATATAATAAATATGGTAATATAATAATATAAAATATTGTAAGTAATGATGATGATGATGACGACGATGATGCTACATAGACAACCGTGGCTTTCCACAAGGAGCAACCTGTGGAAGCGGTCAAATTGAACCCCCCCCCCCCTTCAAGACAACCAGCATTGAGATGCAACAGGACCTCTCTGCCGTGTAATCCTAAACATGCCCACTCAGGAAGTCTAATTAACCGGGTAATGATCAATTAATGTTGCAGTCCTTTGCACACTTAGTTGGGAATAAGTCTAATTGAATTTAGCATTTCCCAAAAGAGTCAGGTTCAGATTTTTTTTATTAAAAAAAAAAACCACCACAAAGATGAGCAGAAATCTACTCATCAATATTTTCAAACCAGATTTTGGTTTGAAATGACGTCTGTGGAAAAAAAAGTGGCCAAGCTGGCCCCTGTAAAGGCGACTCCATGGGGAGAAGAGGGCTTTCCCTGGGAAGAAAAGGAACCCGGAAGAGGCCTCCTCCAAGGTCCTGGAAGGGCAACCTTTCCCCCTTCCCCAACTCTTTGTCAATGTCCTTCAACTTGCACCAGCAGCCTCACACTCCATTCTTCAGCAGCTGTGTTTCCAAACCCTGGAAACAAAGATCTACTAAATAATAAGGATGTTTTTCCACACTACAATCAGTCACTAGGGTTTTTCCACCCATGAAAGGAAAAAAAAAACAACAACACAAACTAAAGGAATGCATATTTACAGGAAGGAAGACCTCTCTAGGAATGCCTGGTGGAGGCTGAGTGACCACAACACCGCCTGGATTCCCAAATTACAGCAGGTGGCTAACAAATCACTGGCTTTTTGGAGGAGGCAAAAGGAACATAAATAAACAAACAAACCAACATCAACCCTTTCTGTCTGTCTTTCATTTCCTGTCGATTTAGCCATTCTGGTTCAAACGGAGCGGCGGAGGATAAGACCAGGCGACGATTTGGGGGGACTTAGGCAAAAGGTGCCAGGAGCGAGATGAGGGGGGAGGAAATGTCTTGAGCTCCCGGGATTCGCTGCTGCGCCGCCGACGCCTCTCCTCGGCCCCAGCCTCGGCTTGGAAGCATGGCCACGAGAGTCCTGGCTGGGCAGGAGAGGCACTTTGGGGCTGCCCCTCTAAGGCACTGTGGCATCATCATTTCTTTAAGTATGATGATAACAATAGTAATAATAATGACTTGGAAAGGAAGGGGGAGGAAGAGGAAGGCCGAGTTAGGAGGAAGGAAAGGAAAAAAAGCTCCATTATTATTATTATTATTATTAATCACGTCGTCATCACTTTAATAATTCATAATAAATAACAATCATTACTATTACTACTACTACTACTAATATCACTTTAATATTCCTAATAAATAAAAACAATCATTACTATTACTACTACTACTACTAATAATAATATCACTTTAATAATTCATAATAAATAACAACAATCATTACTATTACTACTACTAATAATATCACTTTAATAATTCATAATAAATAACAACAATCATTACTATTACTACTACTAATAATAATATCACTTTAATAATTCATAATAAATAACAACAATCATTACTATTACTACTACTAATAATAATATCACTTTAATAATTCATAATAAATAACAACAATCATTACTATTACTACTACTGCTAATAATAATAATGGAGCTTTTTCCCTAGTTACTGACAATACTGCTCAGGGGCAAACTATTATTATTACTATTTGAAACACAACAAGATTAGTACACACTGCATACAAGATCACTTTGCTGGTTGTTGCATTGGATCACATTACTATAGTAATAATGTTTACTATTATTATTTATCATAATCACCGTCACTTTAATAATTCATACTACTACTACTAATAAAGAATAATACTGGAGCTGTCTCCCTAGGCAGTGGCAGTACTGCTCAGGGGGAAATTATTATTATTATTACGATTACTATTTTTTTAATTATTTATCATAATAGTCGTCACTGTAATAATAATTAATATTACTACTACTACTACTACTACTATGACTACTACTGTAATAATATAATAATAATTAATAATAGTGGAGCTGTCTCCCTAGGCAGTGGCAGTACTGCTCATTGGGAAACTATTATTATTATTATTAAGATTACTATTTTTATTATGTATCATAATAATCGTTACTGTAATAATAATTAATATTACTACTACTACTGTAATAATAATAATAATAAAGTTTCTCAGGGGGAAACTACTTCTACTATTATTATTACCATTACTATTTTTATTATTTATCATACTAGTCGTCACTGTAATAATAATTAATATTACTACTACTATTACTACTACTGTAATAATATGATAATAATTATTAATAATAGTGGAGCTTTTTCCTTAAGCACTGGCAGTACTGATCAGGGGCAAACTACTATTATTATTGGGTTGCTGTGAGTTTTCCGGACTGTATGGAGATGTTTCAGAAGCATTATCTCCTGACGTTCCACCCACATTTATGGCACGCATCCTCAGAAGTTGCCATAGATGTAGGCAAAACGTCAGGAGAGAATGCTTCTGGAACATGGCCATACAGCCCGGAAAACTCACAGCAACCCAGTAATTCCGGCCATGGAAGCCTCCGACAGCATAGTATTACTTTTACTATTACGATTATTATTTATCACAATGGTCACTTCAATAATTCAGAATACATTACAATCATTATTATCAACATGAAAACAAGTGATATTAATAACAGGGCCGCTGTCTCCCTAAGCTAGGCAGTGTTGGGCAAACAATGGTTTTCTCCTTGTCCTTTCCTTCCCCCCAACTCCGCCTTGCTCTCCCTCCCCTCTCCTTTCCGGCTTCAGGAGCCTCGGTTGCTTGGCTTTCCCTTCTTTGCCAAACCGGGAGGGGTCGGGGTTTCACCGAGGAGGACGCCTTTGTGCAACCCCCCCTCCCCTCATTCGCCCCAGAAACCGGGAGCAAAGGGGCAGAGGGAGCAGTCGGGGAGGAATACACTCTGCACGCGCTCAGAGGCGCCGCCGCCTCCTCCTTCCGAAATGAAACCCCGCTGGGGCAGAAAGCCTCGATGGGCAGCAAAATGCTGCTACTGGGAGATCTGCGGGCCCCATCCACATTGGCCATTTAATGCCGTTTCAACTGGAGTGCAAATGCTTACTGTAGGAAACATCTGGGCCCTTCCACACAGCCCTATATCCCAGAACATCAAGGCAGAAAAATCCCAAATAATCCGAGTGTGGACTCAGAGAACCCAGTTCAAAGCAGATCTTGTGGGGTTTTCTGCCTTGATATTCTGGGATATAGGACTGCGTGGAAGGGCCCAAAAGTTCCCTACAGTAATCATTTGTGTGGAAGGGCCCAAAGTTCTCTGAGTCCACACTGTCATATATCCCAGTTCAAAGCAGATAATGTGGGATTTTATTCTGCTGTGTGGAAGGGGCCCTCGAAGAGGTCGGAGGCCATACAATGACATAAAGCACAAATTCTGATAAGAGTAATAATATCTTGTTGAAGGCTTTCATGGCAAAGAATCACTAGGTTGTGAATTTTCCGGGCTGCATTTTGTGTGGTTGCATGCTACTTGCAGAGAACTTAATATTGTGTTGTCGAAGGCTTTCGTGGCCAGAATCACTGGGTTGTATGGCCATGTCCCAGAAGCATTCTCTCCTGAGGTTTCGCCCACATCTATGACAGGCATCCTCAGAGGTTGTGAGGTCTGTTGGAAACTAGACAAGTGGGGTTTATATATCTGTGGAATGTCCAGGGTGGGAGAAAGAACTCTTGTCTGTTTGAGGCAAATGTGGATGTTGCAATTGGCCACCTTGATTAGCATTGAATGGCCTCGCGGCTTCAAAGCCTGGCTGGTTGCTGCCTGGGGATACTACACCACAGACATCAGAAAAGCTGCTAGACCAAGGACAAGGCACGAGAGTAAAGACAAAGATCCACCCAGGCAAGGATTTTGATTGGGGGGCTGAGTTTGATTCAAAGGGTGTGTGTGCGCTGAGGATCTACCCTAGCAAACCTTTTGTATCGTTATCCCAATACGCCCAAGCATATGGGATATATTGAGCATGGTGATAAATATCATGATATGAATCAGATCCGTAGCCAGGATTTTGATTTGGGGGGGGGGGGTGAGTTTGATGGGGGGGGCTGAGTCTGAGTGAGAGAGGGTCTACCCTAGCAAACCTTTTGTATCGTTATCCCAATACGCCCAAGCATATGGGATATATTGAGCATGGTGATAAATATCATGATATGAATCAGACCCGTAGCCAGGATTTTGATTGGGGGAGAGGGCTGAGTTTGATTGGGGGGGGGGGGCTGAGTCTGAGTGAGAGAGTGTCTACCCTAGCAAACCTTTTGTATCATTCTCCCAATACCCCCATGCACATGGGATATATTGAACATGGTGATCAGATCATGACATGAGCAAACATAACAGTTTAAATAATGTACCCGTAAGGCCTTCTCTTGGGCTACCCTGAGAATTTCGGGGGGAGGGGAAGCTGAAGCTCCTCAACCCCCCCCCCCCCCAACATGCCTGATATGAATAAACATACAGTTTAAATAATGTACCAGTAAGGCCTTCTCTTGAACCACCCTGAGAATTTGGGTGGTGGTGGTGGTGGCTGAAGCTCCTTAAGCCCCCCCCCAAATGCCTGATATGAATGAACATACAGTTTAAATAGTGTACCAGTAAGACCTTCTCTTGGACCACCCTGAGATTTCCGCCTCCATGCCTCCCACTTTGAATGTTCCATAGATATATAAACCTCACTTGCTTAGTTTCCAAAAGACCCCCCAACCTCTGAGGATGCCTGCCCATAGATGTGGACGAAACGTCAGGAGAGGATGCTTCTGGAACATGGCCTTACAGCCCGGAAAACTCAAGCGTTTTGGAGGCTTTCTTTCGTGCGCTTAGGCCGGAGTTTTGTCGCCTGGCCGCCCGCAGTTCGAAGTCGGCTTCCAACCGCGTTACAGGGTCAATGTAGACGGAGTTGTAGTGGCGTTCAAATCCGGCACAAAGGATTGAGCCGCAGAAATGGCCTCAGTGGGCTGTTTAAGACACTCGAGACAAAGATCCCGATCCTGCCAAGCGAAGCAAGGGGCCTTGAAGCGGGATGCACCCCCACTTTCCCTTCCCCCCTTTGCGCCCTGGCCTCTGAGTTTTCCTAACCCGTGTCCCCCACCCGTGTCTTTGGCGCTAGTTTCCTGGTCTTTTTTGGGTGGCGGGGGGCTCCCTCCCTCTCCCAGGATTGACGCCCAAGGGTGGGCTCCTCCGTGAGCTCTATTAATAATCATCAAAACCCGACTAACCCTCTTTTTAGAATTAATAACTCTGTAATTATCCTGATGGGATGCGCTTTCTTTTTGCGACGAGGAGGTTAATGTTGTCACAGCGCGCGCGGGGACAGGAAGGGGGAAGCCAAGCGCGGTGCCGCCGCCGCCGCCGCCGCCGCCGCCGCTCCCACTCCCTGACACCTTCCTCTTTTATTAGGAGACATTATTATTATTAGACATCTGCAGGTAGAGAATTAAAATTAAAACCGCTTTCAACAATTCAATACACTTTTTATCAGCCATCTATCTGGAAATCAGGGACATTCATCATCGGAGGCATTCTCCCTGAAAACAAGAAACCCATTCAAATTTTATACAAATTATCATATTTATCATAGTCTGGAAATCTGGAGGAACGTCTCCACAAACTGTCTGCCAACTCCCCGGGGAACTGAATCGCGCTTCGGAGCCGCGGAAGGAAAGAGCGTCTCTCTCCCCCCCCCCCCCCTTCCCTCGCCGAACCCCCTTTTTTTCCCTGAGAGAGGGAAAACGCGGAGGGGGGAGAATCGGCCGAGGGAAGAGCCAGGGCGGCTCTTAAAACAAAAGGTCCGGGCGCAGCCCCCCTCCGCCCCTCCCCTCCCTCCTTTCTTCCCTCGCGCGCACGCGCACGCGCCCCGGCTCGCGCCAGGCCCGAAGGGAGGGGCGGCCCGCTCTCGCCGGATCCTGCACCTTCCCCGCCATGTCTATCAACTTTCCTTTGAAGTCGCCCTGCCAATCTACACTCCCGCTCAAAACCAATTGCCATCATGGTCGGAATCATTCCTAGTCAAAAAAGAAGAAGCACTGGCGGACCCCACCTCCGCCAAGACGAACTGAACCACCTAAACTGGGCTCTACAGGCCAACTGATACTCCACCACAGACACCAGAAGACCTGCAAGACCCAGAACAAGCCAGGAGATTAAAGACAAAGATCCACCCAGAGGAAAAGTGTTCTTGCCATACATCAAGGCAGTGTTTCCCAACCTTTTTTGAGCTGTGGCACACTTTTAACATTAAAAAAAATCCGGGGGCACACCACCAACCAAAATGACACAACATGACACTCTAACACAGTAAAAAACGGCTGGAGGATGGTGGCCTGCTGGGAGCAACTGCTGGGAGCAGCTGCTGGGAGTGCCGAAGCTGGGGGAGGAGCCAGGCCGTGCCATGCCCCGCCCCCCGGCTTCAGTTCTCCCACAGCTTCGCCAGCCTTGAGGGGGCAGTGCCAAGCCATGCTCTGCCCCCTCTCCCGGCTTCAGCTCTCCCACAGAGGAGGAGCATGAGCAGTGGATGGGCTTCAGTGGGCGGGGCTCCTCCTCCGCGTGGCTTTAGCGAGCGAGGGGCGAGAGTCATGGTGGGAGTCATGGCGGATTGGAGGCTGGCTAGGGAAACGGCCAAAGGAGGCGGTGCCCCGGCCCCTTCTTTTTCTTCGCCGCCGCCCGGCCCTTCCTCCCCCTCCCCCAAGGAGTTCGGCAGGAGGAGAGGGGAAGGAAGGGGGGCAGAGAGCTTTTCTCGTGGCACACCTGATGATCGCTCACGGCACACTAGTGTGCTATGGCACACTGGTTGAGAAACACTGCATCAAGGGAACCACTTATTAATTTTTTCCCGTATCAAAAGCATTGCATAAATTACTATAAAACTGATAAAAATAGAAGGCGCCCAGGCAGCTAAATATATTTTGACCAAAAACGGGCAACAGCAACAGCATTGTCTGTAGCCTCCAACAATTCCTCCTCTGTACATGAAGCAGGGCACAGTGGACAAGCATACAGATACAGAAGTTGTCTGTTCTGCTCCACAGGCACACAAGTTATGGGAGTCTATTCGGTCAGTAGTTCTCAACCTGGGATCCCCAGATGTTTTTGGCCTCCAACTCCCAGAAATCCCAGCCAGTTTACTAGGTGTAATGATTTCTGGGAGTTGAAGGCTAAAAACATCTGGGGACTCCACTGTATTAGGTAGTGCCATTTTGCTAGGCTGTCTTGATCTGCCCAATCTGCTTCTGAGTCTGTTCAGGGACTTCCAAGTTGCCCATTCTTGGTTTGCCCCTGGAGGAAGATACTTCCGGTGGGGGGGGGGGGTCCAGTTGGGATTTCCTGGTTTAGCTGCCCAGAGGCAGGCATGTGTGTGTGTGGGGGTGTTGAAGGACTTCAGCCCCCCAATTCTCAGGTACATTATTTAAACTGTTATGTTTATTCATATAATGATCTCAACATATCCCATAGGCATGGGAGTATTGGGATAAGATACAAAAGGTTTGCTAGGGTAGACCCTCTTTCACTCAGACTCACCCCCCCCCAATCAAATTCAGGCCCCCCCCCAATCAAAATCCTGACTACGGGCCTGCCCAGGGGATTACTCTTGCTGTTGCTGGGGGGACTGTAAGAGGAGTGGTAGTTCTCATAAAGCTTTACCTTGATTTGAGTCTACTGGGAGGAGGCTGGTAGCCATGTAGTGGATGGCTTTCACAGTGTTCAATTTTATTTCTCTCACATTTAGCAGCAACTTCCCATCGCACATTTGGGGGGGGGGGCTATGCCAGTTAGCTTGTAAAGTTTATCAACAGGTGTAGGTTTAAGACATTCTGTGATTATTCTGCATGTTTTGTATTCAAGGGAACCACTGACTGCATAAGGAAGCTGTGAGGAAACACAACCTACAAATTATCTACAGACCCACTAAGAAAATCCAACAAATGGACTGTAGTTTGAAGTTTAGCAAAGGACAAGAAGGATCCTTTCACCTCTGCAGGAGTCTACCATATACCATGTAGCTGTGGACAAGTCTACATAGGGACTACTAAACTCAGCAATGCCCAAACACGAATCAAGGAACATGAAAGGCACTGCAGTCTACTTCAACCAGAGAAGTCAGCACCTGATGAACTAACCTGGACACAGCATATTATCTGAGAACACTAAAAACTAACATGTTAGACTACACAGAGAAGCCACTGAAATCCACAAGCATGGGGACAATTTCAACAGAAAGGAAGAAACCATGAAAATGAACAAAATCTGGCTACCAGTATTTTTTAAAAAAATCTCTAAAATCATGACAGTAAATAAAGAACAACATTTTAAAGCAGGGGAACTCCAGGCAAGAAACAATAAAGGACAGCTAATCCCCTCTCAACAAAGGATTCCCCCAGACAGGCATGTGTGGGGGGTTGGGGGCTTCAGCCCCAATTCTCAGGGTGGTCTTCGAGAAGGCCTTACTGGTACATTATTTAAACGGTTATGTTTATTCATATCATGATCTGATCACCATGCTCAATGTATCCCACATGCATGGGGGTATTGGGATAACAATACAAAAGGTTTGGTAGGGTAGACCCTCTCTCACTCAGACTCAGCCCCTCCCGAATCAAACTCACCCCCTCCCCCCAATCAAAATCCTGGCTACGGCCCTGCCCCCAGGCAGTAAGAAGCCACACTGCTAGGCCATTGAATGCTAATCAAGGTGGCCAATTGCAACGTTCACGCTTGCCTCAAGCAGACAAGAGTTCTTTCTCCCAGCCTAGACATTCCACAGATATATAAACGCTATTTCCCTAGTTTCCAACAGACCTCACAACCTCTGAGGATGCCTGCCATAGATGCAGGTGAAACCTCATGAGAGAATGCTTCTGGAACATGGCCATACAGCCTGGAAAACTTACAGCAACTTAGTGATTCTAGCCATGAAAGCCTTTGACAATACATCCCAAGGACTAATTGGGGTGTGGAGCACGTTCTACTAGTTCTCACAACTTCCATCCCTGATTGGATTTTTGTTTGAGGAGGTTGTAGTTTGAAGGAAGGGAAAGCCTCCGGATCCCTCAGCTAAGGAGAGTCAGCACTTGCAAAGCCACTTCTTTGTCTTAGAACTTTTCCACTCACTTTCCACCGGATGGGAGCCCAGTTATATAGCTATATCCAATAGGTATATAAAATCAAACATTTACTGATAAGAAACCAGCATTTGCAAGGCTTGCTAAGGTTGATGCCTCTTTTTTGTGGAGTACAGCTGAAGCATTTGCTGTAGAGTCCAGTGTTGCTAATGGATTTGTGCCAATGGATGTCCTTCACTGTTGCAAACGTTTTCCTGGCTCCAATGTTGAGCTCAGGGAACGCCATTTTCTATTAACATTAAGAAGCAATGCCTTATATGTTGGGTTTCATCCCTGGACTGGACAAGTCTCTTGTGTCATTAAGAGTCCTCAATGAGTAGCTAGACTAGAGACAGCTAAACTGAGGGATTCCTTCCTCCACATTCTTATGCATGTTTCCCAAAAGGGTTTTGCCTTTTCTCTTTATTGCTAGCCACTGTCCCCCCCCCCCTTTGATGACCTAATAATGGAATTCTGTGAGGCAACTTCCTCTTCAACTGCTCTGGGTTGACCATGTGGTCTCCACCATTTTCAGTCTTTTGCTTTTCTTCCTACCCATTAGGATGCATATTTTGCCTCTCTCTAGGCAAAATGTAGCTGCATGGATTTTTTAAAAAACCAATTACCTGCTTTAGAAGACAAGATTTAGTAAGCTAGTTAGTTGCAATCTCTTTTCTATCAAGAATGTATTTCTTTTACCTCAATATATACTTTGAACCTAAAGTTCTGACTATGCAATCCTGTGCCATCAGAAGAATAGAAGCACTATCACAGTAAGTTTCTGCTGGTTATGAAGTTTACTTCTGTATTCTGCTATATTTATGGTGGAATCACCCCACCAGTTGGGAGCCCCCCCCTCCAGACCCAACCACTGCTCTGAGATCAGAGTGAAGGGAGGGGCCAGGAAGGCAGTTCCATCTTGCCTCCTGCACTGTGCTATAATATAATATAATATAATATAATATAATATAATATAATATAATATAATATAATATAATATAATATAATATAATATAATATTATATTATATTATATTATATTATATTATATTATATTATATTATATTATATTATATTATATTATATTATATACATATACAAATAATAGTGGTAATATTATAATGTAACACAATATAATACTACTACTACTAATATGATATAAATATGTATTTTATATTACATGTAATATTACTAATAATATTACAGTATAATGTTATAGTACAATGTAATATACAATATTAATATTGTGCTATGGCAATAATATATTGTATTTACATTTTACTTGTAAGCCGCTCTGAGCCCTCTTCTTAGAAGAGTGGCATATAAATAAATAATATAACATAAACTGAGGGTTATTTTGAGCCCAAGAGCTCAGATTCCCCAACATTAGAAAACACAAGGAAATCTAGAGTGGGCAGGAGACTTGAAAGCTACAGACACACAAGAGGTAAATCTGTATATATGTGTATATATATAGAGAGAGGGGGGGGGCAGGCCCATTGGGTAAACTGACTCGCACTTTCCCAGCCTCAGAGGGAGACAAAAGCAAACAAATCTTGCCAAGTAAACTTGTGGGTCACCACTACTAAGCAATGGTTCAATGCCCATAACAACAAGAGAAAGAGAAGGAGAGGGGATATGTACGGAGGGATGGATACAGGCGTGTCATATATTTACACATACTTACAGGTAGCCTACCTAAATGGATGGCCGGTTTGTAATCTACGCCCGGGTACACACTTTGCTCAGTGTCACTATATGACAGAGATACAGGTATGCGCACACATGGAAATCACAGCAGCCTAGAGTTGGAAGGGATCCCAAGGGCCACCCAGTCGGACCCCTGTCAAGCAGGAAAAGGAGCTCCGACAGATGGCCACCCAGCCTCAGCTTCAAAGCCTCCAAAGAATAATAGAATCTTAGAGTTGGAAGAGACCATATGGGCCATCTAGTCCACCCCATTGCCATGCAGGGAAATACCCCCCCACAGATGGCCAGCATCCAGCCTCTGTTTTCAAAGCCTCCGAAGACAGAGAGCCTCGGAGGCAGAGGTTTCCCTGCTGGACAGCTCTCACAGTCGGGAAGTCCTTCCTAATGTTCAGGTGGAATCTCCTCTCCTGTCATGTGAACCCAGAAGGAGCCTCCACATCATACCTCCGATCTGCAGTCAACTTCTCCCTCACCCACAAAAATGCAAACACCCCGCTTGGGTTGCAGGTTGGTTATTACATTACTGGCTGGTGTGTTATTGCTATAACAGGACTCGGCGGAAAAAGCATTTTTGCGGCTGGCTTCGCGAAGGAAAGGCTCAGTTTCTCAGCGAATAGAGCGGTGTGGACAGAGGCTGTGAAAGTGGGGGCAAAAAAGTTCATGGGCGGCCTCCCTCAAACTGCATGGTTTGGCCGTATAGATCCAGCCTATGCCGTCAGTATTCACTCCTAGATGTGTCAAACGGCCTTATAGGACTCTGCACTGACCATATCGTGCGACTTGCAACTGCGTAGATCAGAGGTCCCCAAACGAAGGCCCTTCCAAGGCCATGTAAGCCTTGACACGACTGGAAGGCACGCAACAGCAACCCTAATTCACTTAACTATCTCATCAACCAAAAGCAGGCCCACACTCACATTGAAGTACTGGTAAATTAGTGAAAATTATTCATTGGAAATATTGTATTGTTCTCAAGATAAGATCCGTGTCCTGTCTTTTTTCCTAAACTATAGTCTACCACCCAACAGCTTGAAGGACCTCTAATCAGCCCTCTGCTTAAAAAGTTTGGTGTAGACATATATGGCAGTGTAGAGGGGGCCAAGGCGACCGTTATGCTTAAGGGCCTTTCGTGTGGCCAGAGGCAGGGCCCCTTACCATTGTAGGGGTGGGTGTGCCTTTGCAAGCTTTCCTGTCAAAGAACACACAGGGGGGGGGCAAGAAGTTGCAGACACCGCTTTCCAGATAGGCGAGGAAGAAGCTAGCTAGAGAAGCCGCCACGGAATAGTGTCCTCCTGCTTGAACGGCAGAGGAGGAATCTTCTTCTTCTTCCTCCCCCCTCCTCCTCCTCTTCCTTCTACTTCTCTTATTCATCTTCCTCTTCATCCTCTCCTCCTCCTCTTCTTTCTACTTCTCTTAATCTTTTTCCTCTTCATCCTCTTGTTCCTCCACCTCTTCTCCTCTGCATCATCTTCTCCTTTTCCTCCTTGCCGCCTCTTTCCTCCTTATCCTCTTGTTCTCATCCTCCTCCTCTTGCTCTCTTCTTCCTCCTCCTCTTCTCCTTCTCCTCTCCTCCTCTCCTCTTCTTCCTTCTACTTCGCTTAATCTTTTTCCTCTTCATCCTCCTCCTCTCCTCTACATCATCTTCTCCTTTTCCTCCTTGCCGCCTCTTTCCTCCTTATCCTCTTCTCCTCCTCTTGCTCTCTTCCTCCTCCTCCTCTTCTCCTTCTCCTTTCCTCCTCTCCTCTTCTTCCTTCTACTTCGCTTAATCTTTTCCCTCTTCATCCTCTTGTTCCTCCTCCTCCTCCTCTCCTTTTCCTCCTCGTGGCCTCTTTCCTTCTTATCCTCTTGTTCTCCTCCTCCTCCTCCTCTTGCTCTCTTCCTCCTCCTCCTCTTCTCCTTCTCCTCGCCTCTTCTTCCTTCTACTTTGCTTAATCCGCCACCTCTCTTTCCTCCTTATCCCCTTGTCCTTCTCCTCATCTTGCTCTCCTCCTCCAGTCTTTTCTTCTCCTCCTCCTTTCCTTCATCTTCTCCTTTTCCTCGCCTCCTCTTTCCTCCTCCTCCTCCTCTCCTCCGCTTCTCCTTCTCCCCCTTTTCCTCCTCTTGTTCTCCTCCTCTTCCTCATCCTCTTGTTCTCCTCTTCTCCTTCTCCTCCTCCCCTCCTCTTCACCTCCTTCTGCTTCTTCTCCTCTCCCTCTTCTTCTTCTCACCTCCTCCTTCCTCCCCCTCTTATTCTTCTCCTCCCCCCCCCTCTTCTCCTCCTTTCTCCTTCTCCTTCTTCTCCTTCCTCCTCCTTCCTCAGAGCCCTCTTTGGCCTCAGGGCTGAGATGGGCGTGTTCTTCGCAGATCCGAAGACTCTCTCGAGGAAACAAACAGACGATGCAAACAAAACTGATTTGCAGAAGCCAACCTCGGCTGGTTCAGTTGTTTCTGAACGTCTCAGCCGGAGTCTGGAGGCCGGTTTCCTCGCGCGGATAAGAGGCACCGGAGGAAATGCCACCCGCGGGAAGTCGAGGGCCAGACCCTCCCCACCGCGCGCCCTCTTCCCGGCTTTGGCTGGGGCGCCACGCCAGGAGAAGAAAAAGAACAAGGAAAAGAAAGAGTTCCAATACAATGTTTGTTAACTAGGTTATCTAGGCCGTTGAAGATTTTAATGTTGAATTTTATCGCTTTACCACGCTCTACCGTCCTTGTGAATATTGTAATATTGCATTTTTTACAAGTTACTCTTCTGTTAATGTTCCAGCTAGTAACTTTTATAATCCTCCTCAATGAAATTTTTTTGTATTCTTCCGCACCGTTAACCTCAATGGCGGCACCTCAGCCCCTGGCAGGAGGCGCCGAGATGGAATGGAGTCCTCTTTAATCAGAAATAATAATAATAATAAAAACACGCGCGCGCCTGCCCGGGCCCACGGCTCCCTCGGCCTCTCTCCCCCTCCCAATGGGAGGAAGCCAAGGGGCGCGCGCGGGGGAGAGGTGAGCGCGCGCGCTCTTCCCTTCTTCTAGGAAAGGTCGCGCGCCCTCTCCCAAAGCGAGTGCGTGCAGGCGCGTGCGTCCCCGGGCCGCCGCGCGCGCTCACAGCTCCTCGGGGCCACTTTACTCGGAGAGGAAAGGGAGCTGTCAAGGAGGTCTGCAAGGCAAGACTCCTTGGAGTTGGACGTAAAAAACCCAGCCGGGAATGACAAGACAAGGAAGAAAAAAGGAAGAGACATGAAACACTTGGCTAAGATGGCTTTTGCAGGCCTTGGACGCCTCCCCTCAAGTTATGCCATCGGACATTTGGGCAACTAAAATGATCAAGGGTCTGGAGCAGTGTTTCCCAACTAGTGTGCCGTGAGCGATCATCAGGTGTGCCGTGGGAAATTGGAACCTCCAATATCCTTTCTTCCCCCTCCTGCCGAACACTTTTTCTTCTCCACTCGGACTCCCTTCTTCCCAGCCTCGCTCTGCTCGCTTTGCCTTGCTTTGCTCACGCTGCCGCTTCTGTGCGAGGGGGGAGGGAGGAAGACGTGACCCATGCGGGCGCTACTGTGCAGACTTGCCCCACGTCTTCCTCCCTTCCCTCCTCCCCTCATGAACACGCTCACGCTGCCCCCTCGGATCAAAATGGCGGCAGAATTGGCAGCGTGAGCAAAGCGAGGCTGGGAAGAAGGGAGCCCGAGTGGAGAAGAAAAAGTGTTCGGCAGGAGGGGGTAGAAAGGGCGGGAAGGGGAAGGGGGAGGAAGAGGTCTCTGTCGAAAGCTGCCATGGGCAAACTTGGACCTTCCAGGTGTTTTGGCCTCCAACTCCCACCTTTCCTAGCAGCCTCAGGCTCTTTTCCTTTCCCCCCCTCAGCCATTTAAGCAGGAAAGGGCCTCAGGCCAGGCATGTAGCCGGGGGGGCGGGGCGGAAGGGGGCTTCAGCCCCCCCCCCCCGAAATTCTCAGGGTGGTCCGCGAAAAGGCCTTACTGGTACATTATTTAAACTGTTATGTTTATTCATATCATGATCTGATCACCATGCTCATTATATCCCACATTAATGGGGTTATTGGGATAACAATACAAAAGGTTTGCTAGGGTAGACCCTCTTTCACCCAGTCTCAGCCCCCCCGGAACCAAACTCAGCCCCCCCAAATCAAAATCCTGGCTACGGCCCTGCCTCAGGCTGTTAGGAATGGTGGGAATTGAAGTCCAAAGCACCCAGAGGGTCAAAGTTTTCCCATGCCTGTTTTAGGGACCTTAAAGTGGTGAGCCTCCTTCCAACATTGTGATTCTGGATAGAAAACAAAAAACAACATAACATAACATTGTTTGAGTCCACAGTGCTCTCTGGGTGTAGGTGAACTACAACTTCCAAACTCAAGGTCAATTCCCAAGCAAACCCTTTCAGTACTTTCTGTTGGTAATGAGAGTTCAATATGCTGAGTTGGTTCAATTCCATTGTTGCAAGAGTTCAGGATGCTCTTTGATTGTAATCTATAAATCCCAGAAACTGTAACTCCAAAATGTCAAGGTCTATTTTCCACAAACTCCATCTGTGTTCACACTTTGGCATATTGAGTATTCATGCCAAGTTTGGTCCTGATCCAACGTTGTCCATGAGTCCACAGTGCTCTCTGGATATAGGTGAAGTACAACTCCAAAACTCAAGGTCAATGCCACCAAACTCTTATAGTATTTTCTCTTGGTTATGAGAGTTCTGTGTGGGAAGTTTGAGTCCATTCCATCATTGGTGGAGTTCAGAATGCTCTTTGATTGCGGGTGAACTATAACTCCCAGCTGTTGAGCAAGACCTTCATGTGTCTCTCTGCCACTCCTGCCAGGATATCTATGTTATGTTCATCAAAACAGGTTCAGGTTTCACACTGAGTGTATAAATACATTTCAAAACATATTAACTATATGTATTACTGTGTTAGAGAGTCATTTTGTGGCATTTTGGTTGGTGGTGTGCCCCAGGATTTTGTAAATGTAAAAAAATGTGCCGCAGCTCAAAAAAGGTTGAAAAACACTGGTCTGGAGAACAAGCCCTATGAGGAGCGGCTTAAAGAGCTGGTCATGTTTACCCTGCAGAAGAGAAGGCTGAGAGGAGACATGATGAGGGCCATGTATAAATATGTGAGAGGAAGTCATAGGGAGGAGGGAAGCAAGCTTGTTTTTGGCTGCCCTGGAGACTAGGACACATAACAGTGGCTTCGAACTACAAAAAAGAAAATTCCACCTGAACGTTAGGAAGAACTTCCTGACCGTGAGAGCTGTTCAGCAGTGGAACTCTCTGCCCCAGAGTGTGGTGGAGGCTCCTTTTTTGGAGGCTTTTAAATAGAGGCTGGATAGCTATCTGTCTGGTGTGATTTGAATGCAATTTTCCTGCTTCTTGGCAGGGGGTTGGACTGGATGGCCTAGGAGGTCTCTTCCAACTCTATGATTCTATGACACACCTTGCTCCCCATTGAGTGGCCCAAAGTGGCGATCTGTCTGTACATTGGTTAACAATAGAAAATGAAAGGCAGAGGTCCTCTTTGCCTCGAAGTTGCTTCAGCCTGTCTCAACATCTTGGGTCTGTGGGCACTTTTGATCTAAGCCACGCTTCTTCAGTCAAACTGCAACCCTCCAACTCCCAGAATCCCTGACCGTTGAACAAGCTGGCTTCTGGGAGTTGGAAGCCCAAACTATTGGGAAAACCAGGAATCTCCAAAGCCTTTTGGGAGCGTGACCCTTTCAGAGATTAATTGGTATTCATACTATTTGGAATAATCATAATGCTTTTGGAAAGGCATGACCTTGTTAGCGTTCCTAACCTTTTTGTAACTATGATCTTCCTGAGAACAGTTAAAAAGTCTGTTGAGTCAATTTTCTCCTTAGTGGTAAATAACATCCACTAGTATCCATGCAAGGCAATTTAGGTTTCTCAGCTGTTAGACCAGGGGTCGGGAACCTTTTTGACTCAAAGACCCATGAAAGCAAAATATTTGGAAATTTATTTCAGTGAGAGCCATATAATATATATAATATATTTTAAGACTGAATTCAACTAAATTCGAGTATATACATACATACTATGAGAAAAGGATTCCGCCAGCAAAATGACGGGACACTTCATACCTGGCTCTGCAAAAGGCATGCTCAGGACTCTGGGAAGGAAGAGAAAACAGAAGGAAGGGGGAGGGAGAATGGAGAAAAAAAGGAAGGGGAGAGAGCGAGGGAAAAAGAAAGAGAGAAGGGTGAAGGGGGAGAAAAAAGGATGGAAGAGGAAGGAAGGAAGAGGGAGAATGGAGAAAAGAAAGCAGGGGAGATAGGGAGGGAAAAGAAAGGAGAGAAGGAGAAGGAAATGGTGAAGGGGGAGAAAGGAAGACAGAGGGAGAATGGAGAAAAGAAGGAAGGGGAGAGAGGGAGGGAAAAGGAAGGAGAGAAGAGGGCGCAGGGCCCCGAGAGCAGCGGGGGATGAGGAAAAGGCGACGATGGCGGTGCTGCGAATTTGCGTTGCTCCCTGCTGCATGCTGGGAAACCGAGGCCGGGGCTGCTCTGGAGAGCCAGATGCAATCATGAAAAGAGCCACATCTGGCTCCCGAAACATAGGTTCCTGACCCTGTGTTAGACTGATATATCTGGTTATCTCTCTGAACTGTTAGGAACAAATACATGCCAATGCACAAAATAAATAGCAAATTGTCAGAAGTGTTATTTCAGTTGGGGAAAAAAATCATCTACTTTCCTATCAAATATATTGCTTTTAAATCATGCTCTCAAAAGACTAAAAATAAGTAGCCTGGGAGGTCATTCCACAGGCTTGAGGTGACTGATGGAAAGGTCCTGTGAGTGATGATCTCCAGGTGGGTTTGGGCTGGATGGAGTAAGCGTCCTAAAGTGTCCTAAAGAGCAGATTGTGCAGGGGAAGGCGATCCTGTAGGTAACCTGGACCCAGGCATGTAGCCAGGGGGCTTAGGGGGCTTCAGCTCCCCCCCCCAATTCTCAGGGTGGTCCGTGCGAGAAGGCCTTACTGGTACATTATTTAAACTGTTATGTTTATTCATATCATGATCTGATCACCATGCTCATTATATCCCACATTCATGGGGTTATTGGGATAACAATACAAAAGGTTTGCTAGGGTAGACCCTCTCCCACCCAGTCTCAGCCCCCCCCCCCGAACCAAACTCAGCCCCCCCAAATCAAAATCCTGGCTACGGCCCTGCCTGGACCCAAACCACATAGGGCTTTAAAGATCAAAAAGAACACTTTGCCTGGAAAATAATTGGCACCCAATGGAGTAATTTTATCATAGGGTTAATATGCTCACTGCTAGATGTTCCTATAACTAGTCTGGCTGCCATGTTTTGAACGAATTGGGGTTTCTGAATTTGGTACAGAGGTAGCCCAATGTAAAGTGCATTGCAGAAGTCCAACCTTGAGGTTACTAGCATGTGCGCTACTAGAAGAAATGGAAGCTTCTGCAATTTAGCATCATGGGTTTTGCTTGATATTGTTGTGCTGCTCTTCAATTTCTTGGATTGGCAGTAGGGCTTTTCCATTTTAATTTATTAAAATGAGGGTTGTGCTTTGCTGATGTTAGGGTGTCAGAAAAACTAGTATTCTTTTTTTAGATTTGTATTTTTTTTAAAAATCACATTAGTGTTACATTGCAAAAGTGGGCATGGGTGCAAGGTGGTGGTTGTATAATGCTTCTTCAAGAATCTTCTTATTCATAGCAGAAATTTAAGGAGCATGCAAAATATCTCCATACACATCCTTAGGGGAGTGTCCCCCTAACCTGATGTGAATACATACACATTCCTCCCAGAACTTTGGTGTAATAATAATAATAATAATAATAATAGGGAAGTATCTGATGTGTGATCCAATACAACAGCTAGCATAGGGATTTAGTTTGTTGTGTACTAATTTTGTTGTGTTTCAAATAATAATAATAATAATAATACTTTATTATTATTATTATTATTATTTTATTCTTGTACCCCTCCTTCATCTCCCCAAAGGGACTCGGGGTAGCTTACAAATGGCAGAAAGTGCCTAAAACAGAGTATAAAATAAACACATAATAGAATACAATAAAGTAAAACATTTAAAACAACAACAGTTTAAAACTCAAAATAATACCCAATAACCTATGGTAACAACTATCGTAAGACTGGAGCCCCCTCATGGCGCAGTGGGCTAAACAGCTGAGCTGCTGAACTTGCAGACCAAAAGGTCACAGGTTTGAATCTGGAAGGCGGGGGCTGTAAGCCCCAGCTTCTACCAACCTAGCCGTTCAGAAACATGGAAATGTGAGTAGATCAATAGGTACCACTCCAGCGGGAAGATAAAGGTGCTCCATGCAGTCATGCTGGCCACATGACCTTAGAGGTGTCTATGGACAACGCAGGCTCTTCGGCTTAGAAATGGAGATGAGCACCACACCCTGAGTTAGACACGACTGGGCCTAATGTCAGGGGAAAACCTTTACCTTACTACTTTGGTTTGCCAGGTTTGTATAATCTTTTAGTGTCTCTTATTAACTGCTGATTACCACGACAGCTTTAGAACTTTCCCTAAGAATTAGTGAAAAGAAATGGGTTTGTCTCTCATTTAGGTATCACTCCAGCAGGAAGGTAACAGCACGCCTTGCACGGCTTGCAGTCATGCTAGCCGCATGACCTTGGAGATGAGCAGCAAAATCCCAAGAGTTGGACACGACTACACTTAATGTTGAGGGGAAAACCTTTACCTTTTTGCCTATTGTAAGACATGGCCAGACTGTAAACAAGACAACTGAATGGGATAGTGTAAATAGTAGCTAGTTAAGGAGCAAGGGTATGGGATTAAAGTGCAGTGCTGTGTCATTAATTGCAGACCATTGGGGCTAGACACATTCTCAAGGGCTTATTTAAACATCCAAGTCTTCAGATCCCTATGGAAGGAGGACAGTGTGGGGGACTGCCTTATCTCCCTAGGGAGGGTGTTCCAAATCTTGGGGAACACCACTGAGAAGGTCCTATCCCTTGTCCCGGACCAAGAGGAGGGCTTCCTCGGCAGATCTTAACGCTCGTGCAGGTGCATAGAGGGGGATGCAGTCATGAAGATAGGGCTTAATAGGTAATGATCTGCACTTTGAATTGAGACCAGAAACTTATCGGCATCCAATGGAGCTACTTTAGTAAGGGCATCATGTGCTCCCAATAGCCAGCTTCAGTTAGTAGCCTGGTGTAATGATATAATTATGATATGTTTTACAATGAAGACAATAGTAACAACGCTCAAGGGTGGGAACAAAAAGTTGCAGTTGATCCCAAGAATTGCCAGAAAACATTATGGTAGAGCTAAATAGTTATTTGGATATTTTATTTCCCCCTTTCCTCAAACCATAACAACAAATACTGCAACCTGTAGCAATCTTTCAACATATTTGTCCCATCTGGAGGAGCCCTGAGGTTAAGGAATCAGAGCAGACTGAACTCCTCAGCTTTTATATTAACTGATTTTTCTATCTTTATTTTTTTCTGTGTATTTTGTTTGTCACCTTGATTTTTCCCAGAAAAGAGGCTTATGATTATCAAAGTGAAAATATTAGAAAATATAATCTCTCAGTCTTGCTGACAGTCACATTTATGTGCAATAAAACATGCATTTGCTTTTCATTTGTTGCACATTGGCTATGAATCTCCCTTCAAGGCCAAGATTTTTCATAATTCAAATCCCTATATTTTGTTTTTAGAAAAGAGAAACTTCTGTAATAGCTCATTAATTATGCCCATGACTGCAATCTAGAAAGTTTTTCATTATACACATGTAATACTTTCACATATCGTATGTGACATTTGTTATCCCCTATCCATGCTCTTTTAAAATTTAGGTTAGTTTTGTTTCACTTCCTCATTAGGAAGTACCATGGAAATCATACAGTGTTGATTTAGACATGCAGAGGAAATCAAAAGCAAGCAGTGAAATAAGCAGGATACTGTTTCCAGAGCAGTGGTCCACAGCCTATTTTTGGCCAGGGGCCACTTGATAAGGGACCACTTTGACCAAGGACCACTTTGACCAGGGACCACTTGATCAGAGACCACTCTTCAACATTAGTACCAAAAGGGTTACTAATCAGTTTTTGGTCAACTTTAGATTGGTTAGGTTATTTGAGTTGCTGATTCATAAAACTGCATTGGCTAGACCACATCAGCTCTAGTTCCTGATACAGAACTGTAATGATCTGTCGATTAGGGCAAAGAGTGCTCTAATCTTAGACCCTTCCAACAGAAGTAATCCTGAACAGGTGTGACCTTGGAAGCATGTACAGTGCTGAGAATGAACCTTGGGCCACACCACACCAACATGAATGGCAATGACTGGTGACATGCTGACTCAGGGAGGATATGACAAAATATCCACTGGACATTGGGACTGCTGAATCAGAGGGGAAATGATGAAATCTCTTCTGTGCATTGCAAGCCATGGGGGAGGGTCTTTGATGTGATGGACAGGTGATGGGGGCATGTTCTGTATATAAGTAATGTGTGTGCCTGGTGAAGCCAGTTTTGGCTTCATAGGTATTGATACCTGGAATAAATCTTGTGAGATTGAGCTGCTGCCTGCGCGTCATCTTTACGGATATTCAGCGTTCATTACACAGAACATATGCCATCCAGAAGTTGCCATTTGCTTACCCACAGAAAACCATATTTAATAATGTAGGAGCTGGTGTGGGTAGTCAGCCTTTCCCTTCTCGATATTCTCGTTGCCTCAGCACTATAAGAGAGTTTTATGAGACCAGTCACTCTAATTGCCATGTGGTTTTGAGGCAACGGTGTAGTAATGACGAGGCTGCAGACCATATTTTCGTTCTTGGGGACCACTGGTGGTCTATGGACCACAGGTCGAGAACTATTGTCCTAGAACAAAATCAGTTCCATAACCCAAAGAACATCTTTACAGGATCTCGTCCTATCAAGAAGTTATGAGAAGCACTCAACATATACAGAAGAAAGGATGTTTAAAATAATGAACCACCAGAATGGTTTGCAGATGGTCAACCTCATCAAGTCTGTGGGGAGAACAGTTTTGAATAAAACATATCTCATATTGGGCGTGGTATTCTTATTTCTTATTCTTATAAACGTACTCTTATTATTTGTTAGAAGTATATACTTTTTTTTTATAAAAAAGCAGATCATGTAACTATTCAGATTTTGGTTTGTAACAACTGGAAAACCATTCTTTCTGCAGCGTGTCCTAGTTGATCCTGGAGAGAAATTGTGGAAGAATTGTGCAAAATGGCAAAAAAGGGTTTGGATCCAAGCAGAAAGGCCCTTAATCTCAGACATAGATTAAACAACTAGCTGCAGGAAATCTGACTAGAAGGTTGGCAGTTTGAAGCCGTGAGTTGGCGTGAGCTTCCGATTGTTAGTCCTGCCAACCTAGCAGTTTGAAAGCATGCAATGCAAGTAGATCAATAGGTACTATCTTGGCAAGAAGGTAAAAGGGCACCCCATGCAGATATGCAGGCATGCTGGCAACACAATTGGAGATGTCTATGGACAACAGGCTCCTTGGCATGGAAAAAATGGAACAATAGCACCTCCCTGTGGCCAGAGTTGAGCATCACCTCCAGATGCTGGAGATGGAAAAAGGGGAAGGCCATTACCTTTGTCTGTGTTGTATGCCATTGTTCACTGTGTGTAAAATGTATTGAATGTTTGTCTCATATGTGTATATTGTAATCTGCTCTGAGTCCCTCTGGGGACATAAAGCGGAATATAAATAAAGGGTAATATTATCTATACAGGGAAAACCCACTCCTTTCCCCATTTTATGACTGGTTATGAGTTCAAAAAAGTTGACTAAAGGGTATTGCGACCAGGAAGACACTAATTTGTATTAAAGGACACTGAGTATGCACTCTTTAACATGATTATTTTCACTGGAAGGTTTAAGAAAGATATGATCAGAGAACATGGAGTCTTCCATTAAAAAGCAATGAGGGGAAACTGATTACTGAAGGGGAAACAAGAATACATTCAAAATTCATTAGGTAAATACCTGCTATTGGGTCCAAAAATGGTGTCTCTGCAACAGGTTTTGTTGGGAGGGTCGGAATGGGGGGGGGGGGGGGTTGGTTCGAAAACAGAGTACAATTTCTGTTTGGTTGGGAAATAAAGTACAGTCTTTGACTACAGACTCTGTACTTACTTTCTGTGTAAAGTAAGGAAGCCTTTGCCCACAAAGGGCTTTAAAAAGGTCTCACAATCTATACCAAGTAACAAAATTCCTGCTTGGAAATGCATGCCTGGTTTCACGTTTGCTTTCATTATGATCTCACCCAGATAGTCCTTTTCTCCATACTCGATGTGTTGATTTGTAATAATATTTCAGTACCGTATTAGTATGATATTATAGGTTTTCAGTTTGGCTGTTTTAATTTAATGTAATGTAGTTTGTCATTGTATACTTGTCATTGTATACTTAGTGTTTTACAGTGGGATAATTTGATGTACAATGCTGTATTTTATTGCTTTATTTTAGGGCTCTCAACCAAATAAAGAACGTGCACTTGATTAATCATATGCTTTTTGCCAATTTATTGACCAATTAATCCATTACAATTAAATATTTCTGCACATAATGAAAGGCTCAATTTCTGAAATATTGGAGGAAATGTGAGACTACTTACAAAACTAAAAACTTTTGTTCAATCTTTTCTTTTTGTGTGGGGGTTCCTCAAATGTCTGGTTTTGTTTCATACCACCCCATATCTTCTCGGTTTCTCCCCAGGATGACTAATTCAATGCCAAGTGTTTCATAACCATCTATACATTGATGATCACTGATTATATGTTTCTTTTCCCTTCCATTCAATTCCAGTGTTCCAGCTGTGTGTCCAAATACAGTTTAGACTTAATATCAGTGCAAAGCCAATACAAGAGACAGGATGCCAACAGCATCTTGTGTACTTCTCAAGAAGAATCAAGTATTTTCAATGGGGAACATTTAAAATGTATACAGATGTTTACTGTGTTGTTTTTCTTTAAAGCACAGCAACACACAGTTTCAAATATCTTCTAATGCAGTGTTTCCCAACCTTTTTTGAGCTGCGGCACACTTTTAACATTTAAAAAATCTTGGGGCACACCACCAACCAAAATGACACAAAAGGACACTCTAACACAGTAATACATATAGTTAATTGACCTTGAGTTTTGGAGTTGTAGTTCACCTATATCCAGAGAGCACTCTGGACACAAACAATGTTGGATCAGGACCAAACTTGGCATGAATACTCAATATGCCCAAATGTGAACACAGATGGAGTTTGGAGAAAATAGACAGGGAGCCGGAGGGAGGCTGAGAGCGGTTTCACGCACACCAAAGAGGAGGGGGAGGAGGGAGGAGCGGGGCCCTGCGGGGAGCTGTTCTCCTGTTTTGCGGCTTCACCTGGCTTGGTGGAGCCGCAAACCGAGAGAAAGGCTCCCTGCAAGGAACAGGCCCTGCGAGGAGCCTTACTTCTGAGGCTCCGCGAGGTGGCCAGGCCCTCCCTAGCAGCTGGGATGGGCCGGCTGGCTGGCGCGCAGAGGGGAAACGGCTGAAGGAGGCGGCGGCCCAGCCCCTTCTTCCTCTTCGCCACCGCCCGGCCCTTCTTCTTCCTCCTCCTCCCCCAAACAGCAGCAGCAGGCAGGAGGGAGAAGGAAGGGGGGGGGGGGAAGATATGTTTTTGCGGCACACCAGATGATCCGTCACAGAACAGTAGTGTGCCATGGAACAGTGGTTGGGAAACACTGTTCTAATGCACATTGATGCACAAATGTAAGCTTCAACAGAGGAACATTTAACATTGATGCCTATGGGACATGACAGTACAGGAGGTTAGACCAGCTGCACAAAATCTTGCTGATTGGAAGATTGGCAGTTCAATGACCTGGGTGAGCTCCCACCAATAGCTGTAGCTTCTGCCTACCCAGCAGTTCGAAAACTATAATGTGAGTAGAGCAATAGGTACCGCTTTGGCAGGGAGGTAAAAGGCATGCAGACATGCTGGCAATTTGATCAGGAAGGCATCCATGGACAATAGGCGCCTCAGCATGGAAAATGGAACAAGAGCACCTCCCCATGGCTGAAGTTGAGCACAGTCTCCAGATGCTGGAGATGGAAAGGGGGAAGCCTTTGCCTCTGCCTGTGTACTGTCTGCCTTTGTTGTTAAGTGTATAACGGCACTGAATGTTTGCCATATATGAATTCTGTAATCCACTCATGAGTCCCCTCAGGGAAGTAGAGCGGAATATAAATAAATGTTGTTGTTATTTAATATGCTTTAAAATATTTGTTTGTTTTAAAGGTAAGTGTTTATGCATTACACCACACAGGACATTCCCTAACTCTTTGATGATTTTTAAAAAAATCATTAACACATAATTCTGCATGTAGCAATAGGACCAAATAATAACCTTGAAGCAAGGGTTTCCCCCTGACATCTTGTCTGACTTTGGGGAGTGGTGCCCATCTCCATTGCTAAGCTGAAGAACTAGCATTATCCGTAGACACCTCCTAGTCATGTGGCCATCATGACTGCATGGAGTGCTGTTACCTTCCGGCTGAATCAGTACCTATTAACCTACTCAGATTTGCATGTTTTCAAACTGCTATGTTGGCAGAACATTAAAACAAAACATCAAACAATTTAAAATCACTTTAAGCACTTAAAAGACTCTCCTGGTTTTGCTTTTAACACCTTTCTTCTTTGGAAGACTGCCTGAATAGAAAGGTTTTAGCCTGCTGCCAGAAGGACAGCAGGGAGGGGCCTATGTTGGACTCTCTAGGCAGAGAGCTCCAGAGCCCAGAAGCAGTCACTGAGAAGGCCCTCTCCCACCTACTGTGTTTGCAATTATTGTGGAACTGAAAGAAGGGCTTCTCCTGAGAACTGTATCAAAAACGTTCCAAAGTGGAACAAATCTGAGAAGCTTTATTTGCAAAGTACCATACACATTTTTCACAGTGGACTGTTACATTTCCCCCTTGAGAACTAGTTTGTACTAGTCCTCTGACTAGTTTGTAATATGTAGTAACTCTGTGAGGGAGTCTAGCTGACAAACAGTGGTCTTCTGGTGAGTTGCGAAATCTGAAGAGCAATGGCTGTGATATCAGGGGTGACCCCCCTTTCTCTTGAGCTCTGTAGAAGATAGTTAAAAACCAAGGGATCCATAGTTTTCCCAAGAACACCAGGCTGGAAGTGATCCCATAATCCCCTATCTCTCCCCACGTGGGAACCTAAGGCTCTTCCCATGGCCCCATGGTCCCACATGACAATGCCCTTGTAACCCACACTTTGTGAATACACCCAGTTATTTTCCTTTTGCATTACTCTTATGGACTTTTGCTCATTCCCAAAGACTTTTTCCTTTCTGTCTAGGATCCCTTTTTCTTGGGCTATCTTTTATGAATCTAATAAACTGTGTATCTTTCTGGTGGGTAGGCAGGGGTGATCAGGATGGTATATTTTCCCCATAAACCTCAATGTATCTCCCCTCATGTTTTCCCCATGTATGTAATTTGAAAAATACGAAAGTGCCACTGTTTACCTTTAGCCAGCTACCTTGGGCGAGGCTTGCCAGCTGTAAGCTTGTGATTCAATCACCCCTCCATTAGCCTCATTTGCATGATAATAGCAGGAGCCAGCCTTTTCCAAAAGGGGTTTTCCCCCTTGGGCCAAAACTGGTTTTTGCTAATCAATAGACAAAGGCTTCTGAGTTTCGCCTACCTTGGGCTATTGATTAATAGGCAAAACTATTTCTATATTTCATAAACGGCCACCTCTATCAGCCTCGGAAACTGGTACATGGCTACAGCTTCTTCATTTGTTTACCATCCAAAGAACTGAGACCCTGCAGCAATATATTAATCTGTGTCTATCAAATAGAGAACAACACAGATGAGGACATTTGATCATCAACCAAAAGACAAGAGAATTGCTCAGCCTGAGAACAAGAGGGTTCTTGCTGAACACTTGGCCACTTGATCTACATATTTAATCCCATCAAAGTGTTTGTCTGCCTTCATTGTTCTACTCATCGCCCACCTCTTCATCCCCATCGGCTGGAAACCGGGAGAAGATGCAGCCAGCCAGGAGGATTCCATCCAATCAACGCAAAGCTGGTCTGGGGGCGGGAAGTGGGAAATTTGAATCTGTAACTTTATAAAATGGCATGTATTTTGAATGTAACTTTATGACTGCCTTGCAACAAGGATATTGCTACTTTCATCCTTCTCAGCTGATAAGAAATAAAACCTCAGTGGCTTTTCTTCAACTTGGTGAGACTTATTGGGAAATCTTGGGGTGGGATTTTTATGTGTCCCATGTTTGCTCACCAAGGGTATCGATCCCTCTTTTTGGGTGCTAGGGCTCTCGCCTCTTATGGGCAGAGCCAACCCAAATTCTGTTCTGTAACAGCTGTGAACATACATGTAGAAAATGATGAAACAAGAGAAAGCAAGAAAATTTAATAGATATTTTTCTTTATTTTCTTTATTTAAATAGTTATTTATGTATTTATTTATTTGAAAATTTCTATTCTGGCCTCTATCATGAGATCTCAGGGTGGCATACATTTAGCACAATGTAAACAGCTTAATAACATTTCAAGATAAAAGTATAATAATTTAAGTTGGATAGAAACATATTTAAAACCCTGTTTATGTGTACTTTAAAAAAGTGGTAAGTCCTAATGATTTTCATAATAAGCCATGTTTAACTTGGTGCCTAAAATAGACCAATATGGGTACCAGCCAGGGCTCCAAGGCGAAGACGTTCTATAGATGGGGTGTCACAGTATTGAAGGACGCAGGTCCCTGTGTGGTATGTTGTTCAGTTTCTGGACATGTATATATCAGGAAACCAGTACTTTGAAATCAGACTTTGGTACTGATAGGAACTCTCCTTGATTTCTGCAAGTTCCATTTTAGGGTCAGGTCTCTTATAACAACACTCTCTGTTCACCAGGTGGCTTGTCATCCCCTTTCTTCACTATTTGGGTATTCACCTGTTTGGACCACAAACCACAAGTCACACTGCTCACTTCCAGAAGAAATCTTCATTCCATTCTCAATCCCGCTATCTCCTCCAGTTCTTTTGATTCATGTTAGTCCCTTCACAATGTTTCAACATACCTGTACTCCTGCTCTGTTTGGTCCCAGTCTGTTTGTTTGTGTATGTTTGTATATGTGTATGATTTTTTTTTTAAAAAAAAGACTGGGGGAGGGAGAGGGAGTTAAATTTTCCCTTCCTGCATATGATGGTTCCAGCCTGGATCCTAGTGCAAACATACAAGGATAATTTGCACGGTATAGGGTTACAGCCTGTGTTGGATGGGGTTACACTCCCCCTGAAGACGCAGGTTCGCAGCTTGGGAGCAATCCTGGACTCATTGCTGAGCCTGGAACCCCAGGTTTCAGCGGTGGCCAGGGGAGCTTTTGCACAGTTAAGACACGTGCACCGGCTGCGCCTGTACCTTGGGAAGTCTGATCTGGCTATGGTAGTCCACACTCTGGTTAAATCGCGAATAGATTACTGCAACGCACTCTACGTGGGGCTGCCTTTGAAGACAGTTCGGAAATTGCAGCTAGTCCAACGGGCGGCAGCCAGATTGTTAACTGGAGCTACATTCAGGGAGCATACCCCCCCCCCCCGTTATGTCAGCTCCACTGGCTGCTTGTCCACGTCCGAGCTCAATTCAAAGTGCTGGTTTTCACCTTTAAAGTTCTATACGGTTCTGGCCCAGCTTACTTGTCCGAACGCATCTGCCACTATGTCTCACCTCGTAATTTAAGATCAGCTGGGGAGGCCCTGCTCTCGCTCCCGCCAACTTCTCAAATGCGGTTGGTGGGGACGAGAGAGAGGGCCTTCTCGGTGGTGACTCCCCGTCTGTGGAATGCGTTTCCAAGCGACATACTATCAACCCCATCCCTCCTGGCATTCAGGAAAAAGTGAAATCATGGCTCTGGGACCAGGCTTTTGCATATTAGCACAATGCAGCACTTTGGATTGTAATTGTAATTGGTAAGTTGATGGTTATGGCTCAATGTTTATGTGGTGGACGGAACTCTGTTTTTAACTTAAGTGTGTGTGTATTATGTGTTAATGCTAATTGTATTTTAAATCTGAATGTCTATGGTTTTATATTGTATTTATATTGTGTATCAGCATCGAATTGTTGCCTTTTGTTAGGTCGCTCTGAGTCCCCCCTCAGGAGTTGAGAAGAGCGGGGTAGAAATGATGAAAATAAATAAATAAATATGTATGTATGACATATGTATACATATATGACATTTCATGTCGTTTTCTAGTTTCGGTATAAGCAACTCCATTGGCTTCCATTCATTCTTTTACCTCTTGTTTCTCCCTCACATTTTCCTTACTTTTTCTTCTATTATCAAAAGATGGACAGGTAGGTCTGAACATATCCTTTTATGTATCTGTGTTAACGTATCAATTTGAACTGTGGAAACCTGATCTTTGAATCCTAGAAGCAGATTTGGCCACCTTGTAAGAGAATTAAAGTTTGTTTGTTCAGGTGACTTATTGCCACGTTGAAAAGTTAAGTGCGCAACCTGCCCCTGACATTGCGGCTACCCCCACTGATCCTTCTCTTTCCCTTTGTATTCACAAGGCTTTGTACTGTGAATACGGTTTAAATGACTCTGCACACTCCTTCATTATGGCCAAGACGCAAAGGAAATGCCTTAGGTCAGGCTCCACCTGGTCATAGCTGCATGGGTTTGCTCTGGAGGCTGCAGAATTAAAAGCACTTCCTTTTCCTTTGCAAACACAAACAGGCCAGTTCCTCTGTTCAGGTGATAAAGATCTGGTTCCTCATTTAAAGACCTTGTTAGCTGATAGTCATGAATAATGTGCTTGAGTCTCCGGGCTCAAAGGTTAATTTAATAAAAGGATCAGCTCACACATCCTGAGTAAAGATAGATAGATACATAGACAGATTCATTGTTCTTTAGCTCATCAGCCAATGAAGTTCACAGGCCTCCCTTTTACCTCATTTATTTATTAGATAAATAAATATGACACCTGAAATGTAAATATATATCTAATGACATAAAGCAATTCAAAAGACAATCGGATTTTTAAACCAACACATATAGGAGCATTAACAACATCATCATCAACAACATAAATTACTGGCAACATCATCAGTCTGGGGAGATTTATGCAAACTGCTGTTTTTTAAACCTGTTTTTTAAAAAGTGCATTTAAACAGTCTTCTGTTAGTATGAAGGGATGGCAGCTAGATTGGGGATTTTATATGTACTGTTTGCATAATGACCTTCTGCTCTTGAACAGTATCCATCCAAATTAAGCAGAGCTCCTTTGGGGGGGGGGGGAAAGGGGAAGGCTTCTTGTCTTAGTGGTGTTTTGAGGAGCAAAGTCTATCTGACTTCTGCTGTATCACTGTATCCTTTGGCTCTGACACCCAACTTGTTTTCTGATCCAGCCTCTTGGTTTGCTTTCTGATCTTTGCTCTCGTTTCTGACTCCAAGATCCTATCTTGCTCTAGACCACAGCTTCTTAATTGGTGGGTCCTGGCCCCAAATGGGGTCCCTTAGCTCAATTTTGGGGTTGCAAAAAATTCACTACAGTAATAGATTTCTCAGTGCTACCTAGCGGTAGTTTTATCACCTCAACAGGCATGCTCTTTTCCCCTTTGAACACTGCTAGCTCTCCCCTTTCCCGATAGAGGCCATTACATGATGCACAAGTACTTTTGGCTGGGCTCCATTGGGAAAGGGGAGAGCCAGAGGCATATGCCACCAGAAGGCTCCCCATGTTGCCTTCAGGACAATGAGGGGAAGCCGGGTGATGATGCTTCTCCCCATATGATGGGGTCCCAGGTAAATCACATAATATGGGGCATGGAGAGACAGGTTCCCCACACCCTCTGCTGGGACCCCATGGATTTGCCATGATGTGTGGCAGGGCCGTAGCCAGGATTTTGGTTCAGGGGTGAGTTTGGTTCGGGGGGCTGAGACTGGGTGGGAGAGGGTTTACCCTAGGAAATCTTTTGTATTGTTATCCCAATAACCCCATGAAGGTGGGATATAATGAGCATGGTGATCAGATCATGATATGAATAAACATAACAGTTTACCGGTAAATAATGTACCAGTAAGGCCTTCTCGCGGACCACCCTGAGAATTTCGGGGGGGGGGGGCGGAAGCCCCCTTAGCCCCCCCTGGCTACATGCCTGATGTGTGGCAAATCCATGGGCATTTGTGATGAGGTCATTAGACATTCACACGAATCTGTTAGCAAGAACGTGCAGTATTTGTAGTGGACTCTGCAGAAGATGCTTCAGCTGTTCTTCATGAAAAGAGAAATCAACCTGTTTAGCAATTGTTGATTTATTATCAAAATTGTTTGATTGTTTTATATATATGGCGGCTTGTTTGATAAAAATGGTTCAAAACCCGTTTTGGATGTTCGGGGCGCTGGTGGTTTAATTCTAAAGTCAATTCTGATTTTCACAGAAAAAATGTTCAAAACTTTTTGAAACTTCCAAGATTTCAGAATCCTTCCTTAATGGTTTGAAAGTGTTATTTCCTGTCCCATTCGGCGGTCTTTATTTTGAAAGTAGTTGTTTTACTCCAGAAAAGAGGGGGGAAGCAAAGGGAGGAAATTTACCAACTCGGTTTTAAACCACTTCCCAGGCTCACGAGAGGAGACGAGAGGGAGGAAATTCATCTACTGGGTTTTAAACCGCTTCCCAGGCTCACGAGGGGAGACGAGAGGGAGGAAATTCATCTACTGGGTTTTAAACCGCTTCCCGGGCTCACGAGGGGAGAGGAGAAGGAGGAAAGTCATCTACTGGGTTTTAAACCGCGACGGTCCTCTCGAGGCTGGACTACTGTAACACCCTCTACGTTGGCCTTCCCTTGTCGACAATTCGGAAACTCAAGCTAGTGCAAAATGCCGCTGCTCGCTTACTGGTGGGAGCACTGGTGAGGGAGCACAATACTCCCATCTTACGGCAATTGCACTGGCTTCCAATCGAGTACCGAATTGTCTTCAAGGTGCTGGTTTTAACCTTTAAGGCCTTGCACGGTCTAGGGCCTGTGTACCTGAGGGACCGCCTTACCCCGTATGTTCTCCCGAGATCACTATGCTCAGAGGAGCAGAACTTGCTAGTTATTCCATCGATCCGCTCCTGCCATTTGTCCACGACAAGGCAACGAGCCTTTTCAGTAGCGGCCCCTGTTTTATGGAATGCACTTCCAGTTGACACCCATGCGATCTTAGAGCTTATTCCTTTCTGGAGGGCATGTAAGACCGCTCTTTTCAGACTTGCTTTTAGCTGAACCAGAAATGTACTCTGTCTGACGATCATTGTCTTATGAGTTTTAAGTAATTTGTAATTTTAATATTTTTAATACTTGTTGTATTTGGTGTTTTATTATATGTTGTGTGATCTGCCCCGAGCCTGCAGGGAGGAGCGGAATATAAAATCGAATAAATAAATAAAAACTTTGAAATTGCTTCAAAAAGCAAATCTTTCCTAATTTATTCTGAATTACAAAGATTCCGACCAAACCTAACTATGCCTAATCTATCTATCTCTATCTATCTATCTATCTATCTATCTATCTATCTATCTATCTATCTATCTATTTGTATACTTGGGGTCACAATTAATTTTATTGGGCCAAAAGGGATTCCAAGTGCAAAAGTCGAAGAAGTCTTGCTATAGACCACAAATTAGGATGCTTTAACTCAACGCTGGATTTTTTTTAAAAAATGGCACTAGTATAAGTTTCTGAATGCTATTTAGTGGCTGTTTTAGGCATTTACACAAATTTGTTGTGCAGTGTTTATAATGGGTCAGCAGAAGATGCTTCAACTGTATTCCATAAAAAGGAAAACCAGCCTGTTTAGCAAGCCTTGCAAATGCTGATTTGTTAACTCTATTGGCTGCTGTGTACTTGAGCTTTCTATTGAATGAAAACAGCATTTAGGGGGAGAATTGCAGCAGAGGCAAACACAACTGGGTGGGAAACTAGCCTGGTTATCAGATCATCCTCTTCAGCAGGCATCCCTGCGAGGAGCCGAGCTGCAGCATTCTGCACTAGCTTAAGTCTCCGGGTTGCAGTCAAGGGAAGGCCAATGGGGTTCATTCTAATGTGGGGTTCTAGACTCAAATCTATGAGACGGTTCACATATATATGGCCACTAACTCACTCAGTCATTCACACACACACACACACACACACACACGGTTCACATATATATGGTCACTTACCCACTCAGTCATTCACACTCTTTCTCTATGTGTGTGTGATTTTGATCTAATGCAGATTTATCTCCACAGTTAAGAGATTCACTGTTGACTCAAACTCCCATTCATTTCAGTGTAGCCCACTGAGAAGATTGTCCTGCAGGATTTTACTTTCAGACTCTTATTCTATCTAATAATCTGGATTTGAATAGTTTCCTAGCAAACTAAACCGATGGATCAGATTATCTTGTTCTTTTCAACTGGAATCTTGTTCTTTAAATTCTGTGCTTCATTTCCGTGTACAGTTGAGTTTGTAATGGCTTAACAAATGGTGCTTCCAGTTGCAACTGTTCCTACTCCAAGAGTTACTGATCTGTGATATAAAACATGTTGATTCTGCTCCTCCTTGCAGAAACTCTCAATGCCATGTGAGGTCCCTAGGAGTTCTTATCCAAGCACTGCTTGGGTCAGAGCCAGAGTTACCTGGTGATTTTAGAGGCTGGATGATGCATGTATCTGCACAGTTTCATTACATTCGTAGCACTCGTAGAGTTATGGTGGGTCAGCTGATAATTAAATCTACACAAATCAGTATCATGCGTCCTCTTTTAAACAAACCTCCTGACTGTTGGACCTCAACCACATCCGGCACAAATTTATAATCCCCATCAATGACTTAGGGCACTTCCAGACAGCATGGAAATGCGGGTTTTAAATAGAGGATAAAAAAACCTGGGACCTGAGAACATGTCCCTACATTTCTCACCCTGCCGTCCTCACAGTCTTCCACTGTATCAGAAAAAGATGGAGGGTGGATGGGGGACATCAATTGGAAGGTTTTTTAAATTAAAAAATCACTCTATTATGTGCTGGATCATATATGTGCACATGCAAATATCTTAATATAAATATAACCAGAATCACATGTTCACATATGAGGTTCAGCATATAATGGAGTGATTTCTTTAAAAAAATCTTCTCTGGGTTTTTCCTCTTCACCCAATTGTTTATTCAAGCTTTAATATTATAATGTTTATAATAAAGAGTTTCAGAGAGTTCTATTTGCTCTCAGTTTGTGCTTCCTTTAAATCAGCTGTGTGTCTGTTTGACAGCCCAATCAGCTGATCAGCCCAATCAGCTGATTAGCTGATTTGGGCTTCTAAAAAGCAGTCTACGGGGGGATCATGTGTTATTTGCAAGTTCAAGGGTATGCAGTGATGTGAATATGTTCATTTTCTGGCCAGAATCAGGATAAAAGGGGACTTTTTTTACCCTTGTTTTTTGTCCGTTGCAGTGAATCAGTGCAAATTTACCCCTAGTGTCATTTAGCTACCACCTTAACCTGGTAGCTTCTGTGTTTTAGGTGCTGTGTAGATGGGCCCTTAAATAGGCAGATGGATTAGCGGGCAGGGAAAAAAACCTTCTCCCATAGGCCTCTTTGTCTGCCAATTCCAGACAGGTAACAATCAGGGGCAGCTAACACCTCTCAACAAAGGAATCCCCCCCCAGGTAGGAAGCAGCCAGGCTTTGAAGCTGCAAGGTTATTCAGTGCTAATCAAGGTGGCCAATTGCAACATTCACACTTGCCTCAAGCAGACAAGAGTTCTTTCTCCCACTCTGGGCATTCCAGATACATAAATCCGATTTTCCTAGTTTCCAACAGACCTCAGAACTTTTGAAGATGCCTGCCATAGATGTGGATGAAATGTCAGGTGAGAATGCTTCTGGAACATGGCCATACAGCCTGGAAAACTCACAACAGCCCAATGATCCCAACCACAGAAGCATTCAACAACCTTTTATAACATTTAAAGCTTGACTCAACTCCTGTATTGCTTAAACTCTAGTGCTGACACTAGAAGTTTCTCATCTGCTGAACGGCTGCTTTGCTGTCGTTGCTCCTTTCCCTTTTTGGAATGCTTTTTCCCTTTTGGAAATTACCCCAACCCATCATTGGACCTCTCCATGCTATTGGCCAATCGCAATCCTGTGAATCATTAATGACAACGAATTAGAACTTGATAAACATATCCCTTCCAGATAACAGTGGGTGATTACATTTTAATAAGCAGATGAACTGAAATAAATGAGTGATGGAGAATATTCTTTATTTGGGAGATTTTCTTTGGTGCTTGCCAGTCAGACTGGCAGATAATCTTCAGAAGGCGTAGATTCCTGGTGGCCTTTTTAGCTAGGGTTTCATTAGTGTGAACGTGGGTTGCCTTTGGAAAAAAATCTTGGCATATTCCTCATCTTGCCTTTGGTTGAGCAGTGTCTATGAATATGCAGCATAACATTTGGTACAGAAGCAATGCCACTGGATGATGGAAGCTCCATGAGCTTCTTTGTTTTTTTCCCTGCATGGCCCCTATCCCAAATTTTATTTATACATGCAAACATAGTACATCATGAAAGAGTTAAATGCTTCTTCATAGCTGCCTCCCTAGCCAGCTTTGTGTATTTAAAGTGAATAAAGGTTTAATTACTAAATGATGACAGTGTCATATGGTTTTGGTGATGGTGCGTAGCATCCGTTGCATGCAGAAGAGGGGAGGCTGTGAGTAGCAGTGGAGAAGCTTAAAATGCCAGAGACTGTAAAACATCTGTAATTTGCAATTCACTGGTGTTCACTGATTGCTCATGGATTAAAGATTAAAATCTATTCTCTGGCAGATGGATGGAAGAGAGGAGATTCTTACGAGCACATTTTGCATCTGTATTTCATTCTGCTCTCTTTGCAAGAATTGTGGATGAGGAGGAAATAAAGCCAGAGGAGGGGCTGGCAAGCATCAGGGAAATGACACAGGCTGGGCAGATCTTGCCAAGCTTTTTGTCTTGGTGGAAAGAAAGCTCATCCATATGGAAGGCTCTGGGTGACTCACCCAAGGTGTGCTGGGAGACGCCCTTGGAGACTTGGGATGGCCGTTTGAACACAAACGAGGAATGCTTCCTATGTCAGATGCAAAGAGGACATGGGGGCTTCCATATTTTTAAAAGGTTTTACAGAGAAAGACAACAGATGCCGAATGGCTACCCATCTCTAATTGCAGAGCATCATACTCATAAAAGCCAGACTTGGGAGGAACCCTGAGGGGAAGCCATGTGAACATGTGTGGAATATTTTGTGACAAATGAGTTAAAGGCAGAGTGAAATGAATGGGACTGGGATGGGTCATTATTGCGGGAGAGATGTTGATGCCAAAAATGTGATTGGCACATGTAAGAACGGAAACATTTCAAATATTATTCTTTTAAGAACTCTGGTTCTTAGACATCCCAAATATAATAAAATTCCCAGGAAAACAATTTAATGCTCCAAAGGCAGCTTCTGGGAGGACCATATCAAACTCACCAGTCACCACAAGTTTTTTTCTGTGTCAGGGGTGACTTGAGAAACTGCAAGTCAATTCTGGTGTGAGATAATTGGCTGTCTGCAAGAACGTTGCCCAGGAGATGCCTGGATGTTTTACCATCCTGTGGGAGGCTTCTCTCATGTCCCCACGTGGGAAGCTGGAACTGACAGATGGAAGTTCACTCCGATCCCCAGATTCAAACTCAAGGGTTTAACCCATTGCGCCACCAGGAACTCCATTCAGTCTGATGATTGTAGGAGAGCAACAAAGGTCCCATTCTTACCTTTTTTGGAAATGAATTCCAGGACCTGTGGCAGACACAGGAGGTTTTGTGCCCCCACTCCAATGATGCAAGTCTTTTAGAAAAAATACAGAAATGTAAAAGAGAAGCAACAAGCTGTCCCAAAAGGAACACAAACTGTTACTCTTCCAGTCATTGCAGTGCGAGATAATCGGCTGTCTGCAAGGACATTGCCCAGGGACTCCCAGATGTTTTGTGATGTTTTACCATCCTTATGGGAAGCTTCTCTCATGTCTCCACATGGGGAGCTGGAGCTGACAGAGGGAACTCATTCGCACTCTCCCTGGATTAAAAACTCTGACCTGTTGGTCTTCAGTCCTGACAGCAGAAGGGTTTAACCTGAAGTGAGTTATGGGCAATAGGTTACTTCCCAAACACAGTAACATAACTGCAATACTCTTTTGTCCTCTTGGCCACACTTTAAAAAACAGAGAGAATGGAAGCTGTATCTTCCTTCCTACTGCAACCACAATTTTAAACTACATGTAGATGTATCCCTCCCAATATTAGCCTAAATGTATTTTTTTTGTAATTTAAACAGCCCCCGGAAATTAGAAAAATTTCTACCTACCCAACAGGCCCATAGACTTAATACTTTATAGATAAGATGATTTGCAGGTTTCTTCACACTCCCTCCTCACCCTGCAGGAAAGTCTGCGCTACAAAACCACATTTAAACAAACAAACAAACAAACAAACAAACAAACAAACGTGCATGCAGAGGAAAATCAAAATACTTTCCCCCTAAAATTGAAACTTCAATGACAAGATGTACTTTGCATTAAATGACACCATGCTGTACATTCGATGAAATCTCTCTGGCAATACTTTGCAAACAAAGATTCTTAGGAAGGACTCATCCCACACACGTTGATGATGGAGGTTGGATGTGTCCTTCGAGCCTGTGCAATGGATTTTTCTGGTGGAGTACAGCGTGCACAGAACTGGTCTCACCCTTTAAAACAAAGGTTCGTCTGCTGGGTCCTAGCAAGCTTGGATGGTGGCAGCGAGGTCCTCAGGTTGTAGGTTTGGTTCAAGTTTCCTTCTGTTAGATGGTTGACCTTACAGGGTTAGATGAGCACCATCTGCCTGGGTTTGAAATTAGAGTTTTCCTTCTCTTAGGATGGTTGCCAAAAGGCTAGAGAGCCCATCCTACCCGTTGACGCTCTTTGTCAGACCCTTTGGTTGTGACCTGTCTGGCATGGGAGGCCCTACCAGTGACTATTATGCCACTGCCAGCATAGCTCACAACTTCATTTGATAAATACAGTATTTTTAAAAACAATATAAATTATGTATCAAATCTGACACATATGCCCTGTCCCAAAAGTTTGATGTCTCCAATGAGGTGTCAGTGCAGTACTTGAATGCAACACTCCACATTTGCACTGCGCAGTATGTCTGCAACATATTGTGCAACCTTAAAAGCCATAATAAAAAAATAAAAGTGGAAGCAAATGCAATATAAAAAAACATGGAAAATAATTTACCCATGTAAAAAAAAAGGTTGGGAACCACTGGGCTAAACTAATATTCATAATGGTTGTATTAACTTATTAAGGCCCCATGTACACTGCCATATAATCCAGTTTCTGAATACAGATTATCTGTTTTGAACTGGATTATATAACAGTGTAGACTCATATAATCTAGTTCAAAGCAGATATTATGAATTCAGGAACTGGAATACATGGCGGTGTAGATCCAGCCTGAGTTTCCTGATCAATGCTGAAGTTAATCCTACATTAATTAATTTGTTTTAAAATCACTAGAAGTTGTTGGAGAGGAGTTAAGATTCCTTCAAACAGTGGAACTTAAAGAGAAGGATTATGATCGAAATACTCTTCCTTGGTTGGTTGTTTCTTGGCTGCTGAAGCAAGATGAACATGCATGTGTGAAATAAAAGAGGGAGCCGAGGAGAGAGAAAGAGGAAAGAATTGTTTAAGGCAGGCCTGCCCTTTGAGAATGGAGGCCTGGAAGATAGAATTTTGCTTGGATGGAAATGTGTGGCCCACTTAAATTATCTCTACTTGTTGATGTTTTTCTGACTTACGTTTATTATTGTGAAATATGTAATTTTTATATTATTATGTGGGGTGAATCACATGCTACTTTGGGACATTTATTATTACTCACACAGTGCAGGGTGCTTGGATAACTTTTTGGTGTTTTTTTTCTCTCCACACTGTTTTCAGATTTCAGCCCCTTTGACAGGCAATGTGTTTGTTTTAACTATTATGTTCATTTTTGTTAGCTACCAAATCCTGGCTACCAGATTAAATGTTTTAGCAATTATGTATATTGGTTCCTAGCCCCCCAAACATAGCATGTGTATTGAGTGTAACACAAATAGACAACAAAATTAATGACTGAATACATTGCTTTATTTCATTAGTTTTTCTGCACAATATGAGATTTAAAGAATATTAAAGCAAGATGCTTGCAGAAAATAGTGGACTTGTTTTATTCTTGATCTTTTCAACTAGAGATCACTGACCGAGTTTAGGATTCTTGCCTCCTGCAGGTACTGTGAAGTAGGTATGCTGGGCCCGAGGATAAAAGGATTTGTGCCAGGTGAGTGTAAGCTAAACCGAATGGGCCAGGACAGAGGAACATTCGCCAGGTTGAAGACAAGCCACAGATGTTTATTCAAATTGGCCAAAAGGGATGCAATTACAACAGGGCCGTAGCCAGGATTTTGATTCGGGGGGGGGCTGAGTTTGGTTCGGGGGGGGGGTGAGGCTGGGCGGAAGAGGGTCTACCCTAGCAAACCTTTTGTATTGTTATTTATTTATTTATTTATTTATTATTCGCTCTTGTATTCCGCTCCTCCCAGCAGGCTCGGGGCGGATCACAATAAAATACATGGGCGGCATTATTATCCCAATAACCCCATTAATGTGGGATATAATGAGCATGGTGATCAGATCATGATATGAATAAACATAACAGTTTAAATAATGTACCAGTAAGGCCTTTTCGCGGACCACCCTGAGAATTTCGGGGGGGGGGGCTGAAGCCCCCTTAGCCCCCCCTGGCTACATGCCTGAATTACAAGCAGATGCTACAAAGTGTACAAGCTTAAACATACAGAGAAAGTACAACATACAGTCTAACAGCTATTCAAAACTCTCCTGACTGGTCAAAAGAGGAGCTAGTCTGGGTCCATGTCCTGATTGGCTGGAAGTTCCACTGAAGTTTCTGCTTCCAGGGAGGGATTCCCTTTTGTGGGTAAATGACAGCTAGGGATTGGCCATCTGGAGATCCAATCAGCTGGTGGGACACCCCCCACCCACCCTAGAAAGAAATATCATTTGCAAAGACAATGTTAAAGAAATAATAATTAATTTTTTATTAGCCCAACTATCTAATTCAGTGTTTGACAAAAATAGGAGCTTCTGCAGAAAAAAGCACAAGGCTCCTAAAACAAAAGATGATAATCTTGGGTAATCAAGGGCTGGTTCATCAATAAAACAGTTTTATAAATGTACACATACATTGAATTTCTTTTTCCACGGTCAGCAATCTCTCAGCCTCAAGTGGACCATTTAGCTAGACAAACAATTTTGAGCTTATCTGAGCTGACACTGGAAACTACCCATCTCTGCATGCATGTAAACAATGGATCTTGATGGTTGTCTGGCTTGGGAAACAGCCAGAGGTATTTGCCCAACTTTCTCATGGAAATACCTCAGCAGGATTATGGAAAGGTGACTGTCTTTGGGCTACATCTTGTTACACTTTATAAAGAATTTTATACATTTATTTAAAATAAATAGATACAGTGCACAGAAAGATACAAATTACACAGAAAGTAAAAGAATGCAGATACTATTTATTAAAAGATTAGAAAGGATAAAGTTGTGTGTGTGTGTGTGTGAAAGTGCTGCTGGTCCAATTCTGATCTTGGATACTTCAAACTAGCAAAAGTTTAAAAAAGATTTTAAAATAATCTATCCAACAACTATACAGCTCAAATTTGTATATCATAACTTTTTATTTGAGAGGAAACAAAATTTGTGCAGAATGTTCTCAAAGCTTTTCTAATTAAAATTGTACATTCTTGATTTCCTGATTGATTCTTGTAATCAGCAATTTATTGCTGTACTTGCAGTGGATAAATGTCTTCCAGCTGAAATAAACATTATTCTTTACTACTCTTTAACACCACTCTTTATTAATCTTTAACAAACACGGAATTTGAAAGGTAACTGATCAATGTACATGTTACTGAGGATGGTGGCAGGGCACAAAAAAGAGATGCAGATTATTTATTGAACAAGTTGTAAAATGTGATCCCATGTTCTAGGACACTTAGGTCTACCTGAATTTTTCAAGATTTCTTTTTTACATTCCGCAACCCAAATAACATCATGTACTTTATAGACCATATAGAAAAGAATTCAGATTGAGGGATGATAGCTTTTAAAGAACAACAAGAATAGATTTTTAAAAAATATTTTTTATTAGGTTATTTTAGCATACATAAAAGTTCAGGGGGAATATCAGAAAATGGGGGAGAGGGAAGTGGACGGAGAAAGGGCAGTGAAGGGGGAGGGGGGAAGAAAAAGAAAAGAAAGAAAAGGAGGGGGATAGAATGAAAAATAAAATATGGAAAGTAGGAGTGTATCTAGATAGAGCAATAGAAAGTCAAACAAAGAGATGATGAAGAAAATCTTCCAGTCCGGTCTGCGGAATATACTGATTACTTGTAGAGTCAAATCTTCCATCCTGTCTGCCATAATATGCCAATTAAAACTTACTCCAATTCCGGATTCCTTTGGGCATTTTCTTGTTATTACTATAATTTTACTTCCTTTAAATATAATGATACCTGTGACCAATCTGTCTTATTTTTTTCCACTTTGATCGTTGACTAAGTCTTTTAAGATATCGAGGTCCATTAGTTCTCTTATTTTCAGTAACCACTCTTCAATCTTTGGGGGATCACTGTTTTTCCAATTTCTTGCGATCACCAGTCTCGCCGCAGCTGTGGCATAGAAGAAAAGTTTAAAATACACAGTAGAACTGAATGGAAATAATAACTATGCAGGTAATTGTCACACACGTAAAGACTTTATATATCAACAGTGAATTTCATAGTATCATCAATATGAAATGTGGCATACATTCAAATAAACATCAAGTCTTACAATATGAAATGTGGTATACATCCAAATCAACATACAAGTCTTAAGGCGGCCAGCACACTCTCAGGAGGAGAGAGATAAAAGTCTCTGAAACCCTGTAGTTGAAAAACAGTCCCTGGAAAGGATAAGTAAGTAAGAAGGTCCCAAAATAATAATATCCGCAGGAGCAGAAACAACTCAGTGGAAATGCTCACTGTAGGGTAGTCACTCATACGAGGAAGCCTCCAAACAGTGAGAGTGGTTGGCTTAAGCCGAGCAGCCCCGCGTGCCGTGCCTGTAGTAATGAACAAGCCCGGGACTGGCTGTTCGGGCAGGAAAGCCGCTGAGAAATCGCGCACTGTTCCTGGAAATCCAGACAAGGAACAGTTACGTGACAATGACACCACAAGGTACTGGCCGACGAGGGGCATTTGCCTTGGCCACTTCTCGTTTCGACCTCTTGGTCTTTCTCAAGGCCACGTGGTAATATGGAATATCCAGTGTACAATACACGTATATATGCGGCATAAGGTATATATCTCCACAGGGGGGGCAGGAGATACTTGTTCATTACTACAGGCACGGCACGCGGGGCTGCTCCGGCTTCGCCAACCACTCTCACTGTTTGGAGGCTTCCTCGTATGAGTGACTACCCTACAGTGAGCATTTCCACTGAGTTGTTTCTGCTCCTGCGGATATTATTATTTTGGGACCTTCCCTTACTTACTTATCCTTTCCAGGGACTGTTTTTCAACTACAGGGTTTCAGAGACTTTTATCTCTCTCCTCCTGAGAGTGTGCTGGCCGCCTTAAGACTTGTATGTTGATTTGGATGTATACCACATTTCATATTGTAAGACTTGATGTTTATTTGAATGTATGCCACATTTCATATTGATGATACTATGAAATTCACTGTTGATATATAAAGTCTTTACGTGTGTGACAATTACCTGCATAGTTATTATTTCCATTCAGTTCTACTGTGTATTTTGGACTTAGTGCTAACACGGTCCCCTCCTGTTGTATAGAAGAAAAGTTTGTCATTATTCCTCTCAATATCATCTTCCATGATATTGAGTAGGTAGAATTTTGGTTTTAGTTCTAGATCGTATTTCAGGATTTTCTGCATATGTACATGGACACTCTTCTAGAAGCTTTTTTTTGCACTCCCACCAGCAGTGCATAAATGTTCCTTTGTGTTCTTGACATCTCCAGAACTTATTGCTTACATTTGTGTAGATCTTTGCTAATTTGGAAGGTGTTAGATGCCATCGAAAAAACATCTTGTACCAGTTTTCCGTCACGGAGGTGAAACCTGAGTATTTAATCTTTCTCTTCCAGATGTGTTCCCACTCTTTTAGTCGGATTGGATGTCCAAATTCCTTCGCCCAGCTAATCATGTTTTCTTTTATCAGCTCTTGTTCCGTATCCCACTCCAGTAGTGGGTTATATAACATTTTAATTTGTTTCTTCTCTGTATTCATTATTTTTTCCCATAATGTCTCGTGGTCGCAAAAATCTTTTTTGTTATCTAGATAACAAGAATAATTGTAAGGCACCAGTAACAAAATGTATTACAAGATAAATGGTGAAAATGTTTATGTCATTTCCTGTAAATTTCAGGTTTTTTTTTAAAGACAGCAGACATCTTAAAATACTTAGTCAATTAATAAAAATTCAAGCATTGCAATTATTAATACTTATAGCAATGATAGCAGTCAATTTTTAAATTTTAACTTTTATCAAATTTTATTTTCAAGCTTTACATCTCAAGCTTTGATTGTTGCCATAATAGGTATGACAAAAAATCGCTCTCCGTTCTCTTGCTCTAGCAGTATATTTGAAAAGTATGTGGCTGCTTTCCCCAGCCAGCCTTTATCTCTGTTAAACAAATCCATTGTCTTTATATGATGATGTAAACCTCACAGGCAAACAATACAAGTAGAAATAATGTTTGCAAGCATCAATCATTTTTATATCTTCAGCTAATCAGACTTCATCCCTTTAATGCCCATCCAGAGCTCTTTCTCCCCCCTCCCTCATTCTGTTGATCTCAATGAGAATTTCTCAAGTGTGTAAAACATTAAAAGAAAAATGGATAATAAAACTGCAGATGGACAGCCGGATCCTGATCAGGGCTGAGCTACTGCAGTTCTTGCTGACTGTGTTTCTCTCACTCTGATTCTCCCTCCTCCCCCCACCCTGTCTAATGTGTCCAGAATCAGGGCAAGCGGCATGAGAGAAAAGACACCAATCTCAGAGGCCAACTGGTCACAGGGTTGGAAAATAAGGGGTGAAAAAGGGCACAATGACCAACTCTTTAGTTCAACTGTCAGGGTACCAGCCTTCTTGTGTAGTTAACCCAGCATTTGTACCACAATTGTCAGTCTATTTTGTCCATGTCTCTCATGTCACAATTTCACTTCTCTGTTAAGTGCATTTTGTGATCACAAAGAAAGTGTGGCAAAATCAAAGTGGCCTTGGGAAGCAGTAGCAGCTCTGTGTTGTCGAAGGCTTTCACGGTCGTAATCACTGGGTTGCTGTGAGTTTTTCAAGCTGTATGGCCATGTTCCAGTAGTATTCCCTCCTGATGTTTCGCCTGCATCTGTGGCCGACATCTTCAGAGGTCTGTTGGAGGTGAGGCACGTGGAGGGTGTGTGTGTATATATATATATATATATATATATATATATATATATATATATATGGAATGTTTAGGGTGGAAAAAAGAACCCTTATCTTCAACTGAGGTATGAGTTTACCTCCCATTAACTAGTGGTTGTGAAACCAGTAAAATCAGCATAAGAGATGCAGGGCATCTTTGGTCTCTGAGTCATGGAAGAGAAGCTTTGGCCAAAATTAGTATTAGGGTCAACTGCATATAGTTCAGACAAATTGAAAGCATGCAATTCACCTCATCTTGCCAAAACTGCCCCCCTCCCCATTTTCTCTCTTAAGTAACTTCAGTCTGTCTAGCACAACCTTAATAATCACTATATAGGCAGAAGAGTATAATGTGTAGACACATCGTTATCCCTCCATTATGTTTGGCCACAAGACTATTGTCATGTAATTGTATTGTCACTTAACTTTCCCCACTCCCGGTTTCCTTTGTGGTGCCCTCAATGTTTCCAAGCTTTCTCTTTTCAGATATATTGTGGAAGGATATTCATAACAGGGGATTCCATCAGTTGAAGGTGTCTGCAGATAGGGACAAAAGGTTATTTTACTTTAACTCTAATTGTTCCAATCTGTGGAGTTATAGAGTTGGCAATTTAGAGAGAGGCACATAGAATTCTCCCTCAGAGAGCTCCTCCAATGACTCCTGAACACTGAACCCCAGGCATATGCAGTGTGCAGATATGGGAGTAAAAGTGAAATCATACTTTTATACATTTGAAGTGTGAAAGGGCCTTCAGACTTTTGTGGGCTCATGCTAGGCTCTGCTACTTTATGGTATCAGTGTCAATGCATAGAGAATGGTCTCTCACATGAGAATTGGCTTGGACGACACTGTGATGGCAATGTCCAGTGAGTGTCAGGGATAGAAAAAGAAGCAGGCTTCCTGAAATCTAAGTAATGCCCAAAACAACACCACCCCTGTTCATATGTATTTGGTGAGATTTGCTTCTTTTCTTAAATTTATCTGGATATTTGGTGGAGCAATAAGTATCTCAATCCAGATTACTTTTACACAAACTGGATTCACTGCTTGTTCTGTGATTTCAGCTTGACTAAAACTGCGGATTTGGAGCCAGGTGTGCCAAGCTTCCAAACAACCAGATAAGACACAGGCAGGCTGAAGGCAAAATGAGAGGCTTTATTTTCAGTGGCCAGAGAGGATGTCAGTGGAGATAGCCCTCTAAAGAACTGACATGCTGCAATAGTGAACTCAGAGTCTTTTTATTTCATTTTGACAGCTATTCAAGAAACCCGTGCCAGCTCCGGATTGGTTGAGAAACTGTCTGGATAGGAGAGCCCCTCACTCTCAAATTTTGCCACATTTGACAATGGATGTGAGGGCATTTGAAGCAGCCACAGAACAAGGATGGCACAAACATTTTGAAAATACAATGTTCTGCCTCAGATATTCAGTGACACAGTAAACTATCTCCAAAGAGTTTCCAAAATATTAAGAATTGAATAAACAGTGGGATTTCCAGAGACACCGAACCGCTTGAGATAATAATAATCATATGGGTAGTGAGCAAATTTTTGATCGATTGAAGCCAATTCTATGGTGCTTTCACATGAGTTAGGAAACAAAATATGGAGAAAAGCAGAAAAAACACCACAGAGAAAGGGATCTTGGGGGCGGGAGGAGGACAGAGAAAGACACTGGCAGATTAAGACAAGTGCGATGTCCCCCGTCAACTACATTTTTTTAGAGCAGGAAGAACAAGTCTATCTCCCTGCATATTTCACCAAGGAAGAAAAAAAAAGAAGAGGGATGAGACAGAGCAGGAGAAAGATCAATGGGAAGAAGAGTACAGTGTGGCATATTTAATTAATTACTGTATATTAAAATGTTTGTTTACAGAAATGAACAGCTACAAGAGGTCTGGTGTTAATTAATTTACAGCATATTTCTCCTGGTCCCTGTGCTGTGCCAGCAATTGTGGAGGTAGTACAGTGACAGGTAAGCAGGCATCCCTTTGGATATTTAACAGCTTCTTTGGTTGAGAAACACGGGCAAGTTGAATCAATCCCCAAAAGAATGTGAACCAATGCAGCAGAATCTGCAGAAATGAGGAATCTCAGTTATGAGGGTGGCATTTTATGAATAGCAGGGATGAGGTGGAGGTCCTACTGCCATCACACCCCCTCCCCAAAGTTTTTTTTGTCTCCTTCATCCACAACCAAAATGGAGCCATGTCAACACTGAAAATAGCAAGGTTCTAGATGGTGCATTTCAAAGAGCATAATTGATTTTGGATTTGTTTTTAAGCCGCTAGAACACATAGATGAAAACTGGAGGGAAATTCAGCAGTGTGAGTTTGCCCTGCACAGGACTTACTGAGTCACTGGGTTTCCGTCAAGACATAAATGTTCCTCCTGTCACCAGCACTCTAATCTGTCAGCTTGACTGACAGGGGATAGGAACAATTATCACAACCAGCAGGAACAGGGAATACTTACTGGATCATCCACAAATCTTGATGTTATGTATGACATTCATTAAGAAATAAGGATAGAATTCCAAAGAAGAAAAACATATTTTGCATGTGAATCCAATAAGGGTGATATTTTTGAGGGTGTGTGTGTAATACATATTTCCATATTCAGGATATAAGGACACTACATATTGCTAAATTAAGTTCTTTTGATGTAGAATATTGATTTTCTGTTGTCTTATCCAATTTTTGAAGAAAGAACATTATGGCATTGCCATAATTAAAGAAAATTAAACATGCACTATATGGAGCCTTCAAATCTTTAAAAGGGCAATGCCATAACACACTACAGCTTCACTTTTGTTATGACATTTCACCTGGCAACCTTTTGTAGCTTCAGTTCTGGCCTGGTTAACTAAATCTTAAAATTGCAGGTGGTTGTTCTGAGGATCCAGTGTGGCATTTTGGCTGGAAATGGAAGCCAAATCAATGGTTCACATATACTGTCCCACTGACCTGAATGGAGTGGACTTCTTAACAGCTGATTAAAAATAATAACAGTATTGAGGTCCTTTTAATGAAATTTGCCTTATTTGCTCCCTATGGGAAAGACAAAATATCCACCCACCCACATCTTTCTAACTTCTCTCTTCTAATCCAGAGATTTTAGTGGTTCTTGATTGCAGCATCATTTTACAACACAGGGAAGTACTGGCATACTGGCAGCAGTCTAACGAATGAAACTCTGAAACTCATTATGTCTGGGGTAATATTTCCAGCAGTTGCTGCAATAGACTTGAATGGAGCAGAAAAGCTGTAATAACATTCAAACATCTTCACAAAAGCATATGAAAAGCTTGACCTCCCACTGAACATTAAGAAAACTAAAGTGTTCTACCAGCAGGCACCAACCAATCCCTCTGCACTGCCAGTAATACAGCTTAATGGTGTAACACTAGATAATGTTGACCATTTCCGCTACCTTGGCAGCTACGTCTCCCCAAAACTCAACACTGATGCCAAAATACAACACCACCCGAGCTCTGCAAGTGCAGCATTTTTCAAATGAAGCAGAGAGTGTTTGAGGACAAGACATTGGTAGGGATACCAAGATGCCTGTTTATAAAGCTACTGTCCTTTCATCTCTACTGTACACCTGTGAAACATGAACCATCTACAAATGTCACTCTCAGCTTCTGGAAGGTTTTCATCAGTGTTACCTTCAACATCAGCATCTTGTTGTGTCGCTGTCAGCATATTCCTACTGCCATTGCAGTTCTGCTGGAATTTGATTTTAACTGGGGGTTTTATCTGGTTTTATTGTATTGTAGCAGCAAATTAGGAGTTCCAGAACTCCGGGTGGCAAACCTTCTTACCAAAGGCGACGTGGACGCGCGGGCACAGGAACGAGAGAACGGACAATTGACTGTTTTCAAAGTGAAGTCAAGTTTTATTGTAATTGGACACCAGCTGGTGGGGTTCACCCACAGAACAAGCTGCTCCGGGCAAATCCTAACATACATTCTAAGAGCAGTCATTATATACCCTCATGGCGGCAGATCTTGGCCCACCCTTCTGTATGACCCCCCATTGGCCAGTGAATCCACATACATTTCATTATCCAATAAAACACAATACTTTCATTAGCATCATATCATTATCAGCTTCTATTCGTTTAGCACTGTGGCGCAGCAAGAAATTCATTTCCCATAGAACAATATCAGCAGCTCTGGCCAGCCTGTACCCAAATCGCAACATTTGCTTCTGCCTGCCTCTTCCCTGCCAGCAAAGGAGGGGCAGACCCTTCTGCGCTGCGTAGTTCTTATCCTATTAGCATTGAGGTAAACAAACCCCATGCCATGTACTGCTTTGGCCAATCAAGGCTTTTGTTATCATTGAAGACACATGATGTACTTTGGCAAATCACTGCATTGCCAGCAAAGGAGGGCAGACCCTTCTAGCTTGCGTAGTTCTTATCCTATTAGCATTGAGGTAAACAAACCCATGCCATGTACTGCTTTGGCCAATCAAGGCTTTTGTTATCATTGAAGACACATGATGTACTTTGGCAAATCACTGCATACGCTTGGCGTACCAATCAGGGCACAGCATTTACGGCATGCATGCCAGCGTGATTTCTGGCACAGAAAGCCAGCTACTCTAAAGCTCTTGCTTGTGCATCACTCTCCTCTGACTGTACTCCTGCTCAAAGTACCAACTCTGCTATAGTATTTTATGTGGTCATCTGTTTTTAACTCTGTAAACCGCTCTGGGCTCCAGAGAGAGAGGTATATTAAGTCGAACGAATAAATAAATAAATAAATAAACATAATCCAAGTCTTCATTCTGGCCTGGAGGTCTGTAGTAAACCCCACAATGACATCCCAGTTATTTCGTTCCCCCTTAATTTTTATCCAGATACTCTCAACTTAGCTTCTAGGATTTGTGTCATTGGCCATCTGTCGGGAATGTGTTGAATGCAATTTTCCTGCTTTTTGGCAGGGGGTTGGACTGGATGGCCCATGAGGTCTCTTCTAACTCTATGATTCTATGATTCTCAAAGGTGTAAACATCCTTGATATACAATGCTACTTTTCCTCCTTTCCTGTTTCATCCATCTTAGGTCTTAGTGCAGCAGATTAAGCAAGAAGAACAGTAAAAGAGATAATAAAACAACAGCAACAACTGATCTGGAGGAAAATTAGCAATTGGACTCTCACAGACAGTTTGAAACACCAGGGGCATGTATACAGGTGTGAATGAATTGCAGGAGTTGACGCAGGCTTGTTTTTAGACTGAAGAAAAACAAAAATACTACAAAAAAAGGAGGAAAGTTTTTTGTGTGAGTTTGCAAGTTTTGTGGAAATAGAAAGAGAAAGTCTACACAATGTATATTTAGATGGGAGAAACACGCTAAACCTAAATAGAGAATTTCCTATTCAAATGATAGTCCAGTTACAAGAACAATATTGAACGGACTGGGATACATGAACTAAGAATTCTTGTAGAATTAAAAAAAATACTTTTTAGGTAGAGTGTGAGTTAGTGAAATAAGAATATTGGGAATGGAGGGGAAAAGGCAATAAAATACTATATACAAACCAATTGTTGAATTCCACAAAATAGACCATATAAAATAAGATGAATTTAAATTAAAAGGGAATAACATTGGGGTGGTGGTGAAGTCATGAACTAAAGATGAATTTACAAAAAATTGAATCTTAGTTAAAATGGTTTAATTGTTTTTCTATTGTACTCATGATTATTTATTAATTTTAAATATATTGGCTTATTTTTGGTAGAACCTGAAATGCAATTGAGTAGTGTTACCAATATCGGCTATCTGCCACAAGGAGGCAGAGTAGGTTAGTGGCCCAGCATGCCATTCTACTTTGAAAGCCAGGAAAATGTGGTTGAGTTTGAAGATAGGAGCAGAGGTTTTATTCATCTGNCCCAATGGATGTCAGAACAGCATAATTGTCAAAAGAACTGACATAACGTATAAAACAGTGCAAACCATTTTATCTCCTTTGGCAGCCATTCAGAAGACATGCTGCCTCCACCGATTGGCTCAGGAATGGTTGAGCTAGGATCTGAGTGGTCATTGGCTAGTGACTCCTTGTGATGTCAGAGGTGGATGGATTCTCTTATGTGAAAGGAAAATGAATAGTTCTTATTTATTTATTTGAAGCTGGAGCCATTGGAAGATCCTCCCAGGAGAAAAAGGGCAAGGCTTGGGAAATGTTCTGAAAACATTAGGATGGGATTATGAGGTTTACAATAGGAGCCAGCCCTAGAGATAAAAGACAAAACTTATGTAAATTCGCACACTGAATAGTAAACATATAACAATACCGATTTAATTGAGGCATATCTCTTATCTCATATTTCTTAAACACCTGAATTGCTTTATTGGAACCCAACCATTACATTTCTAAAGAGGCCTTACTTTCCTGAGTGGATTTTCTCTCAGCTAGGTATTGGGCAGGATACCTGAATGTTCACTCCTGTTCTTCTCAACAGTTTCATCAGCTCATATTTTATATCAAGTTTCTTTGGGTGCCGGAAATATGTCTATGGTTACATCCTAGTTTGTGTGTGAGAGAGAGATGGGGGAGAGGGAGAAGCGGGGGAGAGTCTTTCCCCCGTTTATTGATAAAACATATACCTGAATCTAGACTCAGGAGTTCCAAAGTATTTTGTCAAGGCAAGCCTCTATAAGGGGCATGGGGCCATTGTCTATTTGGATGGGCATTGCCTCTGACCTGAGAGATTTCCTGCCAAACCAGTGTAGGCTAGGTAAATGATTAGATTAATCCTCCCAGGAACGTTTGGGGCTGGGCTGGGGCTAGAAACCTAGTTATTATCTGTAAAATATGTTATAAATTTATATGTATTATTGTAAGAGGAAAGGGGCACCTTTTCTATAGAAGTATATACACTAGTTTGATAGTTAGCTATGCTTAAGGAGGGGAAATGTCAGTTGTGTATTTAATGTTTTTCTATTTTTATTACTTTATTTTATATATATATATATATACACACACACACAGTATATACAGTAAATTAAAAAGAGTGGGATAGAGTCTAACTGTTAGTTTAATTTGACAGAAACGGGAAAGTTATGGGATGGCATATTAATAGGTTATTTTTATATCAGTTTTTTTGTTTTGTTTCTTATTTTAGTGTTTGTTCTTTTATTTTTAATTTATTGTGAACATTCAATAAAATTAATTTAATGAAGTAAAACGTGGTACAACAGAAGTTTAATTGGGCCTCCTCCTGCCAAATTAGAATGTAATGATATATAATGTATCAGACAGATCTCTGACACATCTTATGTTTTAGATATCACTTGACCTTTGTGTCATATATTGGGGTAACTTGCAACCCTAGTTCCAGAAAAGTTGCCTCCAGGCCAATCCCTACAAAATGCTTTGTGGTTCTACCGTATTTCCCCGAAAGTAAGACAGCGTCTTACTTTCTTTTCCCCCCGAAAAGTCCCACTACGCCTTACTTTCGGGGTACGGCTTACATTGGGCGATGGTAAGCCGTACCCCCGGCCACCGCGTCACTTGGTCCCGCCTCCTCCTCCGCCGCCCTCCCTGCGGCCGCCTCTTCTCGGATCGGAAGAGAGGCGGCTGAGGAGAGCCCTCTGCCGCCTCTCTTCCGTTCCCGGAAGAGGAGGATGCAGGGAGAGTGATCGCGTGGTTTCCCTGGAGCCTCCTCTTCGGGGAACTTAAGAGAGGCGGCAGAGGGCTCTCTGCCGCCTCTCTTGCGTTTCCCGAAGAGGGGGCTGCAGGGAAACCGTGCGATCGCTCTCCTTGCAGCCCCCTCTTCGGGGAACGGAACAGAGGCGCAGAGGAGAGCCCTCTGTTCCTCTCCTCCGTTCCCCGAAGAGGGGGCTGCAAGGAAACCGCGCGATCACCTCCCTGCAGCCCCCTCTTCGGGGACCGGAACAGAGGTGGCAGAGGGCTCTACTCAGCCGCCTCTCTTCCGTTCCCCGAAGAGGAGGCCGCAGGGAGGGCGGCGGCGGCGGCGGCGGCGGCGGAGGAGGCGGGACCGAGTGACGCGGCGGCCGGTGTACGGCTTACTTTCGAGTGCGGCTTATATTAGCCGACCCCTCTGACACCCCCGATACGTCTTACAATCGGGGGTGTCTTACTATCGGGGAAACACGGTAGCTTCAAATAGTACATAACAAAAGCTTTCCTTGAATCAATATTCAATATTATTTTATATGCTCATCCTAATTTTTGTTGGGTCAGCAAGCATAACACATTAGACATTTTGGTTCTGACTGATCCTTTATGCTAAATTGATAATTTGAGTCTCACATGGTAATTGTAATCTTCCATCTTACTTTTAACAGAGGCCCCTTCTACATTGCCATATAAAATCCATATTATCTGCTTTGAACTAGATTATATGGGAATGTAGACTCATATAATCCAGTTCAAAGAAGATAATGTGGATTATCTGCTTTGATAATCTGGATTATATGGCAGTGTAGAAGGGGCTAGAATTTTCCAGATGATGGTTCAGTTTCTGTACCAATTCAAGAAAAAGAAAGTATAATTGTTGCAGTTGGAGGTCCGGTTTAGTTTGATTCCTGGACGAAATGGCAGAAAACGTAGCAGTGATACTAGGTTGTAAATTTGTGCTTCTATGGCCGTTGTCTCTTTGCTTCACACCTGACATCCCAACGCCCACATAAATATATTTAGTGTTTCAGCTTCAGGTGAAATTATTTGCTATGGGTTTTTAACCAGCCTGTTTAAACCAGATTGGCAGTTTTGCCACTTAATCGGATATAATTTTGTCCAGAATTTAATACTTGCGATTCCCCTGATGCTAATATCTTTAATCAGAACTACTGCCCACAGATCATGAGAATAATGGAATTATAGTCTGGATAAGATAATTAAGTACTACAGGGCTATGGAAATTTAGGTGCCTGCAAATGATCAGCCAAAGCAGGTGTCCCCACTGATTTTGACCCAGAGCAGCCTTCTTTGAAAACGCTGCATAATTGGGTTGGTAGGTCATGTTGAATGGGGTGATCTGAGGTGCAGAAGGGATTGTGGATTCCTAAAAACTGGGCACAGGCATCTCTCATGGGAAGAGTCCTCTCTGTCCATGGAATGAAGGTCATGCTTCCAAATAAAGACTCTAGAGAACAGCAAGGAGAAGGAAAAAAAATGAAAGGAAGACTTACCTTTTGTTACGCAACATGTGATACTTAATTAGGTTTGTCATACTCTCGATTGCCAAATCCAGGTGGCAATTGAGATTTAAAAATATTTGTTCATTATACAGTATAAATGAGTTAGGGAAGAATTGACCAGCACCTCTTATGATACCGTTCAATAGTTTTCCACTCAAAGTCAAGATTGTTTTATAGCATTAGTAAGGGACAGAAGGTTGTGCTTTCTGGTGTTCCTCAGCTGCATCATGCACTTCCATGTGATCCATTTTATTTATTTACTTTTCTCCTCACAGGTTTTATCTGCCTCAAATATCTGCAAGAGATGTAGCTATTCAGTAGGTATAGCAGTCCTAGGAACATAATTCTGCTTAAGCCATCAATAATAATAATAATAATAATAATTTATTTGTATACCGCTCTATCTCTACTAGGGGACTCAGGGCAGTTTCCACATAAGCTAAGCAACACAGAACATACAGAGAAGCCATTTAAAACATACACATAAAAACTATTAACACAATCATATGCATTAAAAAAATCAGTTCCAAAAACTATTCCATCAACATCAATATTTGGTAAATTTGCAACAGACACCAATCAAGAGTTGAAAACACCCTTTGAGAGCAATTAAACTGGTTAAACCCAGACCATTTCAGATCAGATCTTTTTCCAGAGCTCTAGATTTGCAGCATGCCCAAGGCATGTAGCATTTATCTGCAAACAAGTCATTTCAGAGCAGGAAAATATTCTGAACCAAGGGCTGATAGAATATACCATGGGCATGATCCAGTCTGCCACCAGATCAGTCAAGGTAGCAAAAACTGTATTTAAGCGAGTGAAGCACAATATGCTAACTACAGAACCCCTTAACACAGGGGTGCTCATTAGGTAGCTCGGGAGCTACTAGTAGATCTTCGACCCTCTTCCAGGTGATCTTTGGGCCTCACCAGCCGGATGGGGCGCTCCTGCCATGCACGCGCACACCCTGCGCGCACTTGCACTCCTGCTGCTGGTTTCCGCTCTCGCGGTGCTTCTTTTGCCTGCGGGGCATTGCAGGAAGAAGGAAGCACGAGGCAGGGCCTCTGGAGGGAGCGCCCTACCTCTCTTTCGTCCAGAAGCAGCAGTACAGCCTCCATTGCCGGCTGAAGATCTCTCTGCCTGTCCTTATCTTTCTTTTTGGTGTTGGTGAACTACAACTCTGGGAATTCAAAACAGCCACCTGCAACCCCACCAGTATTCATTGTTGGCCATGTAGGTAGTGTGCCAAGTTTGGTGCAGATCCATTGTGGCTGGGTTCAGAGTGCTCCTTGATTGTAGGTGAACTATAAATCCCAGCAACTACAACTCCCAAATGTCAAGTCTATTTTCCTCAAACTCCATCAGTGTTCACATTTGGGCATATTGAGGATTCGTGCCAAGTTTGGTCCAGATCCATCATTGTTTGAGTCCACAATGCTCTCTGGAGGTAGATGAACTACAACTCCAAAACTAAAGGTCAATGCCCACCAAACCCTTTCATTATATCCCAGGATCTGATCCCAGATTATCTGTTTATCCCAGGTTATCTGGCAGTATGGACTCAGATAAACCAGTTCAAAGCAGATATTGTGGGTTATCTGACTGTGTGGAAGTAACTGCTCTCAAGTTTCAAGGGACTGCTAGGGAGAAATTAGTTAAGTTAGTTAATAATTAGTTAATAATTAATTGCTCATACATAACTAGCATGCTTCTTATAAAATTAGGAATAAGAAAATAAAGTAAACAAATATTTATTTGAATCTAGACTCTGCTGTTTAAAAGATACCCTAAAATGTCTTTTTGGAGTGCAGAGGAAGTTGTCTGGATTAATATCTTGTGCACATTCAATTGGCAGCATTGAATTCAGCAAGCCTCACTCCCAAATAAATATGCTTAGGAATCATTGGAATGATTCAGAGGAATAAAAATCTGGGCAAGGAGGGGAAAGTAATGAAACAAATTTCACAATTTCTTAGTCAATGTTGCCACGAAGTGCTATTGGTTATTGGCTCTGCCTGTTCAGTGCTTTGAAGCGTGAGAAATTCTCCAGGTAGATGGGCACATGGAAGGAGGTTCTGCCTTTCTGACTCTTCTTTCCCCATTGCTGCCTGTCCTGGAACTGCAGTTTAACTGTAATCTCTCCCAACCACTAAATATATTTATGAAAACGTTCTTGGGTAACATCTGATAAATAACATTTATTATAACCTTCAGTGACCTTCCTTTCTTTTGACTTGCAATATCTATGATGTAACCTGAACCTATAAGGAAATCCATATATTGTGGGTATTTTTTTCTTTCAATACCCATTTGGATGGTTAATGTTTGATAGAATCACTTATAATTCAGTATCAATGTTCACATTCACCATATCTAAATAATTGTTTTATGTTTATCATAGAAAAATATCTCAAATTTCAGAGAATGAGGGAAACAGGAAGCTTGAGGATATTTGCCTAATGAAAACTGAAAAAAGAAGGTTTAATGACTAAAAAACAAACACCTTTCACCCCACTAATCCTGACATGTTGGTCAAACCCCTGTTAATTTGTAATTTAATTTGTAATTTTCAATTTTGACTGCTAATTCTCACTCTTAAGGTAGATGTCACCTGAAGGTATGTGGACACCTTTTCTTTTCACATTTTATTTTATTTTTTCATTAAATACACTTTAAAAAATTTAAAACACTAATACCCACACCACAAAACTTGTTTTAGCAAAATAAAACATAGGGTTAAAGTGTTAAAACTGGTAAGTCACTTGCTATATTATTCTATACTACATAAACAAACAAGTGGCAAACAGGGCTTGATCTCTCAATTCCCATCCCTACCCTGCAGCTGACGGCATTATTTGCTTCTGAGATATAGTTCTTCTAATACCAACTATACTACTTTTGTTAGTTATCATACTAGATAGCATTTATGTACTTCTACTTGATTTCTACTACTATTCAAGCATTATAACTGAAAATATACTTCAAATTTTTATCTGAAGTATATTATCATTGGTTGCCATTCTCATTTAAACTTCACTGTGGTATTATGTAGGATTAAAATGGTCAGTTTGTTTATTTCGGCTAAATCATACATCTTCAACTAGCAAGCTATTGATAGGATCTGCTTGATTTTCCACTTCCGTGCAAACAAAACTCTTGCTGCCAAAGATTCTCCCATATTTATGTTGATCCTCTAAGACAGTGGTTCTCAACCTTCCTAATGTTGTATCCCCTTAATACAATTCCTCATGTTCCTCCCTGTTCCGGCCCCCACTGGGCCTGTTTGGTACTGGGTTGTGTACCTATTTGGCCTTTACCTGCAAGGCCTTTTGTCCTCAGCCATGTGGGTACTTAGGGGCAGAGCTGTGCCTTGGCTCCAAACCTGGCATCACCACCCTGAACTCCTCCCCTTTCTGAGGTCATCTGAGGGGCAGGACTTCCTCTTTTTGGCCATTCCAAGGATTGCACATGGATGAAACATGCGGAAATCTGAAGCTTGCTTAGACAACACATCTTTGTCCACGTATAGCTTTCCACCAACACTCTCAAGCCAGGATTGGAGTGAAAGTAAGGCCAGCCCTTCACCCAAAGACTGTAATCTCTGGGGACCTCAGAACTTTGTGTATTGGAGGACCATTTGGAGCAACAAAGGAACCCTGGAATCAAAAGAACGGAACCTTCACTCTGCATAAGGCAAGTGGACGTTATCCCTTTGTTTAAAGGACTTTTCTAGTAACCAACCTCAAGCTTTTTTGGACCATCAGTTTTTCTGATTGTAAGCAAATAAACCTTGTTTGAGTTCACCTATTTTGAGTCCTGAACTCATTGCTTATAGACTCCAGGTTTTCTTTTTATGGGAAAGCTAGAATGCTAGAATGACTGAGTGATAACTGGCAAATAGAGAGAGAAAACGTGGAGGCAGTATTGGAGGAAAATTCTGAGAGTGCCTTGGACTGTGAGAAGATCCAACTAGTCTATACTTCAGGATATAAAGTCCGACTGCTCATTGGAGGGAAGGCTATTAGAGGCAAAGATGAAGTACTTTGGCTACATCATGAGAAGAAAGGAAAGCTTAGGGAAGACAATGATGCTGGGGAAAAAGGAAGGAAAAAGGAAGAGGGGCTGACCAAGGGCAAGATGGATGGATGGGATCCTTGAAGTGTCTGGCTTGACTCTGAAGGAACTAGGGGTGGCCACAGCTTACAGGAAGGTCTGGCGTGGGCTGGTTCATGAGGTCATGAAGAGTCGGAAGGAACTGAACGAATAAACAACAAACTTTTAGAATGAACATGGGCTTGTAGCTGAACCTGGGAAGAGGAGGGCTTCCAGGAAGTCTTCCCAGTACTAGTACAGTTCTGTGGCCACCATCCTTCTGAGTCTAATAAGTGATGGTCAGTTTGATGGCGGTGAAAACTCAGCAGGCAGAAAGCAGTTCAATGGAGCAATAGTGCTATTTCCCAGCTGGTTAAGTGACCCCCAAATGTTTATACTGATCTGTGTTTGCCTTTGTGTGTGAGTGTGTGTGTGTGTGTGCAAAGGCAAACCAAGATGTGGAAATATGCATTACTTTTCCTTTCTTCTACCCACTCCTGCCAGCTACCATTACAAAGATCATTGTGGGCATGTGTCTCCTTCTTCTTGCCAACCAATATGAAATTGTAGTGAAATGAGCAGTGGCAAAGCTACTGCATTGAAATGTGTTTTGAAGAATCAGCGAATGCATCTGAACAGCCCCCTTCCCATCCTGCACTAACAAATGAAGCTCCTTGTGCTGTCAAAGTAAGATTGATCGCTCCTCTGGCATTTCATATTCAGTGTTCTGAATATGGAGCGAGGGAGGGGTGCGTTCCCCTGGGATGCCAACCTTGCTGCTTTGCCGTTTGTCTCTGGAGAACTGCTGAAGGCCTGGCAGTGGAGGCTCAGTGGAGAACTCTTCCTCTTCTGAGTTCATCAACATTTAGTCTCTCATTTCAGATCTTGGCAGATGGAATTCTGTCTGCCATCCAGGATGGATGACCCAGGCGCACCTCCTTCTTGGCTCCTCATCAGAGGCACTGAAATTGTTTTCAAAATTAAAATAAAAACAGAGCCATTTCTATGGACACTGGAACCTGTGATATATTCTACTTAAGAATTTTGCAGAGGAAAGAACAACAACAACAAAAGCACCCTCAGAATAAACAAAAATCCCAAAGCTGATTTTTTTCAATTTGATCTAAAGAAGAGCTGTCTGGCCTGCCAAGAATGGGGGTCTGCTTAACAAATGAGAGGCAAAGGCAGACAATTTCCTTTTGTGTTCTTCTTTCCCCATAACATTATGTTTGAGGGGATGAGCAACTGAAGGAAGAAGTGGCAGTTTACTAGGAGAGCAGGATGAGCTTCCTATCCTTAGTTTGATCCACAACCTCTCTGCTTCTTATGACCAGATATGAGTTTTTAAAAATACACACACATCCATGCAAAAAGAAATATTTTCTCCCAGTTTGCTCATGGTTTGTATAGTGTGAGCAAGGACCTTGCACTTCTTTAACTATGATATCCATACAAACCCCCGATTGCATATAATTATTATACAGCTAGGACTATGCGCCATCATGCTCTCGAAGCATTGAATACCATCTGGAATATTTTCCCAGAAAGACTCATGAGCCGATTCCACTAGAGGAGATGTAGATCAGGAACTTGGACTGCTGCCATTTCACTAAGAATCTCTACCACAAAGAGAGCATTTTAATTACTTGGCTTTTCACTTCACGGTAAAAAAAGAAGATAGCCTTGTATCTGAATTGTTTCCTTTTGGCAGGTGTTAGGGCCCTTCCACACAGCCATATAACCCAGAATATCAAGGCAGAAATATCGGCTTTGAACTGGATTATCTGAGTCCACACTGTCATATATTCCAGTTTAAAGCAGATAATCTGGGATTTTATTCAGATGTATGGAAGGGGCTTTAGTTTCACATGGATGAAACAGTAATTTCATCATGACTGAGGCAGCTCCATGATGTGATATAAATATGCTCACATCATATAGGAGCCCCCGGTGGCACAATTGGTTAAATCTTTGAGATGGCAGGACTGAAGACTGAAGGTTCGAATCCAGGAAGAGTGCGGATGAGCTCCCTCTGTCAGTTCCAGCTCCCCATGTGGAGACATAAGAGAAGCCTCCTACAAGGAAAGTAAAACATCAAAACACCCAGGACAACATCCTTGCAGATGGTCAATTCTCTCACACCAGAAGCGACTTGTAGTTTCTCAAGTTGCTCCTGACACACACACAAAATAATGACATCATGAATGTGCTAGGATTCAAACATGTGGCATGTGTTTGATGTGGGAGAAGGAAGGCAGATGCAGCTTCACCTACAGAGCCTGCCAGTGTTTTCAGGGGAACAAGAGTCTACAGCTAATGCATTGGATCACCCTTCCCTTCTCTTTGCAGATACTCTACCCCAGTCTTTCTCAACCAGTGTGCCGTGACGGACCTCCTGCTGTGCCGCGAGAAAAGCTCTCTGCCCCCTTCCTCCCCCCTCCTGCCGAACTCCTGCTGCTTGGGGGAGGAGGAGGAAGGGCCAGGCAGTGGCGAAGAAAAAGAAGAAGGGACTGGGGCGCCGCCTCCTTCGACTGTTTCCCCAGCCAGCCTCCAATCCGCCATGACTCCCACCATGACTCTCGCCCCACGCTCGCTGAAGCCGCGTGGAAGAGGAGCCCCACCCACTGAAGCCCGTTCACCGCTCATGATCCTCCTCTGTAGGAGAGCTGAAGCTGGGGGGAGGGGGCGGGGCACGGCGCAGCCTGTAGGTGAGCTGAAGTTGGGGGGAGGGGCGGGGCATGGCGCGGCCTGGCTCTGACCCCTCCCCCCGGCTTCGGCACTCCCAGCAGCTTCTCCAGCCTTGAGGGGACAGCGCCAAGCTAGCATTGTGCTGGCTCTGGCACCGCTGGCTTGGCACTGCCCCCTCAAGGCTGGAGCAGCTGCTGGGAGAGGTGAAGCCGGGGGTAGGGGCGGGGCATGGTGCAGCCTGGCTCCTCCCCCTCCCCGGCTTCGGCACTCCCAGCAGCTGCTCCCAGCAGGCCACCAACTCCTAACCGTTCTTTACTGTGTTAGAGTGTCATTTTGTGTCATTTTGGTTGGTGGTGTGCCCCCGGATTTTTTAATGTTAAAAGTGTGCTCCGGCTCAAAAAAGGTTGGGAAACACTGCTCTACCCAACCACCTTCCATTTGCAAATAAACGACAGGATCGATCAAACATTGGCAAAAGCTTTTTTGCAGTCCACTTCCATGGTGGTGATAGCAGGAACGAAAGCATTGGAATTTCTGGCATCACTGTTCATGCATAAAATCGCGAGACTTTTCAATTGTGCATCATTTAAAGAAAATATAGGCCTAATAATAATAATAATAATAAATCTTTATTTATATCACTTTTCTCCTAAAAATGGGGGACAGATTTCAGTGGTCTCCAGGTTGTGACTGTGTCATGTGAAGTGGCCTAAGAAGTGGCCAAATCACAGAAGTAAGCCATAAGCATTGAGTTTACCAATTGAAGAGGAAATTTTGACAACTAAAGGAAAAACCAAAGTTAGAATATTGAGACAAATGATCTCATTTCTATATTCGATTCCAGTAATAGAGTCTTTAACTACAGGCATAAGATATGTTGGTCATGTATCTGCAGCCTTATCTCAGTTCTTTAAAGGTCACAGTCACAATCCACCCTCTTTAAGTCATCATCCATAACAGCCAATGTGATCACTTCAAAGCATTTAAAGCATTATATGCATTTATAGAAAAGTGTATTTGTAGCTGTTGTATGCCTTCAGAGAGTCAGCATGGTGTGGTGGTTTGAATGTGACTAGAGATCAGCCTCAGCCTTATAAGTCAGTAACTAAAATGTACGTCCAAGTTGATTTTGACTTATGGTGACTGTGTAACAGATTGTTCTTGGGTTCATATGAGGTTTGGCGTAATCATCATCTTCTTTTTCTTCTTCTTCTTCTTGGAAATATTTTTATTAATAGGTTTTGTAAAGTTAAAAGAAGAATAAAGTTTTATACACCAAAAGTGGGAGAACATTGTTGTTGTAGATAGAAGAATAGTAGGAAAAGAAGGAAAAAAGAAAGTTAATATTGGAGAGGAGAAAAGAGAGCCCCCCAAAAGGAAAAGATAAAAATGAAAAAAAGAGAGATAATAATAATAAATAAATTTGTTGACTTCCCTCTAGTCTTCGTTGGTCATTTGTGTCTCTTTTTCTATATTTTTAAAAGGTAGTTTACTCCCCCACTTTTTCTTTTTTAATTATAGTTTACTCCCCCCCCATACAATAATCTCTATTTTATATTATGTAAAGTAATTTTTTACTGGGTACCAGTTATACATTTCATTGGTGATCCTTGGTTTGACACTAACCAGTATGTTAATTCATCCATGCTCATTATCTCCAGGATTTTGTTACATCACCTTCTTCTTCAACTAAAAGAAGGTGATTTGCCTTAGGTCACCCACTGGATGGCCATGACTAAAAAAGGATTTGCACACTAGCTATGCTGATGACACCAAATTGTGAAGGATAGCTAATACCCAAGAGGACATGAGCAGATACTAAAATGGCCTTAATAGGGAGCTGGGTGAAATGTATGGTACTAGATAGGCAATAAAAATGAAATGAACAGATATAACATGGGCAACACTTGGTTTCAAAACAGAACTTACAAAACGGATTTAGCAGCCTTAGTAGACCACAAGGTAAACATGAGTCAACAGTGTGATGCAACACCTGGAAATGCCAATGTGAAACTAGGGTGCATCAATAGGAGTATATAGTGTTTAGATCAGACCTGGGCAATTGCCGGCCCTCCAGGTGTTTTGGACTTCAAATCCCAGAAATCCTAACAGCTGGTAAACTGGCTAGGATTTCTGGGAGTTGAAGTCCAAAACACCTGGTGGGCCGGCAATTGCCCAGATCTGGTTTAGACCAATCCTACTCTATTCAGCCTTGGTCAGACCTTACCTAGAATGTTATGTTGAGTTCTGAGCAACACAGTTCAATAAGGATATGCTAGAACAGGGCTGTCCAACATCGTCGGGCCCAAGGGCCGGAATGCAGGTGACGGATTACCTTGGGGCCAGAGCGGAGGTGTGGCTGCTCGCAGGGGCGTGGCCGTAGTGGGGGCGTGGCTGCTCGTGGGGGGCGGGGCCACTCCCGCCCTGGTGCGCATGGCCAGTGTCCTGCGTGGCCCACCCCTTTTCGGTGGGGTGACGTCAGGCGCCATGCCTGGCGTCACCCAGCCCCGTCAAAAGGGGCGGGTCACGCAAGATACCGGGCTTGCGGCGCCAGGGCAGGATCGGCGAGCTGCCCTCCCCCGTGTCCTGACTCTTGCAGTGGCGCGCCTGAAGGAAGGTAAGCCCGGGGCTTACCTTCCTTCAGGCGTGGCCGCTGCAAGACTAGGAGGAGACGGCGGAGAGCGGCTCGCCGATCCCAGCCCGCCTCCTGCCCTGGCGCGCATGCCCGGCATCTTGTGCCACCCGCCCCTTTCGGCGGGGTGACATCAGGCGCCCGAAAAGGGGCGGGTGGGGCAGATGCCGGGCATGCGCGCCAGGGGCGGGAGGCGGGCCGGGGGATTGGCGAGCCTCCCTCCGCCATCTCCCTAGCTCTTGCAGCGGCCACGCCTGAAGGAAGGTAAGCCCGGGAGCTTACCTTCCTTCAGGCGCGGCCGCTGCAAGAGTCAAGGACACGGCGGAGGGCGGCTCGCCGATCCTGCCCTGGCGCGCAAGCCCGCGAGCGGCCCTGCGCGAGCGAGGAAGAGGCGGGGGGAAGTCCCGCCCCTAGGGCATCTGACGTGGCTTCCCTCCGCCTCCTCCTCACTTGCGTCGCCCCCCTCCTCGCCCCCCCCCCCCCGAGATCGAAATTTTTCAAATTTTTTTTTCAATTTTTTTTTTTAAAAACCAGATTTATTGCAGGGAGTTAGGGGGCCGTGGGGAAGGGGCTTGGGGGCCGTGTATGGCCCCAGGGCCGCCAGTTGGACAGCCCTGTGCTAGAATATGCTAGAATAAGCTAGAATATGTTCAAAGAAGGGTTTGGAAGCCAAGCCCTGTGAGAAGCAGTTTAGGGAGTTGGGTATGCTTATCTTGGAGAAAAGAGGGCTGAGAGGGGAAATAATAGTCCTCCCAGGACATGGGAAAATGGATTCAAATTACAAGAAGAAAGAATCCACCCAAAATAATCAGGAAATTCCTGATGGCAAGAGCTGTTTAGCAGTAAAACATGCTGCCTTGGAGTCTGATAGAGTGTTCTTCTCTCGAGGTTTTAAAGCAGAGGTTGAATGGCTTCTGTTGGGAATACTTTGATTGTGTGTTTCTGTATAGCAGGTAGTTAGACCGGGTAGCTCTTGTAGTCTTTTCCAACTCTGTGATTGCATATTTTGAATATTCTACTTTTGCCAGGAAATGAATGTGGCAAAAGTTAACTTCTCTGTGTATTAACATCAACACTGTTAAGGTGCTGTGAATGCAAATGTGCAGTATGCTTGCCTTTTTTTCAAATTCTAGAATTCATTGTGGTTTTTAATTGAGAGAATATATATGAGATCAAATAAATGATGGTATCCATTTAGATAATTTCATAAGAAGGGCTGCACCCTATTTTGGCAGTAATATTTTAATGATTATAATGCTTTTTATATGCATTTATATGTATAGTATATTTATGCACTGGCATTGAATGTTTGCCATCTATATGTTGTGCTCCGCCCTGAGTCCTTTTCGGGGTGAGAAGGAAGGAATATAAATGCTATAAACAAACAAACAAACAAACAAATAAATAAAATTTGCTGGTTTATTTCTATTACCAACTTTAGAGACTATGATTTTAATTAGCATTTCTCCTCCAAGGAATTCATCTCATGTAAGACTTCTAGGTGGTTTCCCATCCATGTATTTATCAAGACCAGACTTGCTTAATTTTAGCAAGAAGCTAGTAAGTCTATCCTTTGGTATCTCAGGGCAGTCAGTGACTGTATAGACCTCTTCTGGATCCACATGGTCTTTCTCAATGAGGACATCAATTTCCAAGTGGGAGGTGGGGTTTTTGCTTGATGCATCTTCATTCTAGCAAGTTTCTCCCTTTCTCCCCCTATTTGTGCCTCTTCATAACCCATAGCACTGTTGGCAATAGCTGACTTCCCTTTAAAATGCTCTAGAGCCAGGGCTTCCATGTTCTCTGTTTTCAAAAAGTTGCCAATATGGGAACCCTAGCACCATATGTATATTGTTTTGTTAAAAATATCCTTTCTAGTGCAAGCTTTAATAGCTTCTTTGTGACATTAAATTATCCTTCTCAATTTTGTTTTACTAGATCTGTTCTAATGCATATTGCTAATAAAATGTTGCACATCCTGAATAATAAAGCATTTTGTTATCCAGAAATGTTGTAAGAACCCCAGTTATAGCAATTCCTCTCATAGCAATTTGACCATAACCATTTATTTGAAAAATACAATGGAAACATGACAATTAGAGACGAGCAAATTCTTCGAGTACCAATTAACAACGTATAGATTCCTGAAATATGAAATGTTTATATCTGGTAAAGTGAAAGTAAAAGTTTCCCCTTGACATTAAGTCTAGTCGTGTCTGACTCTGCGGGGTGGTGCTTATCTCCATTTCTAAGCCGAAGAGTTGGCATTGTCCGTAGACATCTTCAAAGTCATGTGGCCAGCATGTCTGCACTTATTGATCTACTCACATTTGCATGTTTTCGAACTACTTGGTTGGCAGAAGCTGGGGCTAACAGCAGAAAGTCACCCCCATTTCCCAGATTTGAACAGGTGACCTTTTGGTCTGCAAGTTCAGCAGCTCAGTGGTTTAACCCGCTGCACCACCGAGGTTCCTTATATCTAGTATTCCCTGATAATATCCTACTTCTTTCATTTTCCTAAAACTTCTGACATTTAAGGATTGGTGCCCAGAGGGAAGGTTCTTGGAATCCAATAACTTTTGTAGCTTTGACATTTGCTTTCCTAGTTGGATTTTTGGTGCACAATGCTCTTTTTATGTTGATTGAACCATAATGAATGCTACCTTATAATAAAATGCTGACCCTCTGTAACTCTGCCTCTTCTATTTGTCTGTCTATCATCTATTTCCAATGATTAAAAGCAAAATAAGAGTAGATAAAATACACTAAATTTTAAACAAAATAAAATCTGAATTTGCATCATGGAATATTTTCCTGCAGAAGTTAATTTATTGCAATCTCACAATGAAAGCTAACTAAGTAGTAAATAGCCATTGGATAACTCATAGGGAGATCCTTTTAGCAAAGCAGAAAGTTTCAAAGTAAGTATAAAACCCATAAGGCAATAAAAGACCCAGACAAGGTAAACTATCCATGCTGGCCCCTTGCCTGGATTTCAAGGTGAATCTGGGCTTGAAAGCAAAGTGTAGGTGCATGGAGTGTTAAGTTGTAAACAAAGGGATTGTGCAATAACAGACTTGATCACATGTCTGCTCAGGCTCCGCTTTCTGGTTTTTTTTTACAGAGTGAGTCAACATAAGGTAGTTTAATTGTGGTCTTAAACTGGCAGTTTTAACATGACTACCACCACTACTAACAACTACAACAACAACATAATTTATTTGGATTTTGAAAAGGAATGTTGGACTTCATAGAAACTGTGTCTGGCTTTTCTTCGCGAACGAAGATTCAATACAGAAACTGTATTGTTTAAGGAAATGGAAACATAACTGAAATGAAAACAATCAGCATTGCACTTTTCTGTTGCTGCTTTGATGAGGCATTGCCCTACTATCATTCTGCACTACCTTGCTGACTTTGCCTTACTATCCATGTTTATCCTACCTAACACATGCATGCTGTTTATTTATTTATTGTAGTAAATTTACAATTGTAGCAAAATAAACATTTTTTTAAAAAAAGTTTATTTTGTCACCAAAAGCTATATTTCCCCCTCCACCTCATTCCCTTTCTCTCTCTCATATGTTTACAGATAATACTGGACATATTTTTAGGGTTGAAGAAATCCAGGTGACTCCTGTCCCGACAAGGTGGGAAAGTGCTTTACTGAGCATTGCAAATGAGGAGGCAAGTTGTCCATAGTGAACCCCTGTGCCATAAAATAGCAAAGGCACCAATGAGGAGATGATTACCATGTTTATTTATGCCCCACTTTTTCTCTCCACAAAGCACATATAGTTTTTGCTTGTCTGAGACTTTTCAGCATCAGAAACAAGAACAATTGGCATTTACAATCCTGCAATTCTTCACATGGAACCTCACCAACAGAAGTTTATATGTGAGTGTGTATGTGTGTAGGTGTTTTAAGTGAATTCACAACCTACAGATTCCTCTGTTCCTTTCTTTTTGCTCCAGTGTGAGCTGCCACCCCCATTCCTCCTTCATTGAGTGTACACTAGCATATTCCAAAGAGCAGGGAGGGAGGAAAAGGGGGGATGGAGAGAAGGGAGAAAACATCAGGAAGGAGGGGATACAAAAACAAGGATATCACAATCTTTTGATTGCCCAAAGACACAATGAGGAGCCTGGCTCCATTTCCCTATATGCATTCCCCCTTGCTTGGGGATGTCAAGGGGAAGAAGACAATCACATGCACTCACACTGCATGGCTGCTACAATAGTGCAACTGCAGTGGGATGAAACAATCACACCAGAAACAATGGGGGAACCACAGCAAAATTGCTGGTGTTAAGAGGTTCCCCCCCCCATCAATGAAAAGATGCAAACCAATATTAATGGAAATACAATGCAACAATCAGGCATACACAGCATTGTGTGACAAGTCCCTGCCAAAGACACTATTGTCCTGCTGTATTTGCAGTTATAAAGCTCATTGTCATTCTTTCAGATAGAGCAGTGGTTCCCAAACTTTTTTGGCCTACTGCCCCCTTTCCAGAGAAAAATTTACTCACCGCCCCCCTAGAAATTATTTTTTTAAAATTTAATAGCAATTAAACAGAAAGATATATGCATTAATGCAGTAGTTCTCAGCCTTTCTAATGCCATGACCCATAAATAAGGTTCCTCATGTGGTGACCCCCAACCATATTTTTGTTGCTACTTCATAAATAATTTTGCTACTCTTACAAATTCTAATCCAAATATCTAATATGCAGGTCAAAGTGAAGGAGGCGGGGGCAAAGAAGAGGGCCGCATGACCCCTCCTAAATGGCCAATCATTCACCGCTCCGTTAAGATCTGGCTATTTATACAGGCATTTGGCCCATAACCAGTGACCGCTATCACTAGCGCTCTGTTACGTCGCCACCATTGCATTTCTGCTGCTCTATTGCAGTTATTGCTGGAAATGGGATTTTAACTGGGGGGTTTAAATCTGTTTATTGTGTTTTATGTGTTTTATTTGCTATTTTAATTCTGTAAACCGCTCTGGGCTCCAGAGAGAGCGGTATATTAAGTTGAACTAATAAATAATAAACTAAAATAAATAAAGGGGTTCACCACTCCCCAAATTCCCCTGGGCCTCCCACCGCCCCCTTGGATCGCCTTACCGCCCACCAGGGGCGGTACCGCCCACTTTGAGAATCAGTGAGATAGAGCAAATGTGAGGGAAACTGCTGGAGATAATAGTGCTGATTACTGTAATTCTTACTTTTAAAATCTAAATGATATTTCTGTCATTCCAGACTATCTTCTGGATAGAAGTTTGTTTTAATTTTTTTTCTTACCTTCTTCTGCTATTCCCATTGCTTCTTGCTGCTGGAGAAGTTTCCCCAAACAGCAGCTTATATGTGAATGTTTGAAAGAAATAATTCAAAACTCCAATTGCTGCTGGAGAAGTTTTCTTCTAACCCAAACAGCAGCTACAAATATATGTGAATGTTTGAAAGAAATACATTCAAAACCGATACTCTTCTTAAGAGATTAATCCCTCAAGAGGAATATCAGTTTTGAAAAATATGGTTTAGATTCAAGAATGGAGGCATAGTGATGTGAAAACAGCAGTTTATTTGATGATCCAGTGCTGATCCAGATGTCTAGCATTTAGTCCAGTGGTTCCCAACCTTTGGGCCTCCAGCTGTTTTGGACTTCAACTCCCAGAAATCCCAGCCAGCTTTCCTGCTGTTAGGAACTGTGAAGTCCCTGAAGGTTGGAAACCACTGATTTAGTCTGAGCTATTGGGCTCCAAAGGAAACATGTAACATTTGTAGCAGTCTTGCAAAATCTACCTAGCAAGAGCATACAATAGCAAATTGTAGGAGGATACAGGAAATACATTAGCCAATCATTAAAAAGAAATCATTAAGCAAGCACCAAGTGAAAACTATTCATGTTGAAACTTTTCATTATTTTCAGATTTTTATTGTTATTACTAGAAAGTGCCAGTTAGTTGATGATAGAGTTGGAATGTTCTGGGTAGGCTTAATCTATTTTTTCCTAAGAGTTCTGCAGCTTCTACATTTTCCCTTGATTTAGATAACCTTTCCTTTAGTGTGGCTTCATCCTATTTTATCCTTATAATCAACATCTAATCTTTCCTTTCTGGGAAATGACTATAACCTCACATTGTCCATACATCACTTTTGATCTGGAGATCACATGGTTGCCATTTACCTTTAAAAAAAATCACATAATTACTAATTGCATTAATAATATCTATATCTATCAAAAATGAGAAATGGGCAGATTATTTTTGCACAGTGTTAATTGGCAGGTGACAATTTGTTATGACCAGTATTCCATGCTGGCTTCCCAATGTTGTTACCAAGTAGATATTTGGAGCATGGTACTCTACTCACAATCCCCCAGTGTGGCAGATGGGTGAAAGAGCTTTGCACTGGAAATTGCCTGTGAACAAGTGTGTGGACAGTAGAGATGTGCAAAAACAGAAATCTGTTTCATTTCCCCCCTCTCTTTTAATTTTTTTTTAAAAAATTAGTTGATACATCCTGTCAATTAACAAACTTTTACAATACAAGTCTTTTCTGGTATACATTATTCCAAAGGTAAATTTACCTTATATGACATTTTATACATTCCTTAGATGTGTGTCACCCATTACCCATACCCTCTCCCCTCCATTCCCCCCAGCCTTCTGGAACAGCAATTCTAAATGATGTCTATCATCTTAGTCTGTTTTGTCAATTAGAATAGACCATTTCCTGTACCAGTCTTGTTTTGTATGACTATTTATATACTTGTTTTTCCTTTGATTAATGAAATCATTGATTATATATTCTGATACATAAGCCCACCAAGTTTCTAAATCCCACCTTATATTGTCTCTCCATCCTCGGGCCATTGTAGCTTGTATTGCATCTGTCATATATTTTAGGATTTCTGTCCAATTATTGTTATCTTCCTTTGCCTTTATAGTGAGAGACATTAATCTGGCTTTATCACACATTAACTCTTTCCCTTTATTATTTCTTCCATTACATTTTGTATTTTACTATGATAGTTCTGAATTTTTCTACAATTCCACCACATGTGGGAAAATGAACCTATCCCTCCACAGTTGTGTCAACACTTCTTTGAAATATTTCCCATTATATGAGCTAATCGAAAGGAGGTTCTATACCATTTAGAGATTATTTTCCATTGGGTTTCTTTGATCTCACTAAAGTTTTTTTTGTTTGCAATTCTCTAAAAAGGTTGTTTCTGAGTTGTAAGATAAGGCGATTAGTTCCTTGTGCAATAACCAAATAATTTCTTTATCTTTTTCTACTTTCCTTTTAATTATTCTGTCTAGTGGTGTTTCTGCTACCTCTCTTCTTTCATGGCCTGAGCTCTACTGGACAGGCTTAACCATGCTATCCAGTTCCCTTGTCCACCCTTTTCTTTTATCTTGTCCCAGTTTGCTATTTCTCCATTGGGTTCCATGAGGTCCCCTACCTTTTTGATACCCTTTTTTCTTTAGGACCCTAATTAAATTCCTGGATGTCTTGTCCCTATTTTCCAAGGTTTCTAATGGGAAAGGATCAATTTTATTTATTTGTAATTTATTTTGCATTTCCCCCCAAATTAACAACATTGATAAACAGGGGCCAACCTTTAAGTTCTAGAAGTCTTTGTTGTCTATTCTCTCTCCCATATAAGTCCCCCTTTTCCAATTACTTGCTTCCTTTTCTATTTGTACCCATCTATTTCATTTTGAAATACAAATTTAGTATGCCCCTGTTTTGTTTTGTAAGTGTTTCTAAACTATCTTGAAGGGTCCATTTTGTTTCAACTTTGAAACACCAAACATTTGTTAATATTTTGTTGTGTTAATCTGCCCATTTGCACCAAATTCCGGGGCTCGTTTATTTGTCAATTTTATGGATATCAGGATGAAACTTGCTACACTTGTAGGACACATTTACTGTAAGTCCCCCAAGTTTCAGAATGTTTCACTCATCCACTGGGAAAGTAGATACTGGACTGAATTTTTAAGCCCATCTGATTAGTAAATAATAATAAATTTATTTATTTATTACGCACCTCTCCTTTTAGCTTCAGGCAAGGCACAACATCTATAAAATAACATATTAAAGTATAGTTAAAATGCAACCATAAAAGCATATATTAAACATATACATATTAAAATACATGAGACAAAAGTTAAAACACAATAACCATAGAAGGTGATTTAAAAGTCATAGTTAAAATGAACTGGGTAGACCTGCTGGTAGAGTTAGGTTCAACTGTGTTTAAAATTCTGAAAGAATTTAAAATGCAGCTGATGAAAAGGTCTTCTGAGTGAGAATTGCCAGTTGGGTTCTGGTGGGCTGGAGTAGCCCCCCATTTCCTGACGACCTCATTGTCTGGGATGGAGTGTATGGGAAAAGGTAATCCTATAGGAAATATGGACCAACAAGAGTTTGTTTATTTTTTTTAAAAAAATCCATCTCATACTTTGACACCATCACAAAGTGATATTGAGAAACAGGACACCAAAATTATAAAATCTATAAAGTATATGAATTGTGAGACACAACTCCATTGAGATATACAGTGAACATGCACCCCTTTGCTCTACTGTAACCCTTTCTATTAATTGTCTTTGGGATGCTGCCTAACATATCTGGACCCATAGAAACGATATCTCCAATTTCCATAATCCCCTCACAATGAACTAGGGGATGTGGGGGGAATACACAATGAACGTGCATCAGAGTTCCTCTTCCAATTTCCCCCCTGATATGATTGGGGTCATCTGTGAGAATGATTCTTCTCCCATGCCTCAATCCAGCCTCACCCTTGCAACACTCATTGAAATGGCCATCTCCTACAAGCACCTATTCTGTTTCTTAGACTAATCTATTGTTCCTATTGGATCCCATTACAAAATTTCACTCCGCATTCCTTTCCCATTCCACTCCTTTTAGGGGTGGATCAATCAACAGGCTGACACTTCAAATACTCCAATGACAGTTCATTAAATTTCCTACCACAATGAAGAGCCAACCAAAGGTGATGTTGGAAGAGACCTGAGCCATTCAGGATGCAGATCCTAGCTGGACAGTTTCTAAGCCAATCAGGAACTGGCCCAGGTTTCTTGAATAGCTGTCAAATGAAATAAAAATGCTCTGTATTTGCAACTGTGGTATGTCAGTACTTTGCAGTGCTTTTTCTGCTGACATCCTTGTTGACCATTGAGAATAAACCTCTGGTTTAGTTTTGACTATAGTAGCCTTATTGAATCATTGAGATTCATCTTTGCATTCATTCAGCACTGGATATTCACTGGACAGTGGCTGTGGCTCTTAATGAGACATGCCACATTATCACAGGATGTTTAGCTGGTATTTCACCCTGTGACATCCGTCAGGAAGTAGCAGACAGTAATGAAAGGCCCACGGCATGGACATCTCTGGCCCATCCTCTGTTTGGGTATCGGCCAGCAAGCCAACATCTTAAATCAAGACATAGATCTACAGAGATACTTGCAGGAACACATCAGCAAGCAAGAGTCCAAAAGTGGCAAGTAAAAAATGGAACCTCAATCAGCGGCTGATATTGGATGGGAAACTCCCTCCTGGGCACACAGAAGACTGGGCAACTTGGAAGGCAATGAACAGGCTTTGCTCTGGCATCATGAGATGCAGAGCCAATCTTAAGAAATGGGATTGCAAAGTGGAGTCCATGACATGCAAGTGTGGAGAAGATCAAACTACAGACCACCTACTACAATGCAGTCTGGGCCCTGCTACATGTACAATGGAGGACCTTCTCACAGCAACACCAGAGGCACTCAAAATGGCCAGCTTCTGGTCAAAGGAAATTTCGTATACAGAGTTTCCTCACTTATTGCTGGAGTTATGTTTCAGGACCTCCCACAATAAGTGAAAAACTGCGATGTAGGGATGCTACAGTTATTTTAATATTTATAAATTATTTTAGTAGTTATACAGTATTTTAAATCTTTATAAACTTAAAATAAAGTGAAGGAAAGGATGGAAAGGCTCTTCAAAGCTGGAGGGAGGGTGGGAGGACTGAGGAGGGAAAGCGCCTTGGAGAGCAGCGGCGGCAAAACCCCACAAAACAGCAAAAATACCATGATATTTATTTTAAATTATTTTTTAAATCCACAAAACAATGAGTCCGCAATAAGCAAACCTCAAAATAGTGAGGGAACACTGTAATGCCAAGTTTTTAACATTGTGTTTTTTTATACATTGTAACTGTACTCTCAACTCGCTTCTGACATGATAAGTCAATCAACTGGACAATTGATTTGATGTATTGTCGAAGGCTTTCATGGCTGGAATCACTGGGTTGTTTTAGGTTTTTCGGGCTGTATGACCATGTTCCAGAAGCATTCTCTCCTGACATTTTGCCTGCATCTATGGCAGGCAGGGCTTCCTCAGGATTTTGATTGGGGGCTGAGTTTGGTTCGGGGGGCTGAGACTGGGTGGAAGAGGGTCTACCCTAGCAAACCTTTTGTATTGTTATCCCAATAACCCCATTAATGTGGGATATAATGAGCATGGTGATCAGGTCATGATGTGAATAAACATAACAGTTTAAAGAATGTACCAGTAAGGCCTTTTCACGGACCACCCTGAGAATTTCGGGAGGGGGCTGAAGCCCCCTTAGCCCCCCCCCCTGGCTACATGCCTGATGGCAGGCATCCTCAGAGGATGCCTGCCATAGATGCAGGCGAAACATGCTTATAGTACATGACCATACAGCTCAAAAACCTACAACAACCCAATTGATTTGATGGTTGAATTGTAGTTGGGATTATCCAACTGGATGCCTTTGTATGTATGTTGGTAGAAAATACTAAAGTTGTTATTAAGCATATATTAATATTGGATTTATGTGTGTAAGTTAGTGGTAAAACAATGGTTTTTTAAAGTGATTTTGCAGCTTTGCTTCTCTAGTGGGTTTTAAAGGGGAGATAATTTATTATAACATAAAAGCTAGAAAAATCTAGCTGGGATAAAAGAGCATAAGCCGATTGGGCACATGTGTGCTTTTCCATCAAAGATGGTGGAAATTGTAACAGACAGATCAAGTGTCTTCCAGTTTCTGTGTCAAAGAGTTTTGCCGATCCCTTGAACCATGCAGTAGAGGGGTCAGGCAGTAAAAGCAGGGTGGCGGACGGATGACCAATTCAGTAGTGCTATGAGATTATCACTGATCTACTTAGGTTCACTGGTTTTCCTTCCAGGAGTTGCAAAGGGTGGGCAGCTAAGAAGGTGTTATCAACCTGCAATAGTGAAAGGATGTGAAGTGGGGATTGAATGAAGCATAAAGATCCTTTAGGCACACCTTAAAGGAAGGTCATGGCATGTATGCTATAAATGATAGCTTGTGATGTGCAGCTAGAACTCCTCTTGGATTTGGCAAGTGATTTCAAAAAGTGTTTTTTATTTTCCTGTGACCAAAATGATATAGCTTTTATGTCATGAAGTGGAGCAGCTCTCATGTGGTGTCTTCAGTCAGTGTGAAAAGCTTATCTAATCTCCATATTGTATGTATAATAACAAAGGCAGCCTCTCACTAGTGGCTCAGGGTGAAAACAGGAAGAGAGAGATTCAGAAATGGGACTCATAGATTTCTGTTCAGTTTCTGAAACTGGATTTCATTCAGACTCTGAACCAGAACCCAAGAATCCCATATTGCCATTTGACACTGGCAAAATTAATTCCCAGTGGCATGAAACAGAATGGACGCTATATTACTAAGGCAGCGAGTAGTGGCTTCTTGTTACTTAAAGCAACCAAGTCAAAAAGATCTACCTGCCCCCGCTGCCGTGCGCTCCCGTGTGCTCCCGTATGCTCCCGCATGCTCCCGCGTGCTACCGCCACCACGCGTGCTCCTGCTGCTGTTTTCCGCCCGCACAGCGCTTCTTCCACCTGCGGGGCATTGCAGGAAGGAGGAAGCATGAGGCGGGGCCTCCTGTCTCGCCGGCAGCAGAGGCTGCACAGCTGCTTCTAGACGAGGGAGAGGCAGGGCGCTCCTTCCAGAGGCCCTGCCTCGCGCTCCCTCCTTCCCGCAATGCCCCGCGGGCGGAAGAAGCACCGCGAGAGCGGAAGCCAGCAGCAGGAGTGGCCATGTGCGCAGGGTGTGCACGCACATGGCAGGAGCACCCCATCTGCCTGGTGAGGCCCGAAGATCGACTGGATGAGGGCCAAAGATCGACTAGTCGATCGCGAACGACGACTTGAGCAGCCCTGCTTTAAGAGTAGCTCGCATGCTGAAAAAGTGTGAGCACCCTTGACTTAGAGCATGCATTTCAGAACTTTGACCATTTAGGTTGCCCTCATCTGGACACTTGCCTTTATCCTTCTTGAATTGTGGTTCCCAGAACTGGACACAGAATTCCAGCTGAGCTCTGATAAAAGCAGAATAGATTGGGACTCAATGTAGATACTATATACTCCCATTGATGCAGCCTAGAATTGTGTTGGCTGTTACATTGCATCACTGACTTGTGTTTAACCTGTGGTCTACTAGATCCCTTTCACATATATACCTTTCACATATACTATTGTCAAGCCAGACATCACCCATCCTATATGTGCACCTTGGCCCTCCTCCAATCTGCTGGAACGTCTCCTGTTCTTCAAGAATTTTCAAAAATGATTGCTAGTATTTCTGAAATTACTTTCCCCAGTCCTTCTAATACTTTTCTAGCCCTGGAGACTTGAATTCTTTCCCTGATTCTTTACTTATTTTCCTACTGCTTCATCTGTTCCATTAGCAGCAAGACGAGCAAAGAAGATGTTGAGTGGTTCCATCTTTTCTAAGTCCCTTGTTTGCATTTTGCCACAATGTCTATGTAAGCCCCCTATCATTTCATTCTTCTTCCATTTCTCACAGACATAACCAACTTCCTTTCCCTTCAGTATTCCTGACCACAGGATCCCACATAGTATTTCTCTAGGTTGACTGAAATTATTTACTGCTAATTTTAGAACCGTTTGCAAAATAACATTTTTAGGATGTTCTGTATTATTAGATTCTGGAGGACTTGTCTGGCAAGAAATATAAAATACTGGGGATATCTCACAAAAGACTATACTTCCATTGATGGAAGCTGAAGGAGAGGTTCCACAGAACATGTTAACAGGCAAAAAATTCTGACTCTGGAAAAAACCCAGACACTCCACTGCTTTAGAAGACCTCATGCCTCTTTCTCAAAAGGCCTTCTAATATCTGGTTCCATGATACTTCAAAGTTTAATCTGATGTAATAGATCATTGTTGGTGTTCTCCCTTTGGGAAGTGACAGGGTGAGAAACCACTTCTTTTTAGATCCTGATGAACATACAGCCTGACACAATGCTAAAGCCTTCATGTCATCTATCCATCTTTTCCTTAATAGTACACTGAGGGTGGAATTGAACAACTACAGTTATTGGACTGGCAGCTCCAGCAGTCTTGACTAGTATAGCCAATGGAGAGAGATTCTGGAAGTTCTACTAGGCCTCAATACTACCCCAATAATATCTAGAAGGCATTATTTATTTATTTATTGTTCATTTTTATATACCGCTCCTTCTAGCAGGCTCTGGGCAATTTAAATAAAATCAAATAGTAAAACAGCAACATTTCAATTTAATAACAGTAACAATATAAAACAGAGCATAAAAACAACAATCTACATAGGACTCAAGGATTTGGGCAACTTTCTCAGGAGCCATTTAGATTAAAGGCCTGCCTGAAAAGGGTCGTTTTACAGGCTCTCCAAAACGGCATGAACTTCATCTGGCATTGAGTTCCATAGCGACGGGGCCGCTACGGAAAAGGCTCTTGATCTGGTTGTAGACAGACGGCAGGAATGAATAGATGGAACTACTAGGAGATTTTGCTCTTCCGAGCATAGTGATCTCGGGGGAACATATGGGGTAAGGCGGTCCCTCAGATACACTGGCCCTAGACCATACAAGGCCTTAAAGGTCAACACCAACACCTTGAAAACAATCCGGTACTCTATTGGTAGCCAATGCAGTTGCTGCAGAATAGGTGTAATGTGCTCTCGTGCAGGTGTTCCCACCAGCAGTTGAGCAGCATCATTCTGCACTAGCTTGAGTTTCCGGATTGATGACAAAGGAAGGCCAATGTAGAGGGCGTTACAGTAGTCCAGTCTCGAGATGACCGTTGTCTGGATCACCGTAGCCAGGTCGCTCCTGGGCAGGTAGGGAGCCAGCCGCCTAGCCTGTCGTAATGCCCAGGAATATATCAAGTGCAAGCATGGGCAAACTTCAGCTGGTAGACTGGCTGGGATTTCTGGGAGTTGAAGTCCAAAATACCTGGAGAGCCAAAGTTTGTCCATGACTGATCAAATGCTTTCTCTGTGGTATACCTGTATTTTTATTGTATATTGCTCAAGGTAACTAATAGTAGCAGGATGTGATTTATCATTCAGTCAATCAATTCAAATCAATATTTAGTTCAAAATAAATACGTGGACTCGGTCCAGTGCATGATCTTATCAGAACTCCGATATTCCTTGCTAAGTACTAATCTCCAGGAAAAGTTCTCTATTAATCAAATGAAAATATTTTATTGTACAATAGAGTCTCACTTATCCAACATAAACAGCTCAGCAGAACGTTGGATAAGCAAAAATATTGGATAATAAGGATTAAGGAAAAGCCTATTAAACATCAAATTACACTATGATTTTACAAATTAAGCACCAAAACATCATGTTTTACAACAAATTGACAGAAAAAGCAGTTCAATGCATGGTAACATTATGTAGTAATTACTGTATTTATAAAATTAGCACCAAAACATCGCAATGTATTGAAACAGCAGTGGATCCAGGCGGGAGGCAGACTGTGTTGGATAATACAGAATGTTGGATGAGCAAAGGTTGGATAAGTGAGACTCCACTGTACTTCTAAACACTGAAGCCACCAGGAACTCTAAGAATAATTTTAGACCTAGAATAACAATTAGTTAACCTAAGAAATATTCCTCTATTCAGAACTGGCACCAATCTCTTGTCCAGTGATCAGTAGCAGCCACATAATACCTGTTTCAGGATCTAATTCTTTTAATCCAGTTTTCCCCCACCACTGCCCTATGACAATTGTTTTATGAGCAAACTGTTCAGGTTGTTTTAGAAACATGTACTCTACTTTAAATAGAGACAATGATCTCTGTTGCTTAATCTTAGCACTGCTTCACGTGAGAATAAAAGTGGAGTAAAGTGAAGGGTTTGCTAAACCAAAATAATGGTTCCTGAGAGAGCCTGCCTTGTGGCTGCAATTAGACAAGGGTATGTTTTTTGCTAGGCTGAGGGAGGAGTGTGTGCCCTGACCTCTCCTCCTAGACCTGTGTGTCCCCATCTGAAGGTCTGGCGTATCCACTCTCACTACTTAATGATAGTGACATTACCCATCCGCCCAGCATCATGGGGCCTTTGTCTTCATTCAAGCAGAAATGAAGTTCTCCTGGGCGCACTTATCAATCACTGCAGAGCTCCAGCTGTTCAGGAGGGTTTGGATCGACTTCAGCGGCCGCGCTTACAAATTGTCTCTCAATAGCACCGAGCTGAGACCCCCCTTTTTGTCATTGTCTTCCGACAAATGTTTTTCGTGGCAGTTTTTTGCAGACATTGCCGGCTGCCTTCTGCTACAGTGATTGAAAACAGGCCTGCTTTGCATTCTCCTGCTGGAGCCTGGGGTTCAGGGAGTTCTCCCCAAGTGCCACTCTGCCTGTATGTTGTGCCAAAGACAATTATATGCATAGTTTTGCTGATTGCATTAAAATCATTAGAATGAAAGGGTCTGAAAATTGTACATTACAGGGAGGAATTAGAAAAAGCTTCTGAGACAGACAATACAGTCCCCAAAGTGAGTGCCACACAATTAGCTTTCCTTGTGTTACGTACACACAGCTTAAGAGAAGTTCCTTTGACAAATGACCTCATTGTTGTTGCCTCTCTGCCCCTTGCTTGCCCTCTTTTTCATTTCTCCCATGGCTTTTATTCACTTAGCTTTCTTTCCCTCCTTTTAAACAATAGCCTTTTAAAATAGACTCTAAAAACAAAAACATACTTCCTTTCTTAGTATACATGGAAATTTGAAATAAAATGGTTAAATAAATCATTATTTTGAATCCTCCAAAAAATCTTAGGGCTACATATTATCTTTACAGATACCATGTTAGGCAGGTTACAACATGGCTTCAGTTGATTAATCCAGGGACGATCCAGAGAATAAATGCTTTGGACTGACACTGAACGTGGCCATACACACTGTTTTCAATCCTCAGTGGCCATGAGTTGGTATCTAAATGGAATTCAAATGAAACCAGGCTGAGATTGCATTGGCCCTACTAGACTGTTGAAGTGATTTCAGCTGGGACAACAGGTATGAAGGTCTCTGTCCGGTGAGCTTCTGCTAAACCAGATGAGCCAGGACAGAGAACAAAGCACTCTGGGTTGAAGGCAAACTACAGAGATTTATTACAGTTTGGCCAAAAGGGATGCAAGCACCATATCATTCAAAATGTACAAGAATAACATCATAGAAAAAAATGTTTTATACACTTGTGACAGGTATTCAGACTTTCTGCGCTGTTGCATTCTAGCCTTGCAACACCTTTTCACCCAGCACCACACCAGAGTCCAGTAGTACTAAGTTAACTGCAGAAGTTTATTAAGAAAAGTATGTACAAAGGGAAAAGGGCATTTCCCAAAAGAGCAGCAGAGAAGAACATACAAAACAGCCGAAGTCCATATACAAAACAGTAGCCATCCAAAAAGGGAAAGGTACATGAAATCATGAGAGTCCAAAACTCAGGCATAAATCCATAAGCAGCAACAGGAACTTTTCCCAAGGCAAACCCTTCAAGGAATATAGGCAAACACAGGAACAGTGAACTTGAGAGCTGAGACAAGCATCATCTCCTTATAGCAATGTCATCTCCACTGAAAGGCCCCTAGCAAACATCATTTAATTTAAGCCCAAGCCTAACCAAGAAGTCGTGAGACATGTTGGATGCACCTGGGCTTCAGGGCCTTCTCTTGGAGTCTCTCCGTATGCCTAATTAATCTACCTTTTACTCCCTCTGTCCAGAGACCTAATCTGGCTTCATGAGAAAACTTTACACAAAAACGGGGATAGTGCTGCAAAACACTCAAATAATAAAGCAGGTTACTATACAATTATGTAAGGAGTGGTGCTATTAGTAACAATCAATGATGCAACTCAAATGAACCTCCGAAATTGTCCTGTGTGCGGAGTAAATAAAGTCCTACTAACAAGGAGATGAACACACTCACGGCTCCGTAGCGTTGTATCTACAGTCAGTCAGTCCAGAGAAGTTTCCCGTCAGTGGAGATGCAGTTGTATTTCAATATTGTCCCAGCATAGGATCACTCCAATGTAGTGAGGATGAGTATCATGGATCACCACCGTGTGAAAAAGGACTAAATCCGTTGAAGTGAGTAGTAAATGAATTTAATCCGGGTTATATCCCATAGTCAAACATCTCAGTTGTACAAACACACAGTCAAAATCCAGGTATATAGTATATTGATAGGTGTTGTTCCACATCCATAAGATAGCCTATATTGGTATGCACGTGTTTCCTTTATTTATAACCCGACATATATGGTGGTCCCTTCTGTTTGATCCCAATTCAGCCAACGGATCAGTAGTGTATCAGATAGATCTCTCCGTTTTGTCTTTTTTAAGAGACTTTATCAAGGCTGTGTATATTGAGAGTCCCCAGTAATCACCAGTCGTCGTTTTCAATATTATTCCTTCAAATATAAATCAAAATGCATATTACAATAATATATGGGTCATAATTTGCCCTGCAATCAGCACAAAGTTAAAATATATAATTATTCAGTGTGAATACTCATCATATTACAATTCAGACTCCAGTAATATTATTTCATAATACCAATAAGGCGGGTTAAGGATTCCAAACACAAAATACAAGAACACATTCCATGAAGTATGCTCACCATAACATCGCAAGTGCGTGAACATGTCACTTTTGGCCGAAGCAACCTGATCCTGATGTGACTCCTTAATTTAAAGGGAGTCTTAGCCTGAGTCTAGCCACCTGTAATTACTTTAATAATGTAGACATATTGAGAACCTCATTTAACCCATGTGGAGTTTCAGTTTGTAACTTGAGGATCCAATCTGTTTCGGCTCTAATTAGTGCCTGTTGGATATCCTCATGTGCCTTCACCTTAACTCTTTGTATACCAAAGAATCGCAATGATTCTTTGGTAGGTTTTTTGTCCTTAAAATGGATATATAAAGGAGATTCCATAGACATGTTCTTAATCCGAGATTTATGTTCGGATATTCTTAATTTTAATGGCCAATGTAGACCAGCCCACAATCGCATTGAATCCCATATACGCATCCTTCCGATGTACAAGTGAAAAAAATCCTTGATCTTGTAGTATCGTTTAGAGCAGGGGTGCCCACACTTTTCATCATGCAAGCTACTATATGAACAATCAAGTTGAAAAGATCACCTGTTGTGCATGTGAGCGTGCGCATGCGCGCACGCACACACACACCTACTGCAGCCTTCTGTCAGCGAGGGGCTTCTTTCTTGCCTGCCCACGAACTCGCTGCCACGCGCACCCGGGAAGGGGGATCCTCCTTGCCTCCACGCACGCTCTCTCTTAATGTCTTCGTTGCCTTCCTCCTTCCTGCTGCGTGCTTTTGCGAAGCAGGAAGTCCTCATCCCGTCCTGCTTCTTGAGTGCACAGCAGGTCCCTCCCGCGCACGCAGCAGGAGGGTATTTATAGGTGCACCCGCCAGCGCTCCGGCCAGATATGGCTTCGGCGGTGGCTAGCAAGGCGCAGGGCTGGGAAGAGGGGCCGCCTGGCTGCTGCCTGGGCTGGGAAACTCAACCGAGAGAGGGACCCACGTGAGGCTGGAGCCTCCCCACGGCAGCCTCCCCCCTCCCTCAAGGCTTCCTTACCTGGGCAGGAGAAGGAAGAGTGGAAGAGGTGCTTCCCCAAAGTGACAGATGCAGCGGGGGGGGGCGCCCTTCCTTCCTTTCTTCCTTTTGAGGGTGTCACTCAGAAAGGACACCCAAGTGGACGGCTGGCAGGAAGGAGGACCCCTCCCACTAGTGGAAGTCCATGCCCATGGGGGGGGGAGAGGGAGGGGGGGGGCTCTTCCTAGCCGGCTCTGAAAAGCCCCCCTCCCCTCTCTCTCTCTCTCTCTCTCTTGTGGTCTCTCGCCGCTTTCTCCTTCATGGGCGAGGGAGGGCGAGGCGGAGAAAGGCGGCGAGGGCACAAGCAGCAGCAGCAAGTGGAGTCTCCATCCCCGCAGCCCCCTCCTCCTCGTGTTCAGCCCCAGGAACACGGTGGAGCCCTCCCTCCTCGCCCCCAACCAAGGAAAGAAAGCAGCCCCACACAGCTCACTCGCCCAGGTCTCGGCTTGGAATGGGAGTCCCGAGGGCAGCAGCAGGGTTTGCGGCGGGGCTTGCTTCGCTTTGCCCCACTTTGCCCAGCCTCCTTCGCCTCTTTCTCTCTCTCTCTCCCTCTCTCCTTCCAGCGCCCGCCTGCCTGCCTGCCAAAAGGATCCGAAAAAGTCCTCCAGATTTCTTTCTTCTCTCCTTGGCTCTCTCTCTCTAACACACACACACATTCCTTCCATCCCTCCCACAGCCTTGCATCCTATCCGTGCGTGTCTTCACCTTGCTCCCGCCCCCCCAGCAGCAACCAATGGGCGGTCATGTTCCCACACCGTGCGTGGCAAGACGAGCGCCAGGGCCCGCCCACTAAAGCCTCATTTTGGCAAAAGAAGCCCCGCAAAGGCGTCAGCGGGAGCGCACGTGCACGCGCATGGCAGGAGCATGCCATCCGGCTGGTGAGGCCCAAAGATCACCTGGAAGAGGGCCAAAGATCACCTAGGTGCTCCTGATCACCATAATGAGCACCCCTGGTTTAGAGTCTGTGGTAGATATCTTTTTAAAGGATAATACGTTGTTACATTGTACACAATGTCCACATTTGTGGGTGCCTGGAGTCAGGGAACTGGGTGGTTCCTTAAGACGATGGTCCGTGTGGACCAGGAGGTTTTTTTATGTTGGAAGTGCGTCTATGTGCCACAATGGGTGGTTTCTCTAGACCCAGAATGTTCTCCACAATATTCCAATGCTTTTTCACAATTCTCACTATCTCACTATCAGAGGTTCATTTGAGTTGCATCATTGATTGTTACTAATAGCACCACTCCTTACATAATTTTCATGAGAAAACTCCCCATTGGCCAAAGGACATTTCCCAGGGGAGCTGCACTTCACTATCTCATGAAATCCCAAACAGAGGCCTCTTCGGCCTGCACTTATCTTGGGTCATTAACAGACTCTTCACTATGAAACCCATCAATTTCCTCATCCTCTGAAACATCAGAAAAAATCCCAGCCACTTGCTGAGCCACAACATGTGCTTCCTCCTGATTGACTGAGAAATGGGCCAGTTAGGATCCATGCAGGAATTGGCCGCAGGTTTCTCTGCATCACAGAAGGGGGGGGGGGTCCCCATGGTGGGAAGAACAACTGATTATTGGAAAGTTTAAAGTTCCAATCTGTAGCAGAGACACCTCTATGAAGGGAGTGAAGCTGAAGGAGATGATGACATGCTTATGAAGGTGATTCCTTGATTAATTTGTTACTGTTATTGCTGTTCAGCAGTGGAAATCTCTGCCACAGAGTGTGGTGGAAGCTCCTTCTTTAGAGGCTTTTAAGCAGAGGTTGGATGGCCATCTGTCAGGGATGCTTTGAATGTGATTTTCTTGCTTCTTGGCAGGGGGTTGGACTGGATGGCCCACAAGGTCTCTTCCAACTCTATGATTCTATGATTTAAGTGTCCAGTTCCATGAAAAAAGGTGCAAGACCTGAAGAACAAAAGGTGTGACCAGAGGCTTGGCTGCCCTATTCATATTTGTTTTAGCTTTTTTCTGTGTAAACTAGAAGCCTCCAGTCATATTTAAACAGGTAAACAGTGTAAACACAGTCCTGGTGATAAAGGGATTATTTGTCTCACATATATTGAGAGATCACTGGAGGAAACCTTAATTGTTCAGTGATCTCAATAGAGAAACTTATGTAAATAGTGGGCACTAGGGAAAGCAGATGATTTTATAATATATTTGATGCAGTTTTATATATTAAAGAATTTATACAGTATGTAATCAAAACAAGTTACACAAGAAATATCATTGTATACATTTATTAAAGGGTTTAGCTATGATATAGCTTGGAGTACAGTTGCTGCTGGGTCCTTCCGGAGCCTCCAGTGGCTTCAATATTGCAGAACTTCAAAACTTGGAAATACAGGAAAAATCATATCTCTTGCTTGAAGTCTCATTAATATCCACAAACTCTTTGGGGTGTGGGTGTGTGCTGTGCTGTGCTCAACAACATTGTCACCTTCACTTCTGTGTCAGTGTCATGGGCAGCAGTTTGTCTGGCCCGGCTCAGCTGCTACTTGGGTGAGGTCTCCAGCACAAGAGAACTCTGCTGAATGTTGCAGTAAGCTTGGAAGGGATTAACCTGACCTCATGGAAAGCATCACAGGCTTTTGGGATTATCTGTGAAGGCTATCTGAAGTGAGCAGCAGAGGAGATCTTTGGATAAAAAGGGCATCTGTAAGAGATACCTCTTTGGTAGCAGATAACATCAAACTTTGATCCTCGTGTTTTGGATCTTGGCTGTTACCCCTAGGTTAGATCTCTGGACCCTAGCCTTGTTCCTGAACCCTGATTTGGACTCTGCTGTTCCTGTAACCGTGTCTTGGACCTTGGATCTCTTTATCCCATGTTTTTTGTCTGTTGCAGCCAATCAGCATGGATTTACTGCTAGCATCTTGTAACCCTCCTCCCTTTAATTCAGAAACTCCCATGTTTTAGGTGCTATGTAGATGAGCCTTAAAACCCAGGCATAAGTGGGATAAAATGACTCATTTCCTCCCAGGTTTCAGTTCCTACCTCCTTCCACAACCCCGGGCTTTCCTTTTGGGGGAGGGGGTGTGTGTGCTAGATGCCACCCAGGCAACAATTTATTAAGAGATTATTCTAAAGGGGGCTGGGCAAACCTCTGCTACAGGGCGTGCCTTCCTTGAGGCAACCCAGGAGGGGAACTCTGTTTAGTGCAGCCACCCAAACCTCCAGCCCTTATGTTCTGCTGGAAAATCTCTGCCAATAAACACCAAGAGGAGAAACTTCACAAATTGTAGGGTTAATCCTGGAAGGAAAGGCATAGCAATGGGAAGCTATTGTAACGGATTGACCTACCCAGAAGGGTTGGTGTGTAAAGGGTTGGTAGGTAACATTAAAATCCCAAAGAGCCATTAGGAAGCCAGATAAATCCATCACTTTCTTGAGGTAGAGTACGTTGATCAACCCAAAGTTTCATCCGTGCAAAGGCTCTGAGTTTAGTGAGTCAGTTCTAGACACAGAACTAGAGATGGAGTTTTGACAGCAAGTTACCATCATTCCACCCAGCAAAGAAAACAGAGTTAATCTGTAGAATAAATGCAGCCTGCTAATGTTTGGGGTAGACCCATATTTGCCATGAAATCCTAAGTAGCCTCAGTATAGATATCAAAATATCCCAACATAATCTACTCAAGGAACTCTAACCTCAAACCAAGGACCACCTCATTTTAGGAAGAGAGAATGCTGTGCAGACAGGTAGGTGGCTCCTCAGCAGAATCCCAATGTTAACATGCACACTTAAACTAGTCAGATTGTAGAATAAGGCAACAGATGAAAAAGAAATTAATCAAGACAGACCCTTGTGCTTTGGCTCCCAAGTTTCTTGATCTGACTTGTGGATGCAAAGGAAACCCAAAAAGAAAAAAAATATTTAATCTTGTTTCTCATCCAATCAGATATCCATAATATTTGCTAAACAGTAGGCCAGCACAATAAATGAAATTAAGGGGGAAATCATTTATAAAGTGTTTCCAAAATTGAACATGGTCCATATCATAACTATAATGAGTTAACTACTTTTTTGTTACTTTCATTAAGTAATTGTGTCAATGGGGATACTTCAGAGGTGACTTTCTCATTGTTAGAGACATTGGCATGAAACTTGCTATGATTATAGAACACAGTTACCACTGTTAGCCCATCAAGTTTCAGAACATTTCACTCATCCATAGATTTTGGGAAGTTTCCAAAGTTTTTTAAAAAACAAAACTACAAGAGGTATCTCCTTAAGTTTTCTATACAATGACACAAGCCAACAGTGGATCATTGCCCTCAAGTACCAGAAATATTCATACATCGACTCATTAAAAGTTTTGACAAAAACTTTGGTTTTTTAAAAAAGGCCACAACAGTTATCTCACCGAATATTTTTCACCAAAAGAACTTCAGTTTGAGGATTTCTTCCCTGCCCAGCACAGATTTACTTACTATTTGCAGATGAAACAATTTATTGGAACTCTGGCTGGCTGCTTTAACTCCTGAAAATGGTTTAAATAATATACAAGTTCTAATGACATTTGTTGGAAATATAATAGTGTACATGAAAATGAACGAAACAAAAGAACGGAAAAGAACACAATCACAATGAAAGACTAAAAGGAGACTAGGCTCTACTCACTATATGGTGGTCAAACATGTTTATAAAGTAAAATAAAAGAATATAAATCTTTAATCATTGCATGGTGCATAGGATATGTGAAAAAGCAGGAAAAAGTTGAACACATCATTTAATGGATGACATTTTGAAAACGGCAACTCATCTGAAACCAGAACTTTGGGTTTTTTTTATCACATTGGTGGAGACCAATGTGATAAACAATGTGGAAGAATCCAATATATTTTTGCAGTTGCCAAACTGCTTTATGCATCAAACTGGTAAGATACAACTTTTCTGTCACAAGAAGATTACCTGGTGTAGTCATATGATTTGTCAGAAATTGACAAATAAACAATTTTGATTAAAGAAAGACCTTCGAAAATTTTTAAGCAGGATTGATAACCACTAACGTGAATGGGTTACTTTTCTTTAGTTTTTAAGTTAAAATAATTGTGATGGAAATGTACAATGAGGTAGAATACAGTAAGCAGTAAAACAAAGAAATAAGTAGTTAAAGGGATAGCAAATAAGAAGAACGGGCAAGGTACAATCTATGGTCACAGGAAGCTCTACAGGGCTTCACACATGACTCCTGGACCCTCTTCAAGCTTCCTAATACTCATTTCCTCCATATTATTTTGTTCCCTCTTTAAATCAGATTGCTTCCCTTAAAGACAAACTTGGCCAAAAATATCAGGTCCAACAAATTCCTCACCTTATAGACAATTTCATTTCCAGAAGGTAGAAGAGGCAACAAGAAGATCAACTATTTTAGATCTGCTCCTGATCAACCATGATAACCTGGTTAATGGTGTGAAAGTGGCAGGTTCTTCTAGAGTTTGTTATACAACAGAAAGGTGAAGTCAAGCATAGACAGTAGGGCTGTTTGATAAATAAAATTTCAAAACTCATTTTGGATCTAGGGGGCGCTGGCGTTTTGTATCTGATAGGCTTCCACATATTTCCATTAAAAATTCAAAATTTATTTGGATGAATTCCCAAATTTTGGAATGACTTTAAAAATGGCGGACATGCATCTCTTTAACCCAGTTAGGACTGGGGGACGGGGAGGGAAGAAATTGGCGCTGAGCAAGAGGAGGGGCCGAGATTCAGAGAAGATTTCCTCCTGTTCCCAAAGGCCCTCCCTCCGCTTGTGTGGGAGGAAATCCCGGCCCCTGGCTGCTTTGGAAGCAGCCAGGGGCCGAGATTTGGAGGAGATTTCCTCCTGTTCCCCAGGCTCTCCCTCTGCTTGTGAGGGAGAGCCTGGGGAACAGGAGGAAATCTCGGCCCCTGGCTGCTTCCAAAGTGTGAGAGCTCATTGGCTGAATTCTGCTCCTGTCTTCCAGAGTATTGTCTATCTCTCCCAATTTTGTGTCATCTGCAAACTTGATCATGCCTTCTAACCCTTCATCTAAGTCATTAATAAAGATGTTGGACAGGACTGGGCCCAGGGCAGAACCCTGCGGCACTCCTCTCGTCACTTCTTTCTAGGATGAAGAGGAAGCATTGGTGAGCACCCTCTGGGTTCGTCCACTTAACCAATTACAGATCCACCTAACAGTAGTTTTGCCTAGCCCACATTGTACTAGTTTCCTTGCCAGAAGGTCATGGGGGACCTTGTCGAAGGTCTTACTGAAATCCAGGTATGCTACATCCACGGCATTCCCTGCATCTATCCATCCTGTAACTCGATCGAAAAAAGAGATCAGATTAATCTGACACAACTTGTTTTTGATAAATCTGTCTTGACTATTAGTGATGACCTCATTTGTTTCTAAGTGTTTGCCTTAACAATCTTTTCCAAAATCTTGCCTGGTATCGACGTGAGGCTGACTGGATGATAATTGTTTGGGTCACCCTTTTTTTCCTTTCTTGAAGATTGGGACCACATTGGCCCTCCTCCAATCTGCTAGAACTTCTCCCTCTCTCCAAGAACTCTCAAAGATGATTGCCAATGGTTTCGAGATGACTTCTGCTAGTTCCTTCAATACTCTTGGGTGTAGTTGATCTGGCCCTGGGGACGTGAACTCATTTAGAGTGGACAGGTATTCCTGAACAACTTGTTTCCCAATTTGGGGTTGGATGTCCTCTAATCCCTCATCCTCTCCATCTTGCTGAGGTTGAAAATGACTTTATTTTTGTGAGAAAACCGAGGCAAAGAAGGCATTAAGTAGTTCTGCCTTTTCCCTATCCCCTGTCAGCATTGTACCATCTTCTCCTCGAAGAGGCCCTATCACCTCTTTGTTCTTTCTTTTTCTACTGACATAAGAAAATAAGCTCTTTTTGTGCTTTAGCCTTGCAGATCTTTTCTCTACAGGAGTTGGCTATTTGTTTGAATTCTTCTTTGGTGATTTCTCCCTTTTTCCACTCATGCATGTCTCTTTTGAGTCTTAGCACAGTTAGAAGTTCTTTGGACATCCATTCTGGCTTCTTTGCACTTGAACCCAGGACACTTCCAGACTTCAATCTTGGTGTCTGAAGAGATTATACTTCCCAGGTTGGTGAACTGCTGAATGAACTTAATCACAGATTTGCCTATGTTGACGTGGGGATGATGGTGTTCTTCCTGTGGTGCGGGCTGGTAGAGAACTTCAGTTTTCTTCAGGCTAGCTTCCAGCCCAAACAGGATATAAAAGTTTTAAATAAATAAATCGGGATATAAAAGTTTTTAATAAATAAATAAATAGGTATAAATTACCTTGTGAATCCTTAAACTTTCCCTAAAACCATCCCACTCATGTAATCTGACCTATGGGGCTCATAAGTATTAATGAAGGAAGAATGGAATAAAAGGAAAGGTCATACAAGTTTATAAATCCAAATACAGGCTGAGTATCTTTTAACCAAACTACCTGGGACCAGAAGTGTTTGGAATTTCAGATTTTTTTAAAAAATAGGAATACCTATATTTGTGTGTGTGTGTGTGTATTACTAATGGTAACAATAGCAGCTTTTATTTATTACCTGCCTCCCCTCAAAGGAGGTGAGAGCCTTGAAGATGAGACCCAAGTCTAAATACAAAATTATTTTATTTCAAATATTTCTTATACACATAGACTAAAATAATTAAATACAATATTTTAAATAATTTAATGTCTGAAACAAAGTTGGTGTATTTAAAACCATTCATAAAGCAAAGATGTTCTTCTCTCAGTCACCCAAGTGGACAGTTTTGGTTTTTGTGGTATTTCAGATGTTGGAATTCCACAAAAAGGATACTCATCCTGTACTTCTGAAGCAGCCCTTTTATTTCAGTGCTTTAGCCTCTCCTCCTCAGAAAGGCAGTTTTTTTCATTTCTTGTGTTGGTTCTCTTATTGGTTCTTCCCTTTTTAATGACTGAATGGCCTCACCAACAGTTCTATTGTGACCAACACTATGTTCATGAGTGATGGCACTCTCTTTGGGCACCATATTAATTGGGTTTATCCCACCACATAAATGAAGAAGGCCACAAGACAGTTTGCTAATATCAGACTCTCCTGTCATCTATCTGAAAGCCCCTTTCTCCAATATTTCACTCAAGCCTTCATTTTTAGTGATAATAGATTAGAACTCTGCCATGTATCTTAAGTCTTGAATGAGCTAAGTATATTGAATCATGTCTATGAAAAATATCTCCATATGCCATTGCATTGTGAAACCAGTTAGGTTCTCATTATCTGTACTCCTTATTTGGTTTTGACTTCCAATGTCTCAGGAGCATCCACGCCCAGTTACAACAGTACGGAGAGTGCAGGACAAGGGCCAGAATCTTTTATACTGAAGAGAGAAGAGATGGGTGACATCAAAGGGCTCTTTAGTGATGCCAGATCTTGTATAATGGTTTAATATGAGAGAATAGAATATTATTGACTACTTCAAAGGAGGCATTGTTCACTTTTTCCAAGGAGCTCAATATGGCATACAAATGGTGTTTAAAAGTGTTTATTATCACAACATTCCTGTGAGGTAGATTAAACTGGGGGGGGGGGGCAGGGAGCGGGTAATGTTTGGCCCAATGTGAGTTCATGAGTTTCCCTGCAAAATGTGGATTTTAAAATATTGGTCTTTCTAATGTTAATCCAGCAACTCATGCTGACTCTCCTGCAGTTCCGATCAAAGCACCATCCTGCAAACTCCGACAAGGTAACTTAACGATTTAACTAAAATCTCATGGAAGAGAGTATAAAAGGCGATCAGATATGCTCAATGAGTTATAATATCCTCCATCAATCATCTGGCAGAGTCCATCGACCCAGGCCACAAATGCAGCTTCCAGGTCAGGCTTGCTGGAGCTCAAAAAGCGCCCGCCCCCCTCCGCCACTGCCAATAGCTTGAAATGTGCAGCAATAAGATCGTCTCATCATTTTCCCCATCAGGGAATAGTGAAGACAGGGAAGCAATTGCTACTCAGGAAATTAGTACCAGAATGGAAATATAGAAGGCGGATATGTATGATCATAGATTATGTGATTGTGGTGGACCCATTGGCAAGTGTTTTTTTTTCAGGTTCAGAGAACCTATATTTTCTAGAGAGGGTTGCTTAAAAAAATCCTTTTCAGGTGAATTATAAACCTTTTAAGATGTGTAATAATAATAATAATAATAATAATAATAAAAACTTTATTTGTACCCATCTCCCCAATGGGGATGCAGGCCGGCTCACATGAGGCCAAGCCTAAACAGCAAATTACAATAAAATGTGTAGGAGGAGAACAAGTGGCAAGGCATGTTCTATTGTTGTATTGTCATAGATGTTGCTTGGCCTTCCTTCAGGTGTACTGTAAATGATTAGATCAAATTTTCATTTAATGAGTTTTTCATGTGACTCTTTGATACTAGTCATGTGATGAACTCTGTGTGATATCTGGAGATATACAATTAACTTAAGGTCTCAGTTGATGTTCATAATAAAGCAGTTTGACTAGGCACTTGTACAGGTGCATGGCAACACCCTTTCGTCAAAGCTCACGTTAACAAGAGAGTAGTGGATTTTTGCTGTTTGATAACTGGCAAATAGAGGGAGAAAACATGGAAGCAGTCACAGACTTTGTATTTCTAGGTGCAAAGGTTACTTAAGACACAGACTGCGGTCAGGAAATCAGAAGACATTTACTTCTTGGGAGGAGAGCAATGACCAATCTTGGTAAGATAGTGAGGAGTAGAGACATCATTCTGGCAACGAAGATCCTGATAGTCAAAGCAATGGTATTCCTTATAGTAACCTATGGATGTGAGAGCGGGACCATAAGGAAGATTTTGAACTATGCTGCTGGAAGAAAATTCTGAGAGTGCCTTGAACCGCGAGAAGATCCAACCAGTCCATACTCCAGGAAATAAAGCCAGACTACTCATTGGAGGGAAGGATATTAGAGACAAAGATGAAGTACTTTGGCTACATCATGAGAAGACAGGAAAGCTTAGAGGAGACAATGATGCTGGAGAAAAAGAAAAGAAAAAGAAAGAGAGGCCGACCAAGGGCAAGATGGATGGTATCCTTCAAGTGACTGGCTTGACTCTGAAGGAGCTGGGTGTGGTGACGGCTGACAGGGAGCTCTGGTGTGGGCTGGTCCTTGAGGTCATGAAGAGTTGGAAGCGACTGAACTAATAAACAACAGTGGATTTTCACTATGGTTTTCCCCATCATATAGTGGATCTGTTGACTTGACCATGTTCTTCAGATAGACCTGAAGTAACAGCATGTCATCAAGCCCATACTTCTGCCTATGCATAATCTTTAATCATTGCTTGGATAGCAATAATGAAAAATGTGTCAATGAAACCAATATTGCTGTTCTTCCATGACTCTTCCTTGTGCAATAATGTCCCGCTGCAGCCCCATATAGCAAAGCAGAGGACGTTCTCATAGGGAAACCATAAGAGTTATGGCATCGCACAAGCATGTAATACAGCAAACACAAGCAGGAAGTGAGTCTGATCATGGGAATTGGCATCCACAAAGCGTCAACATTTCTCAGTTGTAGGGAGGCGTGGAAATCTTTTCAAAGATAGTATTTTTCCATTTACTTAAACAATGTGATTGTGGCAAAGCAACAGGTTGGTGTGATAAAGTCCAAAGTCAGTTTACTGTAAAATGACCAGATCTAGAAGGGTTTGTGTGTGTGTGTATGTGTGTGTATGTGTGTGTTTTCCATCCATAGTTTTATTTGCACTCATATTCAAGTTCTCTCTCTGTACTCGGGCCTCATCTACACTGCCGTATAATGGAATTTCAGAATTAAGTTTATCTGCATTCAACTTGATTACACGAGTCAACACTGCCATATAATGCAATGTAATGTAGTTAAACTGCATTCTGAAACTGCATTATATGGCAGTGTAGATGGGGCATCAGCTTTTTATGCTTTCATACTTCTCCTTGAGTCCTAGATTTTGTCATCCCTTCTCTGCATATCTCTTCTAGTCAGACATTCATGGATATGTCCCTGGACGTCCACAGGTTAAGAATCAAGCCCCAGCAATGGGCTTGTGTATGTGTGCAGGTGTGAGTGAGCTGCACAAGGGATGCGTTCTGTGGCAGGATCACTTCTGAGGAAAGATGGTGCTTTCCTGGGGGTGGAAAATGGAATTGTCATCATGGAATGAATGAATTGTGCAGTTTCTCTTTTGTAACCCAGAGAATAATTAAGATAGATGGGTAGATGAATTAGCTGTCCTGCAAGGTCAAAAGTGGATTGCCTTATTACTCTATTATTTCACCGTTGTGCAGCTATCACCACTAACACCTTTTTCATGATATTTTGTACATCCGTACAAAAAAGGGAGAGAGCAAGAGAGAGATACAAATTGATCGTTTGCCGGTGAAATCAGTCTTCGTCATTGCCGGCAGTGCTTGGATTAATGGGACTGAAGGCTGCTGGAGGTTCAGCCAGAAAGACGGGCAGAAAAACAAGAGAAATTGGTTTGTACCCTTGGGAATGGGATTGATGCGACTCTCACTGAGCTGTTGCTGCTGCCACCCCTGCTGTAAAGATGAAGTTTGGGAGTGGAAGAAGCATTATACCATACTTGAGGAAGGATGAATATTGGCTTGATTCAAATTTGCAGAGTGGCAAGACCCTGGACCATGTCCCCAAAGAGAAAGGGAACTCATCTCCCTTTTCTTTACTCTCATCAGGTATCTTCACCTAGCTTACAGAACATAGAACCAGCACTTAGATTCCTCTCTATAGATTCTGCATGCTAGCTCCATGTTTTGTAAGTCAGGTTGTCATAAAAGTACAGGAGAACTTCTGAGTCTCCCAGGGATCAAACAGAATGATATCCGGGAGCCCACAAGCAGAACACAAAGCCTGAAATGTCCCTAAAGCAAATGAAGACACAACATCATCGCAATTCTTTCTGTTCTTGAGTGAATGCCCACATTCTACTCCATACACTGAAAAATATATGTTATTTCCACAATGTACTTTATAACAGTGGTATGTGGCAGACAGTTCTGAAATTTTAGTCTACACATAAAGGCTGGTATAGATTAACCGGGGAGTTTCTGAACTTGTACCTTCCAGAGATTGCAGTTCTTTTCTTGATCAGGAATGTCAAACCCATTTTCACCGAGGGCCACATCCATCTTATGGTTTCCTTAAAAGGACCGGTTATAATTGTTAGGCTGTAAAAATCTAACTATGTTGCCCTATTAAACGCCTTGTGAGCCACATGAAATGGTGTGGCGGGCTGGATCCATTTTGCAAGCCTTGGGTGCAACTCATGTTCTCTAGATAGTCTATTTTACATCTGAAAGCCTTTAGATCAGAAAGCCTATGAGCTTTTGCTATAAGGCAGTCCCTGAGTTACAAACATCTGCAACCAAAATATCTTGCAACAGCAAAACATCTATGCTTAAACTACTATTTTAATTGACACTTTGCAACAGGTTAGCAGCATTGTAACTATATTCCTGTGAATGTAACATGGCATCATCACTTTTGTAACGTGCTAAAGTTGAATGTATTTCATTCATTCATCATTAATTTCAGTTATTCTAAAATTTAGATTAGTGTAATTGGTTCAGAAAAATTTACCAATGTTCTCTGTGTAGCCATTTGCCTTAGAGTCATTTGGTTTATCAACTGATTTGAAATATAAATGATTTTCTTATACTGGTTTTGTTTTAAAATATGATGGTTGCAATATTAATTTGTTCCAGTTCCCTTGTGGGATACTGGTATTTACTTCTTATTAATTTATTCCCTCATTAAAAGGCTTGTTATTGTAGCTGAACACAGCATGGCAGTAGAGTACTCTTTCTTTCTTTCTTTCTTTCTTTCTTTCTTTCTTTCTTTCTTCAACTGTTGCTAAATTACAATATTTAAAAAGATTTAAATGTTTTCTTCCAATATGTCTTGTTCTGAAAAAAATCTTTAAAACTTTTATTGGGTCTGTAAGCGATAAGCTGTTACAATGGTCATATCTCACAAAATTTATACAATTTTCATACCTCATAAAATTTATGAGATTTGTGTTTCTTATGAGTCTTTCTTAAAGAGTCCAGGAACTCTGTGAGGGAGGTTGCAGTTACTGTTTCTGCTATTTGCATTGCATTTAGCTCCAGATAATACATTTCAATTACTTGCATCTCCAACAGTAGAAGATAATGTGAATATGAGTTTAATTATCCAACAGACAGAACTGAATTTTACTAGGTAAAATCTTCAGTTTCTTTTTTAAAACATTAATTTGGCATTCCTTTTTGCTGTGAGTCACATTAGGATGGGTTCTTTTTCTTGACTCCTATCTAGCCTCTGGCTGCTGAGGCAAAACATTTGAGGCAGAATCCAGATCTTTTAGAAGCCTTCGTGTTCTCTGGATGTGAGTGCCTCCACCAATCCCAAGCTACCTTGGAATTGAACATTATCCACAGGTGGGGATTTCTCCCACAAGAGCTTATGGCAGAGAAGCTCGCAGTCCATTATCTTGTTCTCAGGCAATGTTGAAAAACGATTTTTACAGGAATGCTGAATTTTTGTGTGATATCATGTCAAATCAAAATGACTTGAATATTTCTCTGCAAGGTAAAGCTGAGTCTATCTATGATATATGGCAAAAAAATTCAAACATTTTGTTTGGGGGGGGGGGAATTTTTTCCCAATACTTCTCCTTCAAAATGAAATTGTGGGTGAACATTTTCCCAGTTAACAAAGGTCACTGATGAGTAGGATGATATATGGAAATAATCTGAAGAATACGCAGCTGTTATATACCTATTAATCGAAGAATATAGTGAAATGTTCACTGACTGTGAGAATCATGACATCACATACAAATTAGCATTTACCACCAAGGCACCTAAAGGATTGAGTTCTCAGTAGACATTTTAGAGTTATGTAGATCTCAGTAGATGGCATCAAACATGGAATAATGCAGTAGAATAACCACGTCTTCTGCAACATGCCCAGAAAATACTTTCTTGCTTTTCAACCACTCATGGATGCTAATCCACATTTTCATATCTAACTCAAATAAAGACACCCTTAAGATCACACATGACTGAAACGCACATAGAGGATCAACTGAAATTGTGGACCTCCATGCTGTAATCAAATATTCATATATATATATATATGTGTGTGTGTGTGTGTGTGTGTGTGTGTGTGTGTGTATCTAATGAAAGTTTCTTGAATGTGGCCTTGTTTGATTACAGCTAAACTAATATGGCCTTCCAGCATGAAAAGATCCCCTACCTCTGACCTGCAACTGAAACAAATAAACAAATATTATATCTACATTTTAAAATAAATCTAACCCTAACCCTTTAAAAATAATGAATAACAGAAATAGGCAAGCTCTTCAAAGTTTTCACAGTATTAATGTCAACATAGAAATTAATTCTTTTTGGAGGAGGGACTTCGAAGGCCCCAAATTTCTTTGCCAGTGCACTCAAGTCCTCTTCATCAGCCACCTGTTCCAAAACTTAATTCTTCCCTTCCTTCCCATTGCAAACCATGGCAGGAAAAACAGTGGTGGTCATATGAAGAAGGGAGGAGAGGAAAGAAGTTGGTCCCCTCTCCTGCCTTCTTTTCAATGTTCATGGCAGAAGCTGGTGCCTATTGGGATTGGTAAGATAGGGTGAAGGTGAAGGAAAAGTCAACAGTAAAGGGAGATATGGTTTTGGTCAGGCCTCTTTCCTAGCAAAAATTCTCTTTTAACACTAGGTTATTCTACACTAGTCAAACAGGTTCTTATATGCAACCATTTTACAAAGCAACATCACATTCAGATATAATTAAGATAAAATAGTTGAACTGGTAATGAAAACATACAAAATATTTCTGAGTTTTTATCTTGTTGCAAGATAAGTTAAAATGTATTTTTTTTCTGTATAAGCCTGCTTAAGATCTTCAGGGGAGAGCTTTCTCTTAGTCCTGCCATGGTAGCAGGCACATTTGGGAAGGATATCCCAGAGAGCCTTTTCTGCAGCTGCCCCAGGCTATGCTTGCTTTCTGCCAGCAGATTAAGCCTTTATTTTGTTTAGGCAGGGTTTCGGCTCTAGATTCATGTGCCAGAAGGGTCTTTTTATGAGATGAACTGTGAATTTATCATATTTTATGTGTGTTTTAACCAATTTCAAATTTGTGTTCTTAATAGAATAGTTTGTTTTTTAACCTTTATCACAATTGTTTTTAAACTATACTTTGTTTTAATTTGATATTAGCTGCCATAAGTCCTGTGCTGAGATTAAAAAGACACTTCTGTCATTCAATCAATCCATTGATCAATCAATTCATCTTATTGAGGACTGCATGATTCCTATCTGTTGGTGGCCTGCTGTCTTCTCCATCTTCTTGGATGTCAGGTTTCAGCTTGTTAAATGCTAAACTCTAAGGCAGTGGTTCTCAACCTGTGGCCTGAGGAACACCAGTGATCTGAAAGAACTAAAATATGGTCTGCAGCCTCATCATTACTACACCATTGCGAAAGTGACTGGTCTTACAAAATTCTCTTATAGTGCTGAGGCTTATTAAATATGGTTTCCTGTGGGCAAGCAGATGGAGACTACTGGATGTTCTGTATCAGAAATTAGAGGTGATGTGGTCTATCCAATGCAATTTTATGAATTAGCATCCCAAATAACCAAAGTGAATCTAAAGTTGATCAAAAACTGATTCATAATCCTTTTGGTACTAATGTTGGAGAGTGGTCCCTGGTCAATATGGTTCCTGGTCAAGTGGTCCCTAGTTTAAAAAAAGGTTGGGAACCACTGCTCTAAGGGAAAGATAAAATAAGTAATAAAGGGCAGTTTACAAAACTGAAGGCAAACATTCAGTGCCTCAAATGAATACAAACACATCAAAATAATACAAGATAATGCACAGAAACAACAGTAAATTTACAGCAAAGAATTAAGATTAGCAGAAATTGGTATGGAGTACTCCAAGATCCAAGTCTACTTGGTTTTCTAGGAACAGACATGAATCTAAGGCCCCTTCCCCATAGCTGAATAAAAACCCACATTTTCTGCTTTGAACTGGAATATATGGCAGTGTGGACACAGATAACCCAGTTCAAAGCAGATATTGGGGGATTAGCTGCCTTAATATTCTGGGATGTAGAGCTGTGTGGAAGAGCTCTAGGAGTATCCCAAGCTATGCCCTTGCTCCTTCAGTTCCTAGTCTAAATAATTACCAATCAACAGAGTTCCTGTGCTACTGGGCTTCAGTGTCACTACAATACTGGGGACAACCTTGACACAAAGCTCCTTAATTTTATAAGCAGTTTAATTCAAGTTTAATCTTAATTTTTGTTTTCAGATACATTTGATTTCAGGATTTGTTTTAAATTGCTCGCTACTTTCAGTACAGTTGTTGGGGGGGGGGGGGGAGGCAGGATATAAATACAGCGATTGATTGATGACTACAGGGCTGAACCACAATTGCAGCAAAATATAAAATAAATGTTCATTGCCTGAATTAAGTTCCAAACATTCATATCCAGGTTATTCAGCTTGAAAGTACCCCGCATTAGATTGCACAAGAAAAATGAAACTTAATCCGATTCCCATGACACTCCATGATGGATTTTTTTAAAAAAAGGAACATTCCACAAAAATTCATAATTGTCTGAATTTAACAATCTAAATATTTTTTTAAAAACCCTGAAAACTCCAGTCTAGGTCTGGACCCTTTTTGTAAGTGGAACTTGTAATGTTATCCTCTTAGGGTGAAGTAAATTGTTACACACTCTGTTCATTTCCATTTTTGTTTTTGTTTTCCACTCCAAATTTAGTCCTACACAAAGAGTTGGGACCCCTGAGTTCATGCAACACAATACACAAGCATCCTTTGTAGAAGTCTCATAATGTGCCAGTAAACAAGTCCCACATATGGGCATCTGCCTTTCGCAGGCAGATGTAGGGAGTACTGGATGTTCTTCCAATGGCAGTTTTATGCCTTGTTTAGTTTCAGTGTCCTCAACCTGTTCAAATGGGCAGATGGCTGGAGTGATTTTTGTCTTCTTTCCCTGAAATTGGTCTGTATGGATTGGAGATTAATATTTTTTACATAGCTGTGATTAGGTATGACATAGCAGTTATAGAAAACTGTAACACTTTTGCTGGCTAAATCAGAGGGCTGAATTTGCAGTGGTTATCTCCTTTTCATGTGAGCCTGTATTGCTTAGTCCTTGGTTCCAGAATTATAGACCGAGATAGATAATTGTTTTTTCATGGACAGAATGAACAAAACTTTTCTCCATCCCACCAATACCACCCCAGCCCCTGCTTTCTCAAAAATACATGTTCTCTGCCTGGGGCTGTTAGCTAAATACCCCGATATTTGGGGGCAAAACCCTGAGACATTGGAACTTGTGAAGGCCTAGGGCAGGACCTGATGATGCTACAAGGTTGATGATACAAGGTGCAGCCCCTGTTGATGTCATTAAAATTGAAACATTAAGCATCAGCCACTGTTGCTTGGGGTTTGCTATTCAAATAAACTGCACACACACACATAAACACTTTTCAAGACAATTATCTTGTCCTGAGATTCATTTTTCTTGCTTATCAACTTGAGAAGAGGGGCAGGCCAATTGCTGACTGTTTGGACTGGGTTCCAAAAATCATCTGCCTTCATCTTTCCTGTCTTTGTAAAGAAATCAAAGCAAACATATCAGCAGCGCCATGTGATACATTTTTCTCCAATTCTAGTACTCCTGGTGTAGCAGGCCTTCTTGGTTTACTGATAAATTTTAATAATCCAAATTTTAAAAACCCAATTCGCAAAAACCTGTTTTTCACTTCAACATTAACTAGGCAGTCTACCACGTTAGGTACAGGGCCAGCACTATCATTAGTTATATATAACAAAGCCAGCAGACCCGATGGGATTCCTGTTGAAATCTTTAAAGAAGGTGGATCTGAAGTGACACAACAACTCCACAGCCTCTGTGAGGTGCAAGGCATTCCTTGTAAGAAGCCCAACTTCATTAAACCTCAGACCAAATCATTCCTGATGGTACTATCTCTGAAACTACTCATTTCTATTATCCTGAGAACCTCATGAGATCAGGCTGGGATCTGCATTGTGACTTCAGATTTGTTCACCTTTGCTTAGACTCTAAGCCAGTTTACCAGCTGTTAGGATTTTGGGGAGTTGAAGTCCAAAACACCTGGAGGGCCGGTAATTGCCCACCCCTGGCTTAGAGTATGGTGAGCAAATATTGACTCTCAGGCTGGAACCAGTTCCCCTTTCTCTCCCTGGACCTTGTCATTCTGGAAACAGTGTGGAGAGTGGCTCAAGCTTCTCAGGGAGTTTCCAGACAATGTGAAAATCTGTACCAAAATGGGTTTTTAAAATCCGCTTTGGCGCAGATTCCCACCCCCACTACAAAACTGGGCATTCCCGGGGGAAGGGGTGGTTACATGCCTCACATGGTCATCATAACTTTCCTCCTTGCACACTCCTGGTGCAAGGAAATGGTGCACCAGGAAAATCCCTCCTTGCACTACTCCTAGCACATCATTTCCTCGTGCCAGGAGGGTGCAAGGAAGAAAGTTATGGTGGCCAAGTAAGCTTTCTTTATTTTTAGGGATAAATGGGGGGCTGGAGGGGGAGGGGATGGGTGCCATTCTGCTCCTCTGGGCTTTTGGAAATTCGAAGATGGGAGATGGCTGTGAGGACTCAATAGTTAGCATGGTCTTGAGGGATTTCAGTGCAAGCAGAAGCCACTCTTCTTATTAGCCATTTGAAGACTTCAGAGATTCAAATATCCCTGTTTTGTGAAGCACCTGGGTCTTTCTTAGGCAAGGACTACTAGATGTATCAGAGTCTCTATAGTTGAGGTGGTGGGCACTTTCCTAGGGCAAGAATATTTTCCCCAATGAGCTTTGGTGCTAGTTTCCTTATCCTGCTTGTCTCACAGTCCCACAATTCAGGGAATAATTGACTGTGCTTGGTCTTCACCCTCATTCTGAATGACCAAGTGGCAAAATAAATTAAAAATATTTTTTTGAGCAGGGAATTAAATAGCCCCTATTAATGATATCATGAGTCCTGGCATTAATGGTCCTCTTAGGCCCCTTCCAGACTGTCCCTATATCCCAAGATTGGATTCCCGATTATATGCTTATCCCAGATTATCTGGCAGTGGAGACTCATAGAATCCACTTTCAAGCAGATAATCTGGGATCAGATCCTGGGATATAGGGAAAATGTATTATCTTAGCACCATGTTTGGGGATAAATGTTCTCAAAAATCAAGTGCCATTATATTGTGTTCTTTGAAATCCATGACTGTGATCTAAAGAGGCAAGCTGGAGGAAGCATGTCTTTTATGATGATCACACAAACTCAATGAGTCTGTGCCATTGGGTTTTTTAAAATGAATTTTAATTGTATTTTTTGTATTTATCTCCATTTTAACCTAACATACACAATTGTTTTTATGTTATTTTTGTATTTACTTTGTTTTACATTGATCAAAGTGTGTGAATGTTAGCTGCCTTTAGTCTCCTCAGGGAGGAAGGCGGGGTATAAATAATGTTAGTAGTAGTAGTAGTAATACCCACCTTAGAAAGAGGACAGGTACAGATCTGGACTTGCCTCTGGCCACCTCAGTCCTTTCACACACTATGCCATTTTCGGCTGAGCCCCCAGCTTGGTTTCATTAGTTTGCCTTTGTGTTTTACAGAAGCCAGCCAGCAGCAGCTGTATGGCAATGGCACAGCGGCCGCTCAGTTCCTAGCCAAAAACCCTGTGAAATTAATCCACATCTCACTGAAATCCTACCCAGCATTCGGGTCACTGCCTCGTTCCAGCTCTGCGAAAGGAGGGATTCCACCATGATTTATTACTGGCCCCAATGCACATATTATTATGAAATGAGTTTATTACACTCTAAATCTCCTGTTAATGTGCTACTGTTTTAATCCCTTTATCCAATTTTCAGTCTCTCAGGCTTGGCTGCCATTCACTTGCACAAAACTCTCTATTCTGAAGGTTTTATTGTGCGATATCCATATTCATTTATTCTGTTTTAAGGCTGTATGGTATGGAGGTGTGGGAAGATAAAAGCCAGGGAGAAAGGATCAGTAAGGCAGGAAATGTATGTGAGGAGTGAGGCAGAGAAAGACTGCAAAAGCAGCAGTATAAAGGAGGAGAAGGAAGATGGAGCAGGAAAAGAGGGTAACATGAGTGAGAAGTCACTTACCCAAAATAAAAATGGTGATGGTGGGGAACAATAGAGGATGGCTGCAGAGGGGAGGAGGAAAAGATAAGAATATACATTCGTCTTTGATACTTGTAGAAGATAGTTCAGTGGGGCAAACCAATCCAGAATGAAGAAGCAGTTGTGCCCAAGGCACACAAAAGAGATAATAATAATAATAATATGTCCTTGCCCCCAACCCATGAAGTGAGGTGAGGCACAACAGGAACCACTGAGGGATCTATGCCAGCAATAGCATGTGTGTTCGTGCTAGATTTTTCTTTCCATTACTTAGTCCTATTGGCAAAATCACTTCTGAGTATTTCTTCCCTAAGAAAATCCTATGAAATTCATGGGGTCACCATTGTCAACAGGCAACATGAAAGCATACAGAGACACAAACATTGCAAAGTTCAAGACCTGTGAGAAACAATCCTCATGTCTCTAAAAGCATCATCAGAAGGTTCATGAAACAGTATGGACAGATTGTGAGGTTTTTTCTTCTTTGTGTCAGGAGCGACTTGAGAAACTGCAAGTTGCTTCTGGTGTGAGAGAATTGGCTGTCTGCAAGGACATTGCCCAGGGGACACCTGGATGTTTTAATGTTTTACTATCCTTGTGGGAGGCTTCTCTCATGTCCCTGCATCAGGAGCTGGAGCTGACAGAGGGAGCTCATCCACGCTCTACCCAGATTTGAACCTCTGACCTGTCAATTTTCAGTGTTGCTGCCACAAGGTTTTAACCCATTGAGCCACCGGGATACCTTAGGTTGTGGGGTTAAATTATCTCTTTCAAATATGCCTTTTAGACAAGCCTTTGCAAACCTTTTGAATTTTTATGCCATAAGCTGCTTTGAGTCCCATGCCAGGAGAAAAGTGGAATACAAAAATGGAATAAATGAACAAATAAACAGACTCTAGATATTCAAAACTAAAATTTATTTATGTTTTCATTTATTCCAGTCATATTCCATCTCTCTCCTGGTAAGTATAATTAAAACAATGTACAGCCTAACCACTAATATTAAAACATGTAAAAATACTGCAACCCTCATCAATGCTAAACTGCATGCCCAATGACCATCAAGGATCCAAAACATCTTGTGGGCATCAGGTGGGGGAAGGTTACCCAGTCAGTTTAGCTCAGTGGTAGCCAATTTTTATGAGAAAGCCAGGTCAAGCATTTAGAACATTAGGTTTTAGAACTTTATGACTGCTTGCACCTTACAGTCCAAAATCGAGTGTGATGTATTCCTATCATTTTATCAATATTTTATATCATGTTAGAAGTGACTTGAAAAACTGCAAGCCGTTTCTGGTGTGAGAGAATTGGCCGTCTGCAGAGATGTTGCCCAAGGGCACGCCCAGATGTGTTACCATCCTGTGGGAGACTTCTCTCATGTCCCTGCATAAGAAGCTGGAGGTGACAGAAATTGAATGAGAATAAGAAAATGCCACTTTTTCATATTTTTCAAGGTCACTGTTTTTCAAGTTCACTCCTGACTTTACACAATAACTCGGTGCTATATTTCCCATACTGTAATATGGCAGGGGAGGAGTTATCCATACATACTATAAATGGACAGCTGCAGAACTGTTTGCTGCCCTTGTAAGAACTAGAGAGAGAAGGACTTTCTAGTAGGTTAATATGGTACAAGCAAACCATTTGTAAAGGTTCAAAATCAAGAATATTATCTAAATTGGAAAGGTCAACTTGGATGACAGCATCATATTGAGTAGGAGAAAATGGTAGGAGAAATGGGTAGGCATTAAAAAAAAGTCCCTGGTTGAGAAAGGAACTGTTTCTGTGTCAGTGGTTCTCAACTTATGCGCCCCCAGGTGTTTTGGCCTACAACTTCCAGAAATCCCAGCCAGTTTACCAGCTGTTAGGATTTCTGGGAGTTAAAGGCCAAAACATCTGGGGACCCACAAGTTGAGAACCACTGCTAGATTATCCATGGCTTTGAGCATCCTGAGGAGGTAGTGTTTGAGGCATGCACAATGCTTGCCAATATAGGTTGAATGTCTGAAATGTGTGGGACCAATATTATTTTGGATTTTGTAATATTTGGTTATACCCAATGAGATATTTTGGAGAAGGAATCTAAGTCAAAACACAAAACATCACCAAGGGTGTTTTCTGCAACCGAACTTGCCTAACTCAGATTGGCCTTTTTAGTCATCAACGTGCTTGTAAAAAGCGTGAGATGAGTCCTTCCTAAGAATCTTCGTTCGTGAAGTAATGCCGAGAGAGAGAGTATACACATAGCCAGAAGGTAATTTTATACCCAATGTTTTAAATATGAAACAAGGTTTGTGTACACCGAACCACCTTAAAGCAAAGATGTCACCTCTCAGTCACCCATGTGGACAATTCTGGAGAATTCTGGTTTTCCACACAGGGGACACTCAACTTGTACTTGTTATTTTTTAAATCAAAAACTGTAAGAAATGGAAGTATGATGTCTTAAGAAAAGAGTTCAGAATGTGCAGATAGTGTAGATAGTAGATGAAATCTGTGAAGTTTATCCAAAAAAGCAAAATCTAATTCTGATCCCTGTTACTGTCCAGTGGAAAGTACTGTGAGAGGAGAATGAAATTCAGAACATATTAATTAGTCTATTTTCTAGTTCATTAATACATGGGTGTGAAAGGTGTTGAACTTCATTTTTTTGAAATGAAAGGGATGCAGTTATTGTCCTGAGGATGTGTCCATTTTTACCTATTGATAGTCAAGGAAATGTGCATACAAGATGCTGTATTAGAGAGAGGGCTCAGATTCCTTGAGTTATAAAAGAAAACGAAATCTCCAGTCCTCAGTATAGGAAATTTGGGAGTTGAAGGAATCCTCCACATTTGCAGCAGAAACATCTTTAATGCCCTACTTTTCCTTAACTTTTCCTTAACTCAGTTCATAATATGAAAAGAGCCTGATATAACTGTAACCCCATTACCATTCATTTATAGTTTGAACCTGGAGGAATTTCCATGAAGTTATTCTCATCAGCATGTTTGTTACTTTGTCTGTTCCTACACTCTACTTATGAATGGGGTAAGTGTGGCCAATAGATCATATGCAGTGTCTGAACGTCATGTTTTTGATCTCTGAAGCTCCTTTGGTGGTTGCTCGAATTTCCTCAATCCCCCTCATTTTTTTTGGATATGATAGTTGTGTGATTTTCTATATGAATCTTTACTAAACTGTGGTTTGCCTTCCATGCAGAACTCTTCCAAATTTCCTATATTTAGGTTTGAATGCTCACATCCTCCTTTTCCTTCAACCCAGGCATGTAGCCAGGGGGGGGGGGGCTTAGGGGGCTTTAGCCCCTCCCCCCGAAATTCTCAGGGTGGTTCATGAGAAGGCCTTACTGGTACATTATTTAAACTGTTATGTTTATTCATATCGTGATCTGATCACCATGCTCATTATATCCCACATTCATGGGGTTATTGGGATAACAATACAAAAGGTTTGGTAGGGTAGTCCCTCTCTTACTCAGACTCAGCCCCTCCCGAATCAAACTCAGCTCCCCCCCTAATCAAACTCCTGGCTACAGCCCTGCTTCAACCAGATCAAAAATCCATTTATAAACATTAGACATGATTAGGTTTAGTCGGAATCTTCGTAATTTGGAATAAATTCAGAAAGATTTCCTTTTTGAAGCGATTTTGAAGTTTTTAAGGAAATTGGAAATCCCTTTGCCCTTCCAAAGCTTTCTCCGCCATTTCTCTTACGAATCAGTAAGTGAGTTGGAAATGATTCAGCTTTCCCCCTACTTCTGTTTCCTGGCCTTAGTTCAATCCAGAGAAGCCTTCTAAACCAGTGTGGATGGATTCCCTTCCTTTATTTCCCTCCTGCGTCAGTCTTAAGTGAGAGAAGCGCTTTTAACCAGTGTGGATGGATTCCCTTCCTTTCCTTTCCCTCCTGTGTCAGTCTTAAGTGAGAGAAGCGCTTTTAACCAGTGTGGATGGATTCCCTTCCTTTCCTTTCCCTCCTGTGTCAGTCTTAAGTGAGAGAAGCGCTTTTAACCAGTGTGGATGGATTCCCTTCCTTTCCTTTCCCTCCTGTGTCAGTCTTAAGTGAGAGTGTGGAATTCCCTTCCTTCCTTTCCTTTCCTCCTGTCGCTTTTAACCAGTGTGGATGGATTCCCTTCCTTTCCTTTCCCTCCTGTGTCAGTCTTAAGTGAGAGAAGCGCTTTTAACCAGTGTGGATGGATTCCCTTCCTTTCCTTTCCCTCACGCTTCCATCTTAAGAGAGAGAAGCAGTTTTAACCAGAGTGGATAGATTTCTTCCCCCCCCCATTTCTGGAGTAAAACAACTACTTTCAAAGTAAAGACCACCCAATGAAACCATTAACGAAGAATTTTCAAGTCTTAGAAGTTTCGCAAAGTTTTGAACTTTTTTCTGTGAAAATTGGAATTGACTTTAGATCCGAACCACAAGCGCCCTCTACATCCGAAACGGGTTTTGAACCTTTCTTTTGAACCTTTTAAAAAACAAACAAACAAGCCTAATAAACATGTATATAATCCTCCACTGACATTAAGAATTAAACATAGCTTTCTTTGTGATTTCAGCTCACTGCAGTTGGTATAATAAACACTACTAGACTATTATCATGTTTACTGGATATCTGTGTTCCAGATTTTCAACTGCAACAAGACCTTTAGCGTGCTAATAACTGGTGTCAATCTTGGTTGACAGCACTAAATATCAGTGGTTGGGTAGTTCCCAGCATCTAGGGCAGGCATGGGCAAACCTTTTTGGTGGGGACCACATTGTGGACCAGGGCAGACAGGCAGGGTTGGGTTGGACTGAGCCAGATGCCTGTCCTTTCCCTGGTTTTCTTCCCAGCCTGGGAATGTGGCAGGTTGTAGTATTCTCAGGCTGAGAGGAGGAAGATACACACTGTTGCCAAGAGCTCCCCAGAGAGCTCTCGGCAGCCACGTGTCTCTGCTTTGGCCCAGCCTGGAGATATGGCAGGCCACCACATCCATATGCTGGGAGGAGGGCTGAGTCAGATGAGAGGTGGAGGGCAGAGCCCAAGTGGTCACAACAGGCCCACAGGCCTGGGTTTCCCCATGCCGGATTTAGGATCTGTAGAGCTTGGGAAAAGCCAGTGGTGCATCTTCATAATTTTAGGAATTCTGGCACCACATGCACTGATCACTCTGTAAAAAACATCAGAATGCTTGACAAATCTTTAAGGTGTTCCAAGCATCCATTTCTCACCTGTAATCTTGGCCACATCTTATTAAAACATAGTAGACTAAGGCTGAAATTAAGTGGTAGTGCACATTTGCCCTGAACTCACCACCTTATTCCCAACCTAAAATTCACAGTGTGTACAAGTAGAGGAGTTAATGTTAAAACTAATGAGGGGAACTATACTACATGAGGGTGGCGCCAGCTTTACATAGTGTTGGGCTATTCCTGCCCTGAGATCTGACCATGGTTGTGAACAGGATGTCAACTGGCCCACTGACAGCTTTTTTGGAAGCTGTTTGCTCACCCTCCAACCTCCATGGCCTCTCTGTCTTTCCCACTACTCATTTCCTTGTGGTAATTGCTTTTCCTTGTTGTTTTTTGCCTCACTATCCTTCATGCCCTCTTTTTCTCATCCCTGTACCCCCACATATGCCCCCTCCTTCACTTATCCTCCTTTGTTCTTCCTCCTTTCTTCTTTTCTAAGCTTCTCTCTCCCTCCCACTCCCTTACTCCTTTCCCCTTCTCTTGCTGCTCCCTGTAATGTCAAGCAGTTCCTTCTCCACTGTGACACAGAAGCCTGTACCACTTCCAAGGCTCCTGCTGTCAGCTGGGGAATAGATAAAGATAAATGATATTATGTTAAATTCCACTTAATGACAAATTTTTAATTTTCTGAACATGGTCATTTTCTGGCTAGTGAATCAAGTGTAGGGAGCTAATTACATGAAGATCTGAACAAAAATAACTCCTAATTTTCAAGGATAATGGAAGAGAAATGTTGGAGATTAATGGCACTATTTATCTTTTTTAAATTTCTATCTTTCTCTGTGATAGCAGTGCTCCCCAAGGAAAATATTCATAAAATGAAATTGAAGTCGTAACTTAATAGGTTATTAAAATTTTTGAGTGCATATCACTTTCCTTCCGCCGCACTGTAAATTTAAATTGAAGTTTGCAGCTCCCCGAGTCACCAGTGGAGGTTTTTTTTTATGATGGCACAATAGAGGGAAACATGCATCTTTGTCAAGAGGTATTTGCTATTCTAATTTTATGGCAGGCCGGATTATCAGAAAGGAATGTCAGAGTACGGGGAAGCTGACAACACCACAGCCTTAAGCCATGTGTTTCCATTAGTGCCCAAAGCCGTCCAGGGGTTTCTCTGGACCGTTATTTTCCATTTCAGTCTTTTATCTTGATTTAAAGTGAGGGCGCTGAAAATTCAGCTCCTGTCATTTTTCTCTCTGTCTCCCAACACACATCCTCTACTTCTCTCTCTCTCTTTCTCTCTCCCTTTCCTTCTATTTATCTTTCCTTCTCTTTTCTTCTGGGCACTGACTTCCTTTTCTGATGCTTTTCACCCCACCTTACCAACTGGACCTTGGTCAATAGGAAGATAGTTTGGGAAGGGAGGGGTGCAGAAATGTTTAGCGTAAGAACACAGTTGTGATTGTGTTACCCCCTCAATACTACAGTCTGGAGCTGAAGTTACTGGGGAAGGATTTTCAGAAAGATTCTCCCAATACTGGTATCAGATGGTGCAAACAAGCAGAAAGGCACAATGCCCCATTCCCAGTTTGTGACCTTGTGTCTCAGCTGGAGCACAACTCCAGGGAATCTTCTTATGGCAGCCTCAGCTCTATTCTAGTCAGACACAGAGTGTCATTGGTGGGTCCAAATATTCTGTGATGATGTACTTTGGATTCTGCTTTGGCTCTACTAGCAGTAATGGTTGAGACAACATCTCTCAGGTCAATGCTCTGGTTTGCCTGGGTGCTGCTGTGCACAAATTCTGAAAATCTGTTTCCCTTTCCAAACATTCATCAGTTTTTCCTGCAGATAGGTCAAGGGGGTGGTAGAGCTCTTTAACATGGAAAGTTGTGTGGCGTTAGAGATGGTGAGATACTGCAAGAAGTTCAATGCAAACTACATTTTTGATGGGAAAATTGAAGCAGAGATTTGAATGATAACCCAGTACTGGACTATACATAGTTAATCTCTTACTCTGAGATGATCCAGACCAGGGGTGCTCATTAGGTAGCTCGCGAGCTACTAGTAGATCTTCAGCCCTCTTCCAGGTGATCTTCGGGCCTCACCAGCCGGATGGGGCGCTCCTGCCATGCGCGCACACACTCTGCGCGCACATGCGCTCCTGCTGCTGGCTTTCGCTCTCGCGGTGCTTCTTTCACCTGCGGGGCATTGCAGGAAGAAGGAATCACGAGGTGGGGCCTCTGGAGGGAGCGCCCTGCCTCTCTCTCATCCAGAAGCAGCTGTGCAGCCTCCGTTGCCAGCGAGACAGGCAGGGTGGAGCGCTCCCTCTGGATGCCACACCGTGTGCTTTCTCCTTCCTGCATTGCCCCGCAGGTGGAAGAAGCACTGCGCAGGTGGAAAACAGTAGCAGGAGCTCGCGCGGCAGCGGGGGCAGGTAGATCTTTTGGACTTGGTTGCTTTAAGAGTAGCTCGCATGCTGAAAAAGTGTGAGCACCCCTGATCCAGACCTTCCACATGGTAACATCACCCACAACAGGCCCTGGACTTGGGAGTACTGTGATCCAAGAGGTGAGCAATATCCAGTCACTGACACACTGGGAGAGCATTGTCGAAAGGGTCAGTGGTGCAGACACTGGGTTGCTAAAGAGCTTCCTGACTTGGGACCCGGGTAAGAACAATGTGAGACATAGAGTCTCAGCTGGATTCCTCAGAGAAACCAAGACCTTCTCCAGTAAGGACTTAATGTTTCCAGCTCACCAACACAGGCACATTTGATATGAAACAGTTGGGTGAGGTTGAGGTGCTAGACTGTAGAATAGAGAATAAACTCTATAAGGTTCTCAAGTATTCAGGTAAGGGATGGAGCACCAGAAAAGTAGGCCTGGGAGACTAGATTTTTTTTTGGATGAGATGGATTATTTACATCAGAGGTATCAAACTTGTGACCTTCCAGATGTTTGGGTCTCCAACTCTCAAAAGCCCAAGCCAGCTTGTCCAATGTTTGGACAAGCCTTTGAGAACGTCTAACAATTAATTACAGAGTACTGCACTTTCGTCCCATGCTCTAGTTCAGTGGTTCTCAATTTGTGGGTCCCCAGATGTTTTGGCCTTCAACTCCCAAAAATCCTAACAGATGGTAAACTAGCTGGCATTTCTGGGAGTTGTAGGCCAAAACACCTGGGAACCCACAAGGTTGAGAACCATTGCCCTAGTTCATGAGCTACAACTTGCACTATCCTATTCCCTTGTTCCTGGTTATGGTTGGCCATGTTTTACAACTGTTATCACCTTAGGTTATTGGGTGCTGTTTTGAGTTTAAATCATTGTTTTATATGCTAGTGGGTTTATCTTTTATTGTTTTGTGTGTTTATTTTATGTGTTGTATTAAGCACATTGTGCCATATGTAAGCCGCCCTGAGTCAAAGGCTTTCATGGTCAGAATCACTGGTTTGTAGTAGGTTTTTTGGGCTGTATGGCCATGTTCTAGAAAAACCTACAACAAACCAAAAATAAAGTTATAAGAAGAAGTCCAAAACAACTAGAGGTCCACAAATTTGACACCACTGATTTAGATCTAGTGTTTGTGTATATTCTTAGTTATTTTATGTTCCAGCATTGAATGCTTACCGCGTATATGTTGTGCCCCTCCCTGAGTCCCCTTTGGGGTGAGAAGGGTAGAATATAAATGTTTCAAATAAATAAATAAATAAATAAATAAATAAATAAATAAATAAATCCATTCTAGCCTGGTTGTTGGTCACAGACAATTATGGTCACCTTGGCTGATGTCATTTATTGGGAATTGGACAGGATAAATGTGTCCCTGCTGGGTTTTTCTAGACCTTTCAGCAGCTTTCTAAACTATCAACTCAGTAGCTTTTAATATCAAGTGCCCTGCTCTAATGATTGGTTTCCATTTCCATATTTAACATATTAACTCAATAATAACAGTATCGAATTACATCCAACTCTATTTCTTCTTTCCATCTAACTCCAGATGTTGTCTTTGAGGTAAAACAGTGTCTATTCATAGCAATTGATTTGATGAAAAACTTAATCCAGACAAGACAGAGTTTATCATGACCATTTCAGATAGATCAGGGAACGCCAATTCAGACTTTCCTGAAGGGGGTTAAATTTCCTCTGAAAGTACAAGTTTACAGTTTGTGTGTGCTCTTGGATTCATCTCTAGGCCTGAAAGCCAAGGTTTCTCTGATGTCAGGGAGGTATCTGGACATTCAGCCTATCTAACTAAATCATTGTCAAGACTATGTTTGTTGCGACAGTGTTGGCACAAATGTGGCGAAATTAGCTCTTTCATGCATATGTGGTGGGCCTGTGACAAGATACAAAACATTTATAATAAAATAAAGAAAGAGATGGAAGAACTGACAGGGAAAAAGTAGAGTTGAATAAAAGGGATTTTTTATTCAGAAAATTGAGGGCAAGAGAAGCACTAACAAATGGACAGATATCATAAAACGTGATAGAAACAACCCAAGCAACTGGACTCTTGGACTGGAAAGAGCAGGAAAAATGAGACTGTGTGCTCCAGGATTATATTTTCGAAAGGAGGATGAAATACAGGCTGTTGTAAGAAGAATTGGGACTTGAAATGGGGAACTCATAGCTAGAGTAAAAGGAAAAAGAAAACATAAAGAACTAAAGAACTAAATCACACTCTCTTCACGATTGATCAATTCAAAAACTCGAATTGAAGATACAACTGTTCCCAGTGGGTGGGGGATAAAGGGGGAGGGGCAGAGAAAGAAAAACTGTTGGACACAAGTGGTTCACAAGGGTGGAATTGGTATTGGTAAGGTTAAGTAAATAAGATACATTATATTGAGTGAAAATGTAAGTGGAATTTCATTATCGAGATTTGTATTACCTTTACCTACTTGTGTCTACAATTATTTTTTTAAAAAAAGAGATGTATCTGCACAGTTGATATTTATCTCTTTCCTAAACTGGAGTCCATTTTCAGGGTCCACTTTTGACTACCCCTCATTCTGTTTACTGGGAAGTTACTTGAATTGGGAGGAGTGCTGCCTTTTTCATCTGGCAAAAAATTGGCCCATTGGCTACAATGGGGAACTTTAAATTAATCTTTATTGTGATTTTTGCATACAAAATTCATTTAAAATAATTTTAACAAGGTGCAAATGAATAGAGAGAGTGATACTGTTGGTGTTAAACTGTAGAGTTGAACTTAAAATAAAATGTAAAGTAACAGAAAGAAGAAAAGAAAAAGAAAAAGAGAAGAAAAGAAAAAGAAAAAGAGAAGAAAAGAAAAGAGAAAAAATGAATGAATGAGGAAAAAATGAAAAATGAAAATGATAAAAGTAAAAGTAAGATTCGGCCCATTGGCTACAATGGGAAATTTTAATGGCTTAATCCTCAATCATTTTAAGGCCTATCTGCATGAAACCTATCTCAGTTTTAGACCCCATTTACAACTGCCAAGTTTCAGAACAATTAACCGGTCTACTGATATTTTTAGAATTATTTTAAATTTTTACCATAACATTTTAAAAATAAGACAAACTGCAAGAGTAGTTGTAGTCACTGGTTGTGTCCATTCTCAGACAATCAGAACATGGACACAAACAGGCCTTTTATTGGCTGAGAAACGGAGAGAGAGAAAAACTTCAACTCCCATCATGCTAAATGACAAACTCAATACCCACCACATGCAAGTGCTGCTGGGAAAGCGAGTTCCCAGCAGGGCCCTCTCTGGAGAAGGAGCCTAGGGAACATTTTCAAAAGAAATGGACACTTCGCTGCCAGGGAGGGAGCAAAGATGCTGCAGGTAATCCCATCTTCTCCAGGAGGTCTGGAGCAGACTTAACTCCATCCTCTCTAGTAGCCAATAAATCTGTCTTTCTTGATCTGTTTTGCTCAGCTTTTTTGTTCCCTGCTCCCCATTCTGTTTTTGGGGGATTACATGAAACCAACTACTGAATATTACAAATAACTTTGGGTCAAACTGATCTGGGCCCAAGCCTACTGGATATAGAACAAAACTGTTTTGTTTTCCCACATTAAAACTGTAATCCCTACCCGGGCATAATACCATAGTGAAGCTGATGACTAAATGGATATGTATAAGACTGGGTTTAAGAGTAACACATCATTATTACAGAATTTGGAATACAGCATTTTATGGCTGAGAGTGTTGCATGTAGGACTGTGTTCTGGCTCCTCTGTCACCAACCCCAGGACTCACTGAGGCATTGTGATAGTTTTTTTTTCAATTTTTTCCAATTTTTTCCAATTTTTTTTGAATTTTTATTTATTTTTTAAAAACTTTTTTGGGGGGTCTGGATCTGCTGCCCCCCAAAGGTGCCACCCTAGGCCCTGGCCTAGGGTGGCCTTATGGGTAATCCGGTCCCGCCCCAAATATTTTTGGCCTACAACTCCCAGAAATCCCAGCCAGTTTACCAGCTGTTAGGATTTCGAGGAGTTGAAGGCCAAAACATCTGGGGACCCCAGGTTGAGAACCCTTGCCATAGGTGGATGTAGAGAACATCATCCACGGAGATCTACTAGGATCATTTGGGGGTCTTAGCCTGTTCTGGGTTTGATAGGAGAGCCCAATACTTGTCCAGTTCTCTCTGCTCTATAACCACAATGGAAGGGCCACAGGAAGGGCCACTGACAGCATTCCAGCCTGTGTCTGTATTTGATAAGAATACCTACCTTCCATTCTTAGGGGCAGATGCATGTGGATTTTTTCCCATTCAGATAGATAATATTCAGCAGACAGGGAATGGTAGGATTTTTTTTAAAAAAGCCCAGACATGTTTTGTTCAATATATGAAACTAGAGAAATACTGCTAAAGCGATCAGTGTCATTCTGTCAAATTTGCAGCTGGTTTTCTTATAACTATATGGACACATCTTTTGTTTGGCATCTTCTTGAATCTTTAAGTAAGGAAAAGATATGCTCCCCGGAATTCATTTTCCAGTTTCTGGCAGGAGAAATGTAGAGAAACATTTGATTTTTGAGTTTTTATTGTGGATTTTCTTCATCAACTTATATTGATAACAATTTCAGTTGCATCTAGCTATATAAAATATATTTTCAATGTATTTATTACTTCCATCAATTTGAACTCCTTGGGGGACTTTATGTCTTTACTCCAACAGCAGCAAAAGTGGGTGGGATGATGATGAATGATGTTATTTCAGTCACAGAGATAGGCACTCTTTAGGAAGCAACTGCAAATCCAGTAGTGATCTAAAAACTAAGGTCTTCCCAGAGTCATAGAATATTTTCCCCACCTCCATCCTGTGCGATCACTCAGAACTAACTATGAGAAGCAACTGAGTACAAGAATGAACTTGAATGTATTGGGCGTAGCTCGCCATTCTGAGAGATAGTGCCATAGCTCCATTTCGTCAGTCTCTTCCCTTGATTAATAACACTATGTAACAAAATTTAGAAAAAATTCTGTTCCTGGTTTGAAAGGACCATTTTCTGTTTAATTGTACAGTACATACTTTGAAAGTAGTTGTTATACTCCAGAAACTTTGCTTTTGTTTTTTATCCTTCTATTTACCTGAGACCCAAACGTTTGTAATTTTCCTTAATGAAAATATGCCATTTTGAACCTTTCACAACAAAGTTTTTGCAGTTTAGTAAATTTTCCATGATTTTATGATAGAACCAATTAGGAAATAACATTTATAACCCAGGAACAAATATCACGTTACATAGTGTAATCAACCGTAAGAGTGATAAGTCAGAACAGAATGAAAAATAATCTGCAAAGAAAAAAGTGAAGTTTACAAGACATAATAAACCATTAAAAAGATACTGTCATTCAGGGAGCAAAGGAACTGAGGAAAAGTGAGTCCCCTCCCTTTCACTGAAAATGCTTTGTTTCCTGAATTGCAAAGAACCAGGAAGTAAAAAGCAGACAGTGGTGGCAGGGAGGGTGTTTTGTCATTTTAGGGGAGCAATGGGTGCTAGGGACAGAAAGGCACTGCCATTCCAGCTTCCCAGACTGCCTGAGCCCAAGAATGTGAGATGGCTATGGCAATGCAATCCTGGATCCCAAATTGTCTGTCCCTGCTGACCTAGCACCAGGAAAGGCTCAGCACTTGCCACAGGATTCAGATCTTTCCTTGTGATTTTTTAAACCAGGGGTCAAGCCACATTAAGTGGCTTACCCTGGGTTCAAGTGCATTAGCGTGCGTGTGTTGTATGGATGCACCAAACTAATGCTATTCCTACACTGCATTATATGGCAATGTAGATTAGGCCATATAACTTTTATGGGATACAATGAAGGAAGTCACAAGAGGCAATTTTATAAAGGAAGGCTCAAAGATGAATAAAAAGAAACAAAAGTCAGAAAAGAGAAACAAAGCAAAATAGGGGGATTGATAAAAGAGCATAAAAACACAAGTAGCAAGGAAACATGGGCAAAATTATGCCAAGGAAAATCAAAACTAGAATATCTAGAAATAGATAAAATTGACTATTTAAAAAGGCCCTACTATGAATTTAGCAAAAAGATATACAAAATAACTATCCAATGCTCTTAAAAATAATTTTGCTTGATAATGTGTACATTAAATATCATTTATGAGTCAGTACAAAAATCCAGTCGCCATAATATCACTAGATGCTATGAAAACCTTTGACCATGTTGAGCACAGATACTTGATAGAACTTTTAAAAGAAATAAACATCAAAGATAAGTTTGAAACAATTATAAAACAACTGTATAAAAATGTAAAAGATACAGTAAATGTAAATTTGCCATCCAGTAGTCACCATCTGCTTGCCCACATAAAACCACATTTAATAATTTAGAGCTAATGTGGTAATAGTAGGCTTTTGTGGGTAGTCAGCCTCTCCCCTACCAATATCCCCATTGCCTTGGCACTATAAGAGGGTTTCATAAGACCTGTCACTCTCCTAGCTGCATTGTATCAAAGCAACGGTGTAGTAATGGTGAGGAGGCAGACCATATTTTCGTTTTTGCGGACCACTGCTGGTCTACGGACCACAGGTTGGGAACAAGTGCTATAGAACCATGAGCAGAGATTATATTTATGTTTTAATTTAAAACATAACAATTAAAATATTTTAGTTTATATATTTATATATTTTTGGAATATTGTTAACATAAAAACATAGCACATCTTGAGTCTAGGAGCTATAAGCCTATTCCTCTATTCCTATATTCAACAGAAACTAAAAGAATGGTCAGTACTAGCATTATTGAGCAGATTAGTAGGCCTGTTTGATCCATGGTTCTAAATGCTTCAAAAGTACTTACAAAACAAAAGTTCTGATGGTGAACATTACAGAACTCTAACAAAACTTTCAAAATTTCATTATAAATGGCAGTTCCTAATTGGTTCTGACTTAAAAATCGCCAATAATGAAATAATAATGACATTTTGATAACGTTCTGAAATGTTCACCACCAGAACTTTTGTTTTGTAAGTACTTTTGAAGCATTTAGAACCATGGATCAAACAGGCCTACTAGTAGTAGTCAAAGCTGACATTTTACATATATATATATATATATATATATGTGTGTGTGTGTGTGTGTGTGTGTGTGTATATATATATATAACATATATATCAAACCACCTGTATGCAATAGGAAAAGCAAAATTTTTAAATTTTTCAAAAATCTTGGAAAAGTTCATACCAGTAGGAAAATTTGTAATTTTTTAAAATAGTACTAAATATGGTCACCCATTGTGGGAAGGGTCAGCCCTACCTAATCTAGAACTCTATTACAGTGCTTTCCAATTGGTCAAATTAGGACAATTTGCAAAAGAGGTGGATTCTATTGCTTGGATATGATTAGAGAGAAGCACATTATTTAATCACCAGGCACATAAAGTTAATAATCCATGAGAAAAAGTAGGGAACCCATGCACAGAAGACTAAATCTGGCCACTCTAAAGGAATGAAACTTGCTTGGGAATCAAACTTGTGAAAAAAAATACATTTATTTATTTATATATTTATTTATTGTTTGGTCTTGTATGCCGCCACTCCCCGAGGGCTCAGAGAGGCTCACAACAAAATATAGATCACCATAAAACAGAATTAAACATTAATTAATACCAAGTTAAAAATTCAAAATTCAGATTTTAAAGACCAACCGAAACAGGTGGGTCTTGCAAGCCCTGCGAAAGGCTGATAGGTATCGCAGAACATTGACTTCAGCTGGCAAGGCATTCCAAATAGATGGCGCCACGATGGAAAAGGCTCTGTGCCTCGTAGATGTTAGGCGAATAGTTTTTAAGCTGGGTACTACTAATAAATTCAGATCTTTGGAACGAAGCAATCTCTGGGGTTGGTAGGGGGTGAGATGGTTCTTCAGATACATCGGCCTTGGACCATACAAGGCCTTGAAGGTTAGTACCATCACCTTGAAAGTGATCTGGTGCTCGATCGGCAACCAGTGAAGCTGCTGTAAGATGGGAGTTATATGACATCTCACTGGGGCCCCAGTGAGAAGCCAAGCAGCAGCATTCTGGACGAGCTTAATTTTCTGGGTCACTGACAAGGGTAGTCCAATGTAAAGGGCGTTACAGTAATCTAATCTTGAGATGACCGTGGCCTGGATCACCGTGGCTAGGTCGTCTCTAGACAGATAGGGGGCCAGCCGCCTAGCCTGCCGCAGATGGAAAAAGGCGGTTTGAAAATTATTTGGAGAACTTAATTTGGGAAAACCTACCCTACAAATCGGTATTAGCTCAAATTAGAGTGAACACATTGAAAACTATGTATAGATAGTATTCCTATCTAATCAATTTGTACAGGATTTATAACAGAGTATCAAAACTTTGCTGAAGATAATGTAGAACATTAAGAGATTTGAACCATATATGGCGGTCATGTCAAGTGATACTAAAGTTTTGGGAAGAGATCTTAACCAAGACAAGCCAAATAAAAGAAGAAAAAGTTCACTTTAGAGCAGTGTTGCTCAACCTGGGGGTCAACCTGGCAGGAATCTATAAATGTCTATAACTGTGTGTGTGCAGGGGGGGAGGGGGGAGGAATGGATGGGATCATCATAGGCAACAAGAAGAAAAAGACTAACCACACAATCCTTTGTGGCTATGCAAAACAAACCCTTCTGACTGGGGATGCCAAATCAGGGCTGTGCCAGAAGCTGAAATTTCAGATCATAAACCTGAGACCAATGGACAATCCCTTCTGATTTTACAGGAGTAAGGCCCTGATGATGTCAACGAGCATGAAGTTAAACACCAACTACATTTGCAATCTGGTCTGATCTGGGTTTAAATAACCTGGATCAGACCTGACTTCTGTCCCCACACCAGCAGAAAACACATACTTTCCTGCAGGGGTGGTGGGTGGTGATGTCCAGATGCTCTGCTGGACCTTCTAGCAGGGCACCTGGAAAGCAAGAAACCCCCCCAGAAAACCCAAAAATTATTTACCTGGCCACCAGTACCTGGCTGCCAGCCCTCTCCTGCCCCCTTCTCCTGGCATGTAATTTCTATGTGCCAGTGTAGCACCCATGGGTCCGTTCGTGCCACTGGGGGCGATGCTCCGGGGGTCCCGTTGGCATTGGGACCCGCACAGGCTGGAAGGGACTCGGAGGATGAGTTGGAAGGCCCAGAGCAAGATTGGTCAGCCATACCTTTGCCCAGTTCACCTGTAGAGAGCTTAGCCTGGGATCCCGGCTGGGAGCATTCTCCCGGGAAGGAGCGGACCAGGTGGAGATGGGAGACAGCGAAGCAGATAGCGGAGATAGTTATGAATTCCCAAACGGCCGAGGTTCCCAAGAGCTAGCCGAGCAGCAGATGGAGGCTAGCGGCTGGGAAAGTCCAGGGGAGGCTGCTTCTCAGGAAGATAGCGATACTAGGCTGGCTGAGCGGGGCCGTTCTCACAACAGGCGCAGGGACATAGAGGAGGGCAGGAGGAGCTGGCATCTGTCCCTAGACCGTCACCGTTCGGAAAGTAGAGACTGGAGACGCCGGGCCCTAGATCGTCGGGGTTCCAGGCCGAGGGATTAAGAACGGCCCCGTGGGAACTGATCCTCAGTTCTCCGGCCACGTCTGATCTGAAGGGCGTTGAAGCGGAGTGAATCTTGGAGCCTAGTTTGGCTCGCCTTGAACCAAGACCTTGCCTTGTATTGGATTCGCATTGGTGCGGATCCCTTGCTACGTTCCGGAGTGAATCCGGGAGCCTTGCCAAGCTTTTTACCACGCTTGCCTTTGAAACTACCTTTTGGAACTTTGCTTACTTCATTGAACTGCAGCTTCGTGCTGATTGCTTTACCATATGAACTTTATTAAGTGAATTGCTTTTTGGATCTGTTTTTATTCAATAAACATAGTTAGCCTTTGCTACGTCTCCGTGTGTGTGTTAAAGGGGCAGTCCTAAGTCGGTGATTGTGACAGTTGGCCGGAGAACTCCCCGAACCCCTTTTCGCACCACGGACGCGTACAGGAACCGCCGGCAGCGCACCCAGGCTCCCATCGTCCCCACTGTCGCCATGGCAAACTTGACGGATCAGCAAGTGGTGGCGTTGCAGCAGGAGGTGGCGGAGTTGCGAACCCGAGCGGGGCGGCACCCGTCGGTGAATGCCCCGACACGTTTCAATGGACATCCGGCGGCGGTGGAAGTTTTTATTGCCCAGGTTAGGATGTACCTGGAGCTGCGGCCCAACGAGTTTGCCACCCCCCGAGCCCAGGTGGGGTTCGTGTTCAACTGCATGGAGGGGATGGCAGCGACTTGGGCAACTTCCCTCATCAATGCAGCGTCTCCTCATGTGGCTACTTTGGACGCTTTCCTGTTGGCGATCCGGGCGACCTGGGGACCTCCCGTCAACGAGGACCTGGCGGAACGGGATTTGGCGCGGCTGAACATGAAGGACATGTCCTTGGCCCAGTACATTTCCCGTTTCCGAGTGTTGGCCAGCCAGACCAAGTGGCAAGTGGCGGCCTTGCGCTATACGTATCTAGCGGGACTCTCGCCCGAGCTCCAACAACAGATGTTACAGCTGCCCCGGCCGGCCGACCTGGAGGAGGCCATCGCCCTGAGTCTGCGGGCGGAGGCGGCCACGCAACACAAGAGGAGGTGGGGGGGCGGCCCAACGGAGAAACCGCCGAGCAAGCGGGAGGCCGGGACCGGCCAGTTTGTGCCCCGCCAGATTCCTGCTCCCACTCCTTTTGTGGATGACTCTGAACCGATGCAACTGGGCACGGTGCGGCCTAAAGTGGACGCCGCCGAAAAGGCCAGGCGCCAAAGACTTAACCTTTGTTGGTACTGTGGGGGCTCGGGTCATTTTTCTCGTGATTGCCCCCAGAAACCGCGTGGGAAGGCCCCTCGCGCCTCTGCAGCGGTGGCCAGCCCCCCGGAGCCTGAGGAAGCCCTTCAGGCGGCGGGGGAAGGGTCCGGCCGAGTGTAAGAGGGTTCGCTCACTCGGCCGCCGTCGCTCACCTTCCTCCGGAACCCAAGACTGGGCAACTGTTCCTTGTTATGGTCACCCTTTGGTCTCCCGAGAAGGGGCCGCTGATGGTCCATGCCATGATTGACTCGGGGGCTACCAACAATTTCATTGACGCAGACTATGCCCAGTCTGCTGGATTACAATTTCTGGATCTTCAAGAGCCCAAGGGCGTTCAGACTATTGATGGGAGACCCTTGAAAGCTGGGGCTGTGACCCAGTATACCGCTCCCACCAGGATGTGGACTAGTTCTCACAAGGAGGAGACTCCTTTCTTTGCCAACTATGGATACCATCCCCGGTTCTACCCTCCCGTGACTCCATCGGGGGAGGTGCCGGTGGCGGAGGATTGGCTGCGGGAGCTCGCTGCACTTCAAGACTTGCTACGTACTCAATTGGACCAGGCCAAGGCTGACTACAAGCGGATGGCTGATCGGCGGCGCCAGGAGGGTCCTGACATCCTTGTGGGGGATCGTGTTTGGTTGTCTACCAAGAACTTGCCCACCCAACGCCCGAGCCGCAAATTGGATGCGAGATTTTTGGGCCCCTACAAGGTGTTGGAGAAGGTGGGCCCTGTTTCCTTCAAACTACAACTCCCAGCGGACATGAAACTACACCCGGTGTTTCATCGCTCCTTGCTCCGCCCAGCGAAGGGTGCGGCCTGACGTGGCGCAGCCGCCTCCTCCCCCGTGATGCGGGAGGGCGGAGAGGAGGTCGAGGTGCAGGACATCTTGGATGCCCGCCTCCTTTACAGGAAGTTGGAGTACTTCATTGACTGGAAAGGTTTTGGCCCGGAAGAACGTGCTTGGGTCAAGGCTCGAGATGTACACGCGCCGGAGCTGGTGGCTCGTTTCCACCGCAAGTACCCTGACAAGCCCAAGCCCCGGGGGCGGCCCAGGGCGGGCCCTGAGGGGGGGGATAGTGTAGCACCCATGGGTCCATTCGTGCCACTGGGGGGGGGCCATGCTCCGGGGGTCCCGTTGGCATTGGGACCCGCACAGGCTGGAAGGGACTCGGAGGATGAGTTGGAAGGCCCAGAGCAAGATTGGTCAGCCATACCTTTGCCCAGTTCACCTGTAGAGAGCTTAGCCTGGGATCCCGGCTGGGAGCATTCTCCCGGGGAAGGAGCGGACCAGGTGGAGATGGGAGACAGCGAAGCAGATAGCGGAGATAGTTATGAATTCCCAAACGGCCGAGGTTCCCAAGAGCTAGCCGAGCAGCAGATGGAGGCTAGCGGCTGGGAACGTCCGGGGGAGGCTGCTTCTCAGGAAGATAGCGATACTAGGCTGGCTGAGCGGGGCCGTTCTCACAACAGGCGCAGGGACATAGAGGAGGGCAGGAGGAGCTGGCATCTGTCCCTAGACCGTCACCGTTCGGAAAGTAGAGACTGGAGACGCCGGGCCCTAGATCGTCGGGGTTCCAGGCCGAGGGATTAAGAATGGCCCGTGGGAACTGATCCTCAGTTCTCCGGCCACGTCTGATCTGAAGGGCGTTGAGCGGAGAGAATCTTGGAGCCTAGTTTGGCTCGCCTTGAACCAAGACCTTGCCTTGTATTGGATTCGCATTGGTGCGGATCCCTTGCTACGTTCCGGAGTGAATCCGGGAGCCTTGCCAAGCTTTTTACCACGCTTGCCTTTGAAACTACCTTTTGGAACTTTGCTTACTTCATTGAACTGCAGCTTCGTGCTGATTGCTTTACCATATGAACTTTATTAAGTGAATTGCTTTTTGGATCTGTTTTTATTCAATAAACATAGTTAGCCTTTGCTACGTCTCCGTGTGTGTGTTAAAGGGGCAGTCCTAAGTCGGTGATTGTGACAGCCAGGAGAGTGCCGGCAGCAGGATAATGGCAGCCAGGTAAGTAATTTTAGTTTTTAAGGCTTTTCTGGTGGGTTTGGGGGACGAAGTTACAGCCCTCTGGGTATCCAGACAGTCCAGACAATGGGCATACAGGATTAGACCCAGGTCTTTCAGGGTTTTTCTGCTTTGTGCTGAATTCGCTTTTACCTGAGGCATCATTTGGGTGGCCCAGGTAAAAACGCGGGAGCTCATGCTTTTTGCAAGCTGTCTGGATGCGCCCTCTGTCTTCCAGGGATGCTCTCAGCACCTGTTTCCTAAGTGCATGCAGTGGGGAGATGTGTTTTGTCACTTTTTTCTTTTTATTTGTGATTAGCTATGGCTAGACTCAAAACGCTGCCCATTTCACAAAAGAAAATTCCAGGCAGCCCTGTATCCACTGACGTGGAGCGATGTCCAGCCATCTCTACCCCATTCCCGTCATAGCATTGTATATTCTTCAGCTATGTTGTGGAACTGTTTTGAGCATATTCAGTGTAGCTTTTTCAAGTTCAGGTCTTGAGTTATGCCAATAACGTCCGTAATGTCAGGACATCTCTGAAAGCGTCGTTTGTGCACAACCAGAGATATGCTGGTCATTGACCGTAATAAATCTTGTCACAACCAGAGAAGAGTTTGATTTTCTATATGGAAAGAAGGGTCCTGCTCCTCTATAGAAAACTCCAAAGCAACTTGGAATAGCTTGCTGCATGTTTACTACCATTTTTTGGTGAAGTGAGTGTGGTTGCTGAAAGGCTTGGGAACCCTGCCCCGAGCCTTTGCCCTGGGTGCCTGTTTCTGCAGCCTCCTGTTCTTTGCCATAATTCCTTGTTCTTAATTTGATTCTTATTAATGTGAGCAGCTTGGGCCCTGGTAAATCAGCCCTGAGCTCATGTGGGAGGGGGTTTGGGATGGATTTTCTCACCAGACAACAAGGCCAATCAACCCTTTATAATTGAGCATGAATGGACTGTGAGGGGGCGTAGCTCTTTGGGGAACAGCCTCAGCTGGCAACCCAGGGGAATGTGGTCCTATTGAAATCATACTTCATTACCATGGAGAATTATAACTGTGCCTCACTTAGGCAAGGCAAATGAGGTGGGGCTATTAAACAGAAATAAATGCCCTCTCCCTCTGCCCTCCCCAGAAAAGCAACTGCGTGTGGGTGGGAGGGGGAGAGACTTGATTTTAAAAAATACCTAAAACACTGCAATAAAACAAAAATAATCTATCGAGACAGTTGAGAGTAGAAGCAGTAGCTGTGACTTCAAATTGCATCAATAAGTAGGTTGCACATTAGAAAATGCATCTTCATTGTGTTATCATGATTTTAAGGGCTCATGATTGTGTTATCATTGTCCTTTAAATAAACTTAGATCAAGGCAAGACAGTCATGGATACAACTGCTGTTCTAGCAGTAAGTAAAGCAGTTGCAAGAGTTGACAAATGATGCCAGTTGGTTTCTGAATCAATTGTGGTTCCTACATCCAAATGCAGGGGGAAAATAAAATAAAAGGAAGAGTTAAACGTTGGACTATGACTTTGGAAATTAAAGTTCAAATGTCTACTTGCCCATGAAAACCATTATGTGATCTTTGTGAGAGTCACACTTTCTCATCCTCAGAGGAAGGCAATGGCAAACATCTTCTGAACAAATCTTTCCAAGGAAACCCTGTGATAGGTTTGCTTTAAGGTTGCCATAGGTTGGAAATGACTTGCAGGGACACAACAAAATAATGTATCAGTTGTCCTTGAGAATTGGTGGTATATACCTTGGTTTGCCTTAGGGAGCCCCCGGTGGTGCAGTGGGTTAAAGAGCTGAGTTGATGAACTTGCTGACTGAAAGGTCACAGGTTCAAATCCGGAAGGTGGGGTGAGCTCCCGCTGTTAACCCCATCTTCTGCCAACCTAGCATTTTGAAAGCATACAAATGTGAGTAGATCAATAGGTACTGCTCTGGCGGGAAGGTAACGGCACTCCATGCAGTCATGCTGGCCACATGACCTTGGAGGTGTCTATGGACAACACTGGCTCTTCGGGTTAGAAATAGAGATGAGCACCACACCTCAGAGTCGGACACGACTGGGCATAATGTCAGGAGAAAACCTTTACCTTACTTTACTACTTTGGTTTGCCAGGTTTGTATAATCTCTTAGTGTCTCTTATTACCTGCTGATTATCATGACAGCTTTAGAACTTCCCCTAAGAATTAGTGAAAAGAAATGGGCTCTAAGGAAGGAACTACAGAATGATCCTGTCACCCTAAAGAAAGCATGTGCTTGCACTGCTCTGCTGTGGCTGGCCACCCACTTTCCACTCTTCTGCATTTATTACAAGGAAGAGCTATGAGAAATGGCAGAGGCTGAAAATGTGGGTGAATGATAATGAAGATATGATGATGAAGAAGGTCTAATTCAGCATTCCTCAACCTAGGGGTTGGGACTCCGAGGGGGGAGGGGTCACAAGGGCAGGGCTGGACTAAGGTAATTTCAAATAGTAAGCAAACCTTATATTGGTGCCCCCTCGCTCTCCGGCCCTCACTCTCCACCCCCTCACTCTCTGTCCTCCTCAGTCTTCCACCTTTTGGAGGGTGTGCATGCTTGCCTAGCAGTTAGTGTGGTGTTGGCATCGCTATGGCCCATATGGGAGCCATACACGGTGTGTATCGCTCCCATGCCTTTTCTGCCGCTGCCGCCATGACTTCACGCGTGCCATTTTCCCTACCATTTCGGCGGGAACGAGAGGGGGCGTGGCTGGGGCGGAGCCATGCCCCCTCTTGTTCCCGCCGAAATGGTAGGGGAAATGGTGCTTGTGACATCATGGCGGCGGCAGAAAAGGCGTGGGAGCCATCACCCAGGCAACTGGTGGAAGTGGGAATGAGCCCCAGCTACTTTGGGCAACCTGGCTGGCTGTTGCTGGTGGCTGCCACTCCTTCTCTCGCCCCCTCCTTCCCTCTGCGCTCTGCCCTCCTTCTCCTCCCTTCCTCCGGCTCCTCCAGACCTCAGGCTACACTGCTCGTGCTCGGAGTCGGCATGGAGGCGGACGCCGCATGGACCGGCCGGCAGCAGTGGGGAGTCGGAGGGGGCTCGGGGACAACTAAGATGCGCCCCTGAATGGGGCGAGTGGTAAGCGCATGCCTACCTTGCTTACTGCAAGATCTGGCCCTGCAAGGGGGTGTCAGAGGTGTCATCAAAGACCATCAGAAACAGTATTTCCATTGGTCATGGGGGTTCTCTGTGGGGAGTTTGGCCCAATTCTATTGTTAGTAGGGTTTGGAATGCTCTTTGATTGCAGGTGAACTATAAATCCCAGCAACTACAACTCCCAAATGTCAAGGTCTATTTCCCCTAAACTGCTAGAGTGTTCACTTTTCAACATATTGAGTATTTGTACCAAGTTTAATCCAGATCCATCATTGCGTGAGTCCACAGTGCTCTATGGATGTAGGTGAATGACAACTCCTAAACTCAAGGTCAATGCCCACCAGTCCCTGCCAGTATTTTGTGTTGGTCATGGGAGTTCTGTGTGCCAAGTTTGGTTCAATTCCATCACTGGTGGAGTTCAGAGTGCTCTTTGATTGTAGGTGAACTATATATGACAGCAACTACAACTCCCAAATGATAAAATCAATCCCCAACCCCAACCCCACCCATATTCAAATTTGGTCGTATTGGATATTTGTGTCAAATTTGGTCCAGTGGATGAAAATACATCCTGAATATGTGATATTTACATTACAGTTCATAACAGTAGCAATAATTTCATGGTTGGGGGTCGCCACAACATGAGGAACTGTATTAAGGGGTTGCAGCATTAGGAAGGTTGAGAACCACTGGCCTAATCCAAATACCAGGCAACTGCCAAATGGCAAACTTTGCTCAAGCATGATGTTAATGTATAAGCAACTGGAGTTTTACTGTAGCCATCATGAGTCAAAGAGTGTTTCCCTTTTCTTTCTTAAGCAGCATGACTCTATGAACATGGCATCTATGGACATGGCACGGAGCATCAGGGAGGGGTGCTTTTGCCAGTGACTATTCTACCTGGATACCTGTTCCACATTGTAGGCAGATCATATATTATTTCCTATGCCTAGTTCCTGCCTTTAAGCTGCTTTTTAGGCCTAGCTAAGCCGGAGAGTCATCTGACTCCCCAGCCACAGTCTCTCATTAGAAAGAAATTAAAAGCCACTCAATTTTGGCTAATATCCCTCTGTAGGCCTTTAACTCCACCTGTGACTAACCCATCCATAATAGCTCTGTTTTAGTAGCTTGGACTGACGTATCCTCAATTAATTTGGAAGGAGATTCCCATCACTCTTTGTCTTCCAGTTGCTCTCTCTGACATCTTTTTCATTGACTACAAACCCAACCCATTTGCCTGTTTTGCATTTCCTTTATACTTTCCCCCTCCTCCCAAGGTTCTCTTTCCACATATGTGTTTCCCCCCTTTCCATTTGATCTTTCGGGCATTAAAAATCCTTAATCTCTTTCTTGGTTTTACAAGACACATTTCCTCCCTCCCTCCCTCTTTTGATCGTACGATATTCTTACTGTATTATTACAATTCCACTTTTTTGCACTTCCCTTTCCTCTACATTAACTCTCCCCCCTTTTCCATTATAGCCAGCACCTTTCTCCTTTCCCCTGGCTTTTTATCTCAGCCTAGGTCTCAGATAAGCTCTCCTTCTCCACGTCTCCCCTTACTTTATCTTGATTATTATTAATGATAAAAGCTAAAACATCACATCAGTAATTTCTCAGTGAGTTTTGCAATGAAGCCGGGGCCTTCAGTGGCCCCTCCCGAGTCCCACAAATTTTACTTTTGCAATTTCACGCCTTTGGTTATTATCACGCTGCTTCATCCCTGCTTGCCCTCTCCGTGCCCCTCCCCCTATTCTGGGGAGAGTACTTAAACTTGTTTTCATTCCCTTATTCTTTATTTTTTTAATGTCCACTCTCTCTGGAGCCAGTAATGTTCCTCTACTTTTTTCTCTCCCATTTTCTGTTAATTCTGCACCATCTGCCTTAGCATCTGTTAAAAATAAAATTTCCCTTACAATGAGAAGCCGTCACTGCTTTGCTTCCCAGCTCCCCGAATTTCTTGCCACTGTTTTCAAAAACTCCTTCCCTCTTGGGGTAACTTCAGCTCCCCATCCCCTGTTCCCCATATCAAAGCATCTTAAAGTTCCCTCTAGGAGGTCTTTAGTCAGGATAAGACGCGTTGTTAAAGAGTTTGCAAAGGAAGGCATAGAAAAACATTTCAAAACCGCACTCAGGCATACCCACATATGGTTAAGGCTCATGCTAGACATAATGGCAAAATGGACATGTATATGGGAAGCGAGATAAGCACAGTAACAAACCCAGGCAATGCTTTAACCAGATATATAGCCCGCACCACAGGAAGAACACCATCATCCCCACGTCAATATAGGCAAATCTGTGCTTAAATCCGTTCAGCAGTTCACTTACCTGGGAAGCATAATCTCTTCAGACACCAAGATTGACAAAGTGGTAGATCACAGACTAGCAAGGCCATTTGGAAGGCTTCACAAAAGAGTCTGAAGTAACAAACACCTGATACAAAGCACCAAAATCAGTGTGTACAGAGCTATCGTACTGTCTATTCTCCTATATAGGTCTGAAACATGGGTCACCTATCGCCAATACCTACGACTCCTCAAACGCTTTGCACAATCCTAAATATACACTGGACAAACTATGTGACTAATGTTGCTGTCCTTGAGCAAGCAGGGATCACCAGTATTGAGGCCATGCTATTGAGAACACAGCTGCACTGGGCAGGGCACGTCTCTAGGATGGAGGACCACCACCTCCCAAAGATACTACTCTATGGTGAACTCACCACGGGTCAGCGCAAGAGAGGCGCCCCCAAAAAGAGATCTAAGGACTCCCTGAAACAACATCTCAGACTCAGCCAGATTGATCACCAACAATGGTCCACCCTGGCCTCACATCGGGAGGCATGGAGATGCACTATCCACAATGCTGCGGCCTCTTTTGAGAAGTCACACCAAATGAGTCTTGAAGAGAAACGACAAAGCAGAAAGAACCGGAAATTGGAAACAACATCACCCAAGGAGACCTTCTGCTGTGCTTTCTGCAACCAAACTTGCCTCTCTCAGATTGGCCTTTTTAGTCATCAATGCACTTGTAAAAAGCGTTGGATGAGTCCTTCCTAACAATCTTCGTTCGCGAAGTAATGCCGAGAGAGAGAGAGAGAGAGAGAGAGAGAGAGAGCCTGCTCCAATGCTCCTATTCACTGATTAGTCAGAATCCTAAGAGTTCCCCAAATGGTTTTACCAAGTATAACATAAATGGTAATGTTAGTGTACAGATTCATTCTAGTGCATAGGTAGCTACCCTCTTCCCCACTACATACACATTTCATACACTTTGGGGCCTTTTAAGTGGCTGCTCTCAGACTTTGGAAGTCTTTCCCAAGAAAGACCAGGATGGCCCCATCCCTGCTGGCCTTTCGCAAGCAAGTTAAGACATTTCTTTGCCATCAGGCATTTGATTTATTTATCGTGTCAGAAGCTAATTGAGAATACAGTTATAATGTATTGAAAAACACAAAGTTATGCTAAATGTCCTTTGACCACAAGTTGGCCATTGGAGTGTCTCTAGTGTCGCTGTGAGGAGATCCTCCATTGTGCATGTGGCAGGGCTCAGGTTGCATTGTAGAAGGTGGTCTGTGGTTTGCTCTTCTCCCCATTTCTTAAAGTTGGTTCTGCATCTTGTGGTGCCAGAGCACTGTCTGTTCAACGCCTTCCAAGTCGTCCAGTCTTCTGTGTGCCCAGGAGGGAGTTTCTTATGTGGTATCAGCCACTGATTGAGATTCCAAGTTGTGACCTGCCACTTTTGGACTCTCGCTTGCTGAGGTGGCCCTGTCAGTGTAGATATTAGGAAGTTATTTCTTAATTTAAAGCTTTGGCTTGCTGGCCTATATCCAAACAGAGGATGGGCCGGAGATGTCAATGCCTTGGTCCTTTCATTACAGGCTGCTACTTCCTGGCAGATGCTAGGTGGTGCAATATCAGCTAAACAGAATAATTTCTCCAGTGGTGTTGGGTGTAGACATCCTGTGATAATGCAGCATGTCTCATTAAGAGCCACATCCATTGTTTTAACATGGTGGGATGTATTCCACACTGGGCATGTGTATTCAGTAGCAGAGTAGCAAAGCCTTCACTGTCTGGTTGTGATCCCAGGTATTTGATGAGGTGCAGGCTGCTGGAGAGGTTGGGGTGGTGGTGGTGGTTGCGGAACATATTTATTTTTAAATGCAAATTTAATTCTACAAGTATTTTTATTGTATCTCAACTGCATTTTAACTTTATATCTATAACGCAAATATTCAATTGTTTTTAAAATTATTTTTTATTTGCCATTTTAAAAAAACATTTCTAGGGTTGTGTCATGTTATTATAAGCTGCTTTGAATCCCCATGGAAAGAAAGGTGGGGTAGAAATAAACTTAATAAATAAATAAATAAACTGGACAGTTGAAAGATTTTGCCATATCTCTTGAAATGGATATAAACGGATGTCTCAGCTCCTGTAGGGAGCAATAATGTATCCCATTCCATTGCAACAACTTGTGAAGGAGACCACTCTGGGTGTGGAATGGAAGCAGGGCCGGTCTAAGGTCAGTTTAAATGGTAAGTGAACATTATTTTGGCGCCCCCCCCCCCAAACCCTTGTCTGCTTGAGGCAAGTGTGAATATTGCAATTGGCACGTCTACACTGCTGAATGAATGAATGCAGCCTGGCCTTGCTTAACTGCCACGGGGTCCTGGGAGTTGTAGTTTGGAGAGGCACCTGCCATAGCCTAAGGACCTTATGGAGGGGGGGGGAGAGAACAAATTCCCTGGGACCCCTGAGTCTCGAGAAGGGGAGAAAGGCCCGCCCCCCATCCATCCTTCCAGGGGCGGCCCGACCTAATTTGGGGGGGGCACGCGAAGAAATTTTGTCGCCCCCCTCACCGCGTCACTCACTGCCGCCACCGCCATGCCGCCGCCCCCCCCATCAGCCGTGGCACACCTCCGCGGCGCACCTTTCTGCCGGCCGCGCATGCGCAGAAGCACGCGCGAATGTACGAGCACGCGCACTCCCTCCCAAGCGCGCCTGCCGCTTTGGAGTCAGCACGCATGCGTGCAGTGCAGGTTGTGCGCATGCGTGCTGACTCCAAAGCGGCAGGCGTGCTTGGGAGGGAGTGCGCGTGCTTGAACGTTCGCGCATGCGCAGAAACGTCTACAGGCGCTATAGCGCCTGTAGGTAATTCTGCGCGACGCGCGGACGGCGGCGCAGGGCAGTGCGGCGGCGGTGGCGGCGCGGAGTCGGCGCGGCGGCGCCCCTCCCAACCGGTGGTGCCCCTCCCAGCCGATGATGCTCTACGCGACCGCATAGGTCGCGGAATCCCAGGGGCCGCCCCTGTATCCATCCCTTTGCTGCTGCTCTTCCAAGAGAGAAGGGGGTCCTGGAGGGAGCCAAGGAAGGGAAAGAAAGCAAGCCAAGGGAAGGGAAGGGAGGCAAGCCCCGCCTGGCCTCACCTCCTCGCGGGCGCCCTCCGCCACCTCCGCCTCCTCCTCCTGAGGCACCGACGTGCTGCTGCCTCTCTTGCTGCTGCTGTTGGTAAGGGCGGCCGCTGAGGCCGGGGGGGGGGGACATGGCAGAGGAGGTGACAGCGGCGGCAGCAGCGACTCGGGGCCTCTCGGATCTGTGACTCGCATTATTATAACTAGGAGCGAGGAGCCGCCTTCGCCGCCCTCATGCCGTTGGCCCCGCAGTCTGAGCGGGTGGCTTCGCGCCTTCGCCCGGCTGGTGGTTTTCCGCCTGAGGGGCCACTCTGGTGGAGACGGCCGGCCGTGCGCGCAGCCCAGGGACAGCGAGGGGGGCGGTGGTTGTGTGCATGCTCCAGGAGAGGGAGAAAGGGAGAGGGAGGGAGGCCGGACATTGTCTGGCAGGCGGGGGAATGCGCCCTTACCCAGATGGTGCCCCATGTGGCCGCTTCCTTGGCATACCTGTAGGACCGCCCCTGAATGGAAGTGGAATCTAAAGCCAGTTTGGAAGCATTTTACACAATGTATTCAACAGATAATACTAAGAATAACCACATTTGCTGTTTATACAGATTTGAAACAATGGTGACCAGGGTTTGGTCTTTTTGCAAGAAATATGAAGTGAGGCACTGAACAGAGTTGTGGGAAGGAATCGCTGATTTAGTCCAGAGTTTCTTTTAAGTGATTTGAGTTTAGCCCTAGCTTTGATCAGATCAGTTTGGATTCATCTTGATCTGCAGAGGGTGGGGCCTTTCTAAATCAGAAGTGGGCACTTTATACTCCTAATATACCTACTCTACATAGTATACCACACACACACACACAGAGCAGATAATAACAGGAGAGAGTCCATGAACTACTGGGAATAATAATTTATTTATTTATTTATACTTCACATTTATAGACCACCACTCCCCGAAGGCTCGGAGCGGTTTACAAAGTATAAACACACAACTAAAAGCAAACAAGTACAGCAATAGACAGCACAATAAAGACATACACAATACACAAAATCAGAACAGCCAGTGATATTCAATTGGAGTCTGTTGAGGGCTCAGTTTGTGACAGGTCCCCAGAAAAGGGGAAAGAGCCGGGCTTGGCCAGCATGCGATACTGCAGTGCCATCGGTGGCTCACTTGGGACTGGTAGAATAGATAGAGTTCCCAGAGGTCGAATAGGGCCTGATGGAATTTTCAAACCATTAATATTGTCTTTGAGGGAATGGGAAGGGAGCGATCTCCCTTCAGACTTACTGTAGCCATATTCTGGGTTCCTAGTGGGGTATTGTTCTGGTTCCCCTGTGAGGCTGGAGACAGGGATCTTTTCCAGCACCAAAAACCCACCCCCCAAAAGGTCTATGATTTAAATGTCCTTTGTGTCCTTCAAGGCCTGCAGGGGCCATCTCAGTCCTTCTTAGACTTCTCGGTTTGCAGACCTTGGAAGCTCTTATTGCCAGGAAAAGTGCTTGCTAAGTCCCTCCTTCGTCCAGGCGGGGCTTCTGAGCGCTTCTTCCTGGACTTCCGTGTACCTGTGTGCCTTCTGTGCTTGTGCTGTGGTCTGGTGCTTGACTGTAATGGAACAGAAGATGGTGACATGTGGATTAATAATAATAATAATAATATATTTATAGACTGCCCTATCTCCCCGAGAGGACTCAGGGCAGTTTACATACAAAAAGGCAAACATCTAATGCCCTGAAACAAAAACAAACACCTCAGCATAATGAAAATACAAAAGAATAACAGTAAACTAATAACAAAAAAAATTAACATCAAAACACAAAACAGAATAAAAACAATCAAATAAAACATAATTATATTAATAACATGATTAACATTAAAACATGTACCCAGGGAAGCCCCTTCAGAGGCCCCTTCTACACTGCCCTAGTCCATAATGATTCCAGATTATCTGCATATCCCAGATTATCTGGCAGTGGTGACTCATATATTCCAGTTCAAAGCAGATATCTTGGGAACAGATCCTGGGATATAAGGACAGTGTAGAGAGGCCTGAGAGGTCAATAAGTAGTAGAGCTGTAGTTAATGACACAATTCAACTCGAGCTGAAAGTGTTCAGCTGATTACATGCTCAGTTATCACAATATTTGGAGTGAATTAGTTATAAGTGGACAGAATTACACATTGTTTTACGTAGGAAATGAAAGTCTAAGAAGAGATGGGGTAACATTAATAGTGAAGAGAGATGTAGAAAAAGCTGTCAAAGGATATAATTCAAAATCTGGATGAAATATCAATAAGATATCAATTTAGCATCCTAGGACACTTTTATCCTGTAACTTCTGGCAGAGGCCTCACCCCCAACTGGAGTAAAAGCATCACCAGAGGCTTCCCCCACAACATGGTCCATTGGAGCCAGCGCAAGTCCTATGTGGAAGGGTAATGCTTCTCCTGTGTTATGGAGAAAGCATCACCAAGAGGGAGTTGCACACAGGGTGACAGATTCGCCCCACTGCCTCTTTTGCTTTGCTATGATGCCAGGCAAAGCAGAATGTCCAAAGTGTAATAAATTGCAAATTGACAGTCCTATGTTTAAATCCTGATTTCACATGTTATACTGTCACCAAAATGCCATATTTCTCACAGAAACAGAAAATGTAGTACAAGCCTAAGAATGCATATTGTCCCCAAAATTTCAAATTTATTTTTCATGGCCATATGTAAATCTGAAAGTTGATGGCTCTAAATGTGGAATTTCATCAAATAAAATTCAATTTTACCAGTGTGTATTTGTAAATGTTGGATAGCATTACACTCCCCCTGAAGACACAGGTTCGCAGCTTGGGTGTGATCCTGGACTCATCGCTAAGCCTGGAACCCTAGGTTTTGGCAGTGACCAGGGGAGCATTTGCACAGTTAAAACTTGTGCGCCAGCTGTGCCCGTACCTTGGGAAGTCTGACTTGGCCACGGTAGTCCACGCACTGGTTACATCCCATATAGACTATTGCAACACGCTCTACGTGGGGCTGCCTTTGAAGACTGTTCAGAAGCTTCAAATGGTGCAACAGATTGCTAACAAGAGCAGTGCTCAGGGAACATACAACTCTTCTGTTGTGCCAGCTCCATTGGCTGCCAGTTTGCTATCAGGCACAATTCAAAGTGCTGACTTTAGCCTATAAAGCCCTAAATGGTTCTGGCCCAACTTACATGTCCGAATGCATCTCCCCTTATTAATCATCTAGGATCTTAAGATCATCTGGGGAGGCCCTGCTCTCATTACCACTTTTGTCACAAGTATGTTTGGCAGAGATGAGAGACAGGGCCTTCTCGGTGGTGGCCCCTCAGCTATGGAATGCCCTCCTTGTAGATATTAGATCGACTACCTCCCTTTTAACATTCCAGAAAAAAGTCAAGATGTGGCTTTTTTGAACAAGCATTTTCAACTGACAGGAAAATAGAATGACTAGACAATGAGACTGGACAACGTTTTTAACAAGGACACACTATGAATTTATATTTTATTGATTTGTTTAGTTTTTATTATATGTTATGTTATGTTATATGTTATGTTTTTAATTGTATTTATGATATTGTAAGCATTGAATTTTACCCTGTTAACTGCCTTGAGTCGCCTACGGGCTGAGAAAGGCGGTATACAAATACCGTAAATAAATAAATAAATAAATAAATAAATAAATAAGTGTCTTCAGGATTACTTGAGACTCCATCATGATTATCTGAAAGACATTTGTGTGTGTGTGTGTGTGAGAGAGAGAGAGATGATGATGATATGCCATATCCACATCTTTACCTGTTCCATTATTAATATATTCAACATATATTCATTGTAGCTGATGCTATACTGACACTGATGGACCAAGACCCCAATGAACTCACAAAAACTTTCTTCCACTGGGGACCAGTCATGGTAAGTGGGTAATCCCTACCATCCATTTCAAATTCTTCAGTCATTTTTTGAATTATTTCAGATTTTGCATATGCCGAAAAATCTCTGCTGTTACAACTTTTTTGCAGCTTGAACAGTGAATAAAAAAGTTGATGAGACCATGAAGTGCTATATATCTATCATGTTTATTAATGGAACAGGTAAAAATGTATTCACTGTATAACGAAGGCAATATTTGGAAAAACAGTTTCAGGTAAGTACAGTAAAAAGTGGATCCCAATCCTTTCTTCTGTATACATAGAAAGATCAGAAAGTTTGCAGCAGTGCATCCACACAGTGCCAGTAGGCCTACACTGCTTGCTTTATGGCACACTCCCATAGACTATCATTATGTCTGGAATTACTCCGAAACAGAATGTCTTCAAATTTAGAATTGTACCACATAAGCAAAATACATCATAAAAAAAAATTGGGGCAGGAAGATTCCCCCCCCCCCCCAGCCAATGGAGCACACTGATAAATCCGGCACTGGATCCACATGATACATTCATTTAACAAGAGAACCTCTTCCAGATCCACCCATCAGATATTTTTTCTTCTAATCCTTTTGCCTATCACTAGCAATGTTTGGGGCTGTAGGAGTGCATCACATAGACGCAGCAGGCCCACAAAGATGCCAGACCCTCAGAGGAATTCTTTGGCTGGCTCTTGGTTGCTGAGGCAAATGGGAAGGGGACTTCCTATTCTAAAGCACTTATTGCCATGGGCCTCTTTCTTCCCTTTTGTTTGATAGACACTGAGCCATAATAATCTCATTCTCCCCAAGGGGGACAACAGCTTTTGTGAAGAAGACTTTTACAAACAGTTTTGACCCCATAAATCCTGCTTCCCTCTTGTACACACACACATACACGCATACAAAAACGTTTACTTTGCTTCCCTGCCGGCTGTATCATTGTCACATAATTAAATCAGCAGTCCTGTTTGCCCTTGTTTCCTGCTAATTGTTTGCTCACAGCTAGGATTAGTGACTTGGGGTTATATTTTAAATTTCTCCTGTTGGTTCTGCCACAGGAAATCACAATCTACATTCTGATCACCACCCACAGAACTGTCACTATGAATAAATAAAGCAGAATGAATCAAATGGGTCAATTCTGGAAATGCAATTGTGCACAGACATTGATGACAGTTTTGGGAAGGTAAGCCACAAAGTGTAATGTGTGGAAACAGAACTTTGTGGGACAATTCTGTAGTCATCTGTGGGAGTGACATGCTTAACTTCATTTTTTTTTAAAAAAGGCTTTTAATAGATATTATGTTCATGGCCCTTTGGAGAGCAGCCTTTATCTATCAGATAGATCTAGAAGAGAACATATTTTTTCTTCTACATCTCTCGGCATTACTTTGTGAACAAAGATTCTTTAGGAAGCACTCATCCCACGCTTTTTACAAGCGCGTTAATGACTAAAAAAACCAATTTGAGATAGGCAAGTTCGGTTGCAGAAAGCACAGCAGAAAGTCTCCTTGGGTGATGTTGTTTCCAAGTTGCGGTTCTTTCTGCGTTGTCGTTTCTCTTCGAGACCCATTCGGCGTGTCTTCTTGAAAGAGGCCGCAGGATTGTGGATAGTGCCATCTCCATGCCTCCCAATGTGAGGCCAGGGTGGACCATTGTTGTGATCAATCTGGCCGAGCCTGAGATGTTGTTTCAGGACGTCCTTATATCTCTTTTTGGGGCGCCTCTCTTGCGCTGACCGATGGCGAGTTCACCATAGAGTAGTATCTTTGGGAGGCGGTGGTCCTCCATCCTAGAGATGTGCTCTGCCCAGCGCAGCTGTGTTCTCAATAGCATGGCCTCAACAATAGTGATCCCTGCTTGCTCAAGGATAGCAACATTAGTCACATAATCGGTCCAGTGTATATTTAGGATTGTGCGAAGACAGTGCTGATGAAAGCGTTCTTCTATATATCTTACAGATAAAGACATTTTGCCTTATGCTTATATAATGGCTACTGATTGAGAATATTCAGATTTCTGGTATCACCAGAAAATAATTTCATTATTAATAACGTGGGAAAATAAATTATGGAAGTTAACAGACATATTTAATTAAGATTTGATTGAACATATATTCTGTCTCTGAGCATTCTATACCCAGGAGAGCAGTTACCTGCCACACAAAAAGAAGGTACAGTGTTCCCTCACTTATCGCAAGTGTTACGTTCCAGGACCACCCGCAAAAAGTGAAAATCCGTGATGTAGGGATGCTATATACAGAAGAGCCCTGGTTATCTGACTTCCGCTTATCCAACACTCCGTATTATCTGCTGCCTTTGCCACCCTCCCGGCCGTCCCTCACTGGCTCCCTCGTCCTTTCCTCCATCGCTCGCTCACTCACTGGGCCGAGTCCTGGTTCTGCTGCTGTGATCCGCCCTGGTGAGTGAGTGAGCAAGAGAAAGTGGCAGCGGCAGCAGAAGTAGGAGCCTGGAAGAGGCGGCGAGGCTCCTGCTTCTGCAGCCGCTTCTGCCTTTGCAGCCTTTGCTCGCTCACCCGCTGTTTCTTGCTTGCTCGCTACTTACCGGGCTGCATCCTGGTGGCAGAACCAGGACTCAGCCCAGTGAGTAGCAAGGAAGGAAAATCATGAAACAGCGAGTCTGCAAAAAGCAGATCATGAAGTAATGAGGGAACACTGTACTGGCAAACTTAGGAAGATTCTGAGGTGATTTGAATTACCGAAAATATTTAGGGGAAAGGCTTGAAGGAGTGAATCCTCCCTCATGTTGCCAATTAGCAGTTAAAGGTTCAGTGGCCAAGAATGTAGAAGGGGAACACTACAGGACATGGTGGGTACTTGCAGATTTTTAATATCCTCAGCTGTTGGGAATCAAAATCAAATGCAGTCTACCCAGTGTAGTTTAAACTGAATTCTATTCTAGGCTTTAACCAATGGACAGTTGAGTAATCATGCAACATTATCCAACTGTTTTTATTCCAACGTTGAAGCTTTGTGTGAGAACATACAATAGTTTACATACAATAGTTTACTATTCTTTCCCCTCTATTATTTAACATCTATATGCGACCACTTGCCCAGCTGGTGCACAGCTTTGGGCTTGAGTGTCATCAGTACGCTGATGACACTCAGCTCATTCTGAGGATGGAAGGCCAGCCCGACTCTGTACCCGATAATTTCCATCTTTGCCTCGAAGCCGTCACTGGATGGCTGCGAGCGAGTAGGTTGAAGGTGAATCCAGCGAAGACGGAGATCCTTTGGCTAGGTCGCCCGGCGGTGGGGAACTCCAGCTTCCAACCGTGGACGGTGTGGCTCTATGCCCATCGTCATCAGTAAAGAGCCTTGGAGTCCACCTGGACACTCAACTTTCCATGGAGACTCATGTCTCTATGGTTATCTGAGTTGTGTTTTTCCATCTTCGCCAGGCTCGGAAGCTGGCCCCCTACCTGTCCCGTTGCGACCTGGCCTCGGTGATCCAAGTGACAGTCATCTCAAGGTTAGACTACTTTAATGCTCTTTACATTGGCCTACCTCTGTTGGTGACCCAGAAACTTAAGTTGGTGCAGAACGCTGCAGCCCATGTGCTCACAGGTAAGCCTATGAGCCACAGTATTACACCTGTCCTGCAGGAACTGCACTGGCTGCCTGTTGAATTCCGGATCACCTTCAAAGTGTTAGTCTTGACTTTCAAGGCCTTGTATGGTCTGGGGCCAGTGCACCTGAGGGACCGCCTTACCCCATACTGTCCCATGAGATCACTGAGATCTGAAGACCAGGATCTTCTCCTTGTCCTGAGTGCCAAAGTCTATCGCCTTACTTCGACGACAAGAAGGGCATTTTCCATCATTGTCCCCACACTTTGGAACTCCTTGCCGTTGGAGATCAGGTCGCTTTGCGACCTTTTGGCTTTCCGGAAAGCCTGTAAGACCTGGCTGTTTAGGCAGGCCTTTGAAACCTGAGTCAGTCTTACCATATCTGTCAGTTTTAAAGTCCAACATGCTGTTTTACGTTTATGTTTTAATGTATTATTGCTGTTTAATGTTTTATTGCTTTTAATGTGCTACTCGCTGTTATTCTGTTTCATATTGTGAGCCGCCCCGAGCCACCCGGGAGTGGCGGCAAAGAAATCGAACAAATAAATAAATAAAATAAAATACCACTAGTATAGGATAGCAAGCTGTGTTGAGAGAGGGTAGTTTACAGAAGCCTTGTATTATAGTCCATAGTTATTATCATAGGCCGGGGGGAAGCTAGGGCTAGAGTAACTCCCTGTTAAAAACCCACTAGCAAAGGTTAATCAACTTCTGTAGCCTTATAGCATATGCCAGATCAAGCATTTGGTCAAAATAATAGAAAAGCAGGTGAAAAGGACCCCAAGGGACACAGACCTTGCAATTGAGAGAGTTCATCTTCCTTCACAGATGGTTATCCCACCTTCACTGAAATTTTCCCATGAAGAACAATCAACCACCTTTCGAGGTATCATTTCCACTATTGAACATCTCCATCTGATTAGATGGAATAACTTTTCTTTTAATTTGAATCCAATGATCCAGGTCATAGCTTCTCCACCATCTCTTTGATAGCCATTCAGATATGCACAGATAGATATCATATCATTTCTAAGTTTCCTTCAAGCTAAATATACACAAGCAACTTAACTATTCATGCCAGACTAACCTTTTTTATAGAGTTACAAGCTTGGTAGATGAAGGGAATGCTGTGGATGTAGCGTATCTTGATTTTACGTAGTAAGGCCATTGACAAGTTTGCCTTTATAGTCTCACAAAAAAGCCAGTAAAATATGGGCTAGATAAGACTACTGTTAGATGGGTTGGAAATAGGTTAACCCCTTGAAACCAAAGGGTGCTTACAAATGGCTCCTCTTCACGCTGAAGAGAAGTGATCAGTGGAGTGCCTAAAGGTTCTGTCCTGAGCCCAGTGCTATTCAGTATACTTTATCAATGACTGGGATGATGGAATAGAACACATGCTTATTAAATTTGCAAATGGCTCCAAATTGGGAGGGATAGCAAATATCCTAGAGTCAGGATTAGTATCCAAAATGATGTCAACAGATTAAAGAGTTGGGCCAAAACTAACAAAATGAATTTCAACAGGGAGAAATATATGGTACTACATTTAGACAGAAAAAGTGCACAGATATAGAATGGGTGACACCTGTATTAAAACAGTATATGTGAGAGCAGGCATGTAGCTGGGGGGGGGCAGCTTGAGGGGCTTCAGCCACCCGCCCCCTGCCCCCGAAATTCTCAGGGTGGTCCACGAGAAGGCCTTACTGGTACATTATGTAAACTGTTATGTTTATACATATCATTATCTGATCACCATGCTCAATATATCCCATATGCATGGGGGTATTGGGATAACGATACAAAAGGTTTGCTAAGGTAGACCCTCTCTCACTCAGACTCAGCCCCCCCCCCCCCAGAATGAAAATCCTGGCTATGGGCCTGTGTGAGAGGGATTTAGGACTCTTGATATGCCACAAACTGACCATGAGTCAACAGTGTGATATGGCGATGAAAAAAGCTAAAGCAATTCTATGCTGCATCAATAGAAGTATAGCGTTTTTAGACTGAGTAATATAATAGTCCCACTCAATTCCACTTTGGTGAGATCTCACATAGAATACTACATCCAGCTACGGGCACCATAATTCAAGAAGGATATTGATAAGCTGGAACATGTCCAGAAAAGGGTGATCAGAGTGGTAAACGGCAGGCATGGTTTAGAACCCAAAAATCGTGATTCTAAAATCAAATGGGGGGGGGGGGGATTTTTTGATTTGTAATAGAAAGAGTTCTAAAATGTAACGTAATTAGTAACAAAATTCTTAATTAGTTCTAAAGTAGGCAAAGCAGGGAAACAGGACTGACACTGTTTTAAGCACAGGCAAATCAAGGGGCAACATTTCCCTTGGTTTCCTTGCAGGGATTATTATTATTAAATAAAATAGTTGCCCACCTCTGGTCAAGGCTTGCTTCTCCAGAGCATTTATTAGAATTAAATGCCCAGGGCCCTTCTTCCAGGAAATTAGAAGGAGTAAATATTATTAATATAATATTATTATTATTAGAATTAAATGCCCAGGGCCCTTCTTAGAATTAAATGCCAAGGGCCCCTCCTTCCAGGAAATTAGAAGGAGTAAATATTATTAATATATTTATTATTAATTATAAAATAGTCACCTACCTTCTCCAGAGCTCTTCTCACTGCAGCTTTCCCCCCATTCAGTTTCCCATAGCTCTCTAGGAGGTTTGAATTCTATGGCTTTTCCTTGATTCTGCACTTTTCCTGCTCCTCTCTCCGCTGTTTTCAACCCCTTCTGCCATTGTTTCAGCCTTCCTCATGTCCTTCTCGCCTGCCCTCCTATCTAGGCTTCTTTCCCTGCAGTTTAAACCGCTTTTTTGATGAGTCCTCCAGCCGCTCTAGGACTCCCGCTCTGATCTCTCTATGGTCCGGCTCCTTTTTCACTTCCTGGAGGAAAGGCCTTTCAGTTAAAGTAGGCCTCGAGCATGGAAAGGCCCCATCTGACTGTGAGTAATGTCTGGGAAGCTATTTTGGAGGGGATAATAGGGGCCCTTCCGAAATATTTACAAATCTAACAAAAATTTGGGCCCAGGGAGTGCGAAAAAGAAAGTCCACTTCCGGGATTGCGGCAGCGATGCGTATAAACTTGAAAGTCCCATACATACGAATCCCTTCCGATTTCTTTCAATTTTCATAACTTTTTTCTCATGCCTAGTAAACGGTCTGGAAACCAAGTCCTATGAGAAGCAGTTTAGGGAGCTGGATATATTTAGCTTGGAAAAGAAGAAGCTGAGAGGTGACATGATAGCCATGTTTAAATATTTAGAAAGATGGCATATTGAAGGGAAGGTGGGATTGTTTATAGAGACTAGGGTGTAGATAAATTGCAGGAAAAGGGAATTCCCCTAAGCATTAGGAAAAATGATTTCAAAGGCCTTTGTCTGCTGTACTGCTAGCTACCTCCTCGATATGGTTAACAGTTAGGTGGTTTCTTCAGGAATCTTTTGCCCAGGCCAAGAGGCCTAGATACCATGAAGTCGAAACCCACATAGAGAAGCCCCTGATACTGGGCCACTCCATGGGATCTGGTGATGGTGCAAAGAAGCATCATCATAAGATGAAAAAGGGAGGAGTAAGAAAGATCCCCTGCTCCTCCTCCAGCTTCTCCTATGGTCATGGCATGTGTCAGGTGCCCTCAACCATTGATTTTGTTGTACCATTGGTACCACCTCCTGAAGTGTCAACCAGAAAATCCACAATTATCTCCAAAGTCTGACATGGCCTTCGAAAGTGAAATTTAGGACCCCTTATAACTCATCTAGAAAATCTGCCCTTCAACAAGACAGGCCCTTTTCATGCCGAGACTGATTTAAAGCTAGAACCACCCATAAAATGTGGACCACTGCACACAAATTTGGCTTCCCATTTGCTCAACCTTTATCATATATGCCCCATTGGTTCTGATTCCAGGCTCTCTATCATCATAGGAGGCCCAGACCACAATTCTAACTACCGATAGCATGGAAGTTCCTTTTCAACTTCTCAGACTCCATCAGTAAACACATGGCAAGACTCCTAAGCCCTCCAAAGAGAAGATTTGACTAGTTCAAGGATGACATTGTTATGTTAATGAATGGAAGATGCTCACCAATTTTCTTGGTCAAAATAGCATTCATCCTGACTCTTCTTCTACATCTCATGTCCCCAACTTTCTCATCTCCCTCTCTAACAGAAAACTCTCTTTGTCATCCATCAAGTGTTACCTCACTTCCATTTCTTTGTATTTTTGTAAATTATGAAAACTTTATTGTATGAATCTTCAACCACTGGTGTCTGCCACTGTTCTGTCTGAAGTCTTGAACTGATCCTGTCTCAGTTCTCAAAGAAGCCCTTCAAACTATGGTGTATTGAGATCTACGCCTTCTATCCTGGAAAATATCATATCTGCTGGAAAGGCAAGTGAGCTATGCACATCTTGAACTGACCAACCATATCTTCCTTTCCACCATGTTAGGCCTGTTCTCTGACCTGACATTTCCTTCCTTCTTTTCCAGAATCGCAAATGTGATCTGGAAAAAAAGTTTCATTGTTTCAATGTGAGGAGGGTGGTACTGCACAATTCATATCCATGATTGTGTCTTGTTGTGCATTCACATTTCACAATGTACTCTTTGTACATTGGTATGAGCAATGTTACTGCATGAATGACTTAACTTCTGCAAATGTCCAATAAATACAACCATTGCTCAGTGTCCAATAATTCACCCTATATCTGGTGAACCCAGTTGTGCATCTGATTTTTTTCTGGTGAAATGCAGTATATATTCATCCTTGCTGAAATAGATTTTGTTAGATTTTGTTTAGCTCTTCAAACTGTTCAGCCCCTGCCCTGCCATCCCCACTCACACCTGCAGGGACCTCACCTGTTCCTAAAGACTTCTCAAGACATTTAGTCAGAGGCTCTGAGTGCCATTGGTATCTTTGAACACAGTTTATCTGAACTTGGAGACTTCAAGCTAGGTTTTCCTGCAACAGCTCTTCATCTATTTTGAGTTGCAGCCCTTTCAATGCATCATTTATTTGGTTTTCAAACAGCTGAGCACTGTTTTCTTTATGGAAGAAGACATAGGTAAGATGCTGACCTATGTCGCCCTTTAGCATTTTGCCATCTTCTTCATCCAATGAACCTACATTTTCCTTGTTCTTCTTTGTGCTTCAAAAATAGCTAACTAACAATTTTCATCATGCTCAACCTATTTTGTGAGCCTGGTCTCATTTTGCCCAATTTCTCCTATCTTACACCCTACAAATGATGGCAATTTATTTATATTTGGTGAGTTGTTCCATCTTCTGTTTCTTATAGGTGCCTCTTTTACATTTCAGATCATTCAAATTGCCTTATGTGGCCAGCCCTTTAAAAAGCCACTTTTTCCTCATTGGAAATTCATTTGTGATTGTGTTTTCAGTATCCCTTCTTTAGGAACCTCATCTCCATACTGAAATATCATTTCGAATATTTGTTTCTATGTGATCTCATCCAATATTTCTTTGAGCTTGTTGAAACTGACTGTCTAAAGCCTAGTGTGTGTGTGTTTCACTATACTTTTTCTTGCCTCTGTATAATAAATCCCAGTGATTTACTCAAAATCGTCCAATGTTCCTATTATTTCCACTCTTTGCCAGGTCCTTTTTGTGACAATCAGACCCAAATTCATGTTGTCACTTCTACCTTATGGAAAATGAAATAGTCATACTACTATAACAGAAAAAAACAGAAAAACATTTTGACACTCAAGGGATATGATTTAAGAAGGGGTTGGCATGTCTACATATGGCAAAACAAAATAAAAATAGAAAATTCTTTTTTTAAAAAAAAACCCATCATATAAGAGCAGCAATGATAAAAGTTTGGCAAAAATATAGAGAGAGAATCTATCAGAAAACACCATTGTGGTTTTTGCCTCTTGAAGCATCCCAAAGATGTTTATTAGGCTGGACCAATTGGCAAACTTACAAAGAGATTCTGATGAAACAGGAAGGTATTTGGATCTTAAAAACCCAGATGTGAGAAAGTAGCCTTTCCTCCCTCTCCTTTCTCACATCTGTTACTCTGCCTATCATCACTACAGGCGTCGAACATGATCACTGTAATTTTGTGCCCAATGGTTGCCAAAGATCCAGAACATTGGGAGCTATATAAACATGGTGGTCCAGTGACTTTAAACCAGTTATGTCATTGCTTGGTCATGTGGATGCCATCCATTTGGCAGGCCAGTTCAGGGACATGCATTGCAGACATCCTGTGGTTTTATGCTGGGTTTTTATGTATTTTAATATGTTGTTCTAGCTGTTTTTAAATTGTATAGCATTGAATTTTTGCTGTTATGCCAGTCTGAGTCCCTCAATAGAGGTGAAAAGGTCGGGGTACAAAAGTTTTAAATAAATAATAATAAATAAATCCTGCAGCCCCTAAGTTGGTTCAGGCACTTACTATGTAGACCAGGGCTGTCCAACTTCTGCCGGCGCAAGGGCCGGACTTCTGGTGAGTGATCACCTGGGGGCCACCCGGCCACGCCCCCAGCCATGCCCCCGGCCACGCCCCCAGCCACGTGGCTCCGCCCCCTCTCCCAAAGCGTCACAATAGCCTCGGAAGCGGGCGATTTCGCTTTGGGAGAGAAGGAGGAGCCACGGGGAGCCTTCCGTGGCTCCGCCCTCTTGTCCAAAGCATCACAACAGCTGTTGTGACGCTTTGGGGGAGAGGGAGAAGCCGCGAGGAACCTTCCGTGGCTCCGCCCCCTCACTCAAAGCATCACAACAGCTGTTGTGACACTTTGGGGGACAGGGCGAAGCCGCGAGTAGGCTCCCCGTGGCTCCGCCCCCTCACCCAAAGCTGGCGTGGCACTTTGGGGGAGAGGGAGGAGCCACAGGGGCTCCCCCCGCACTCCCAAAGCGGGCAAAACCACGCGCATGCGCACTTTTTTAGGGATTTTTTTAAAAATCTCTTTTTATTTTTTATTTAAAAGCTTAGGGGGCCGTAGGGAAGGGGCTGGGGGGCCGTATATGCCCCCCCGGGTCGCTATTGGGCAGCCCTGATGTAGACCATGGTAACTCTGATCCTGATACACACCCCTCCCTCCACATCAGCATCACCATTTGTGGCATGTATGGATGACCTTTTAATTTATTTTCCTGTCTGTTAGAGAATTCATATAACACTGGATGATTTTTCACACATTATTCTTGCTATTGTATACAGAACTTGGTATTGTCCTATCCTCTGAAATACTTCATTCCTTAAATACATAAAATCTATTCAGGCTCACACAAAACGCCTACATAATTCATCATTCTGTTTCCACAGTGACCCACCAAATAACTATGGAAAGACCACATATAAAAAACACTGCAATAGCACCATCCTGCTTTTTCCCCATAGAAACTGATAGGTAAAGGTAAAGGTTTTCCCCTGGCATGAAGTCCAGTCGTGCCCGACTCTGGGGTGCGGTGCTCATCTCCATTTCTAAGCTGAAGAGCCGACGTTGTTCATAGACATCTCCAAGATCATGTGGCCGGCATGACTGCATGGAGTGCCAGCATCTTCCTGTTGGATTTTTGAACTGCTAGGTTGGCAGAAGCTGGGGCTGACAGTGGAAGCTCACACCAGATTCGAACCTGCAACCTTTCGGTCAACACAAGCTCAGCGCTTTAACCCACTGCACCACCAGGGCTCCAGAAACATATATATATATATATATATATATATATATATATATATATATATAGACACACACACACACACACTGTATATATAGTCTTTGTTACTGAATGGAATATATCTATTATGTTTAAAAGCCATCAACAATCTTATCATTAGTGTAATTCACTTGTTGAGCCAGCTTAGTTGATATCACAATATCTTGTGGCAGTGAGTTCTACTTAGTAATGTTAAGGTAAAGGTTGAGACACCTTATAGTCCACATCTAACTCCAGATTATGTATGAACAAGCCCCCAGCCCTAGCAATACGGATCCTTGGGGAAAGGCCATTTTTTACATTTCTCCATTGTGAGAACTTTCCACTTAGTCCCCTTTCTTGGCTTCATCTTCTTTAATCACTTATTGATCTTAAAGAGGACCTCTCCTCCTTTGCCACATCCTTTTCCCAATTGCTTTTTTCTTTCCTTCCTTGCCTGCACTCCACCTCCAATGAGCACATTCCATTGTTTATGACAGACCAGACCCCATTAATAACAAAGAGGGACTCCAACTACTCCATCAGTGAAAAGGTGAAAGACTGCGCAAAAGGGTAAGGGTTAGACAGAATTAAAACCCCAGCAGATGTCACATATAAGCAGCCACTTATGAAGTTAGTCGCTCTGATATGAATCCTGAGAAGCAGCTGTTAATGTCACTTGCTTCATAGTGCTGGAGATCATGATAATGGTAAAAATATCCTTACCAACTTAAATGTGTGTGTGTGTGTGTGTGTGCATACACATGACCTTCACAAAGAATATGTTGGAAACAAAATTATGAAAAATGAGTGATATATGGTTTTTAAAATATATTTTCTGGTTTCAGTAACTTCCGTATAACTTATATATTCTCCTGATGTTATTCCTGAAGTGGCTCCTGTAATCTTTTCCTATTCATCTAATTTTCTCTTTCCATAAACAGTTCTAGATATTGCCATGTAATCCATATATTTTTTCAAATTATGGAATTAGGCTAGTGAAGCATTTCAGTTGTCAGTGAGATTTTATTGTTTCCTTTAAAAAGCAAACACAAAATTATATCTCGTGTTGTCTTTTGAAATGGTCATATGAGTAGTCGAATAAATAAATAAATATACCCATATGTAATTAGGTAGGCAATCCAATGGCACGTCCAAAATGATAAGAATCTGCCACAAATGATAGCATTACCATTTTACTTATGTAGATATTGGGAGGTGGAGCAAAAAGCAAATCCATCCCTAAAAACAGATTTGGGATGGGAGGAACAAATATCTAAGAATTTTATACAGCTGTGGAGCAGGGTGCTCCATCTCTATTTGGATGCCTATTATTTTATTTCCCACAGGCTATCTAGTAAATTCAGTTCCAAAATACTACACATTTTCACAATCGTCTCCAAAAATGAAGTTATCTCATTCTCGTGCTTTTAGAATCACAGATAGGTTGGGCATTTGGGGCTTTTTCTTTTTTATAAACAGCATCCATTCAATCTGCTTGGCAATTCTGTTTCCCTAATCTCTTGACAACAGAGGTTGTGGATAATCTAGTCTTCAAATATCTGAATGTTCGATACTAATTTTTCCAAAAGTATTTTTAGTAGTGCCACCAAAACCAAAACAAAACACATAAACCTGCCTTGCTTGTCCTTTTCATGCAAGTTAATATCATTTTATAATATGATAATATAATATAACTTTTAAAAGTTTTCCATACAATAATTTCCATCAGGATAAAGGGCTCTCTTTTAAAAGATCACACTACATGCATTGATTTTCTTATCAAAGGTCGAAGTGTTAGTTTCATCAGAGGCAACTCTTTCATGAATAACCATTATAACTCTCTGTAAATTGTCACTCTCGGTGCATTTCATTTCTTCTTCTAATGGTTTATTATAATAATTACTATTTACTATAGTTGTACCCCGCCCTTCTCGCCCCAAAGGGGACTCAAGGTGGCTTTACACCTAGGCAACAATTCAATGCCATAAAAACAACAAACAATTAAAATAGACATTTAAATTAAAACCACAAATTAAAACATTTAAACATTACATCCAGGCCATTCCTAGTCATTACACATATTCCATATCCATTTATCATTCTACAATTATTATCCAAAGGCATGGTCCCAAATCCACGTTTTCACTTTCTTTCTGAAGGTCGGGAGGGAGGGAGCTGATCTAATATCACTGGGGAGGGAGGTCCAGAGCTGAGGAGCCACTACTGAGAAGGCTCTGACTCTCGTTCCCACCAGCTGTGCTTGTCAGGGGTGTGGGACTGAGAGCAGGGCCTCCCCAGATGATCTTAACCTCCTAGGTGGTTCATAGAGAGAGATAGGTAAACTGAGCTGGAACCGTTTAGGGCTTTATAGGCTAAAGTTAGCACTTTGAATTGTGCTCGGTAGCAGACTGGCAGCCAGTGGGCTGACATAACATGGAGGTTGTGTGCTCCCTGTATGCTGCTCCAGTGAGGAAACTGGCTGCCACCCGTTGGACTACTCGACGATTCCAAACAGTCTTCAAAGGCAACGCCATGTAGGGCATGTTGCAGTAGTCTATTTGGAATATTATTCATCCAACCCATCTATATTTATTTAGAGTTCACTTCATATATCCAGTGAAGTGAATTGTAAGTCCATGAAAGCTTATGCAAGCTTTCTTCAATCTCACGTGTTGGACTACAATGCCTATTTCCTTTTAGTCACAATGGCAGGTGGCATTGAAGTCACAACCCAACACATTGAGAGACATTAGATTGGGGAAGTGTGGATTATGCTCAAATAAATTTGAGATGCCACAGCACATCCATCTAACTAGGAATTAAGAGCTACTATAATTGCCTCTTTGCCAGTATTCACCCACTGAAACATCATATGCATGTGAACGTTAACATGTTCTTTCCAGGTGGTATTTACTGATGATAATGTCTCCAATGTTTATACAGATGCCCCTTCTCTCTGGTCCATTTTCTCTGTCAATGCCTGTTCTTTAAAGGGTATCGCCCAGTTTTATGTGCAATATTCTATAACCAACCAAGCAATAATACTGACTGACCTCATAATATAAGATAGCTCTCGCTGAGAAATGAACACACAGAGCAGACTAATTGGAAAGGTAACAAAACAGAAATTATTTTCAAAGAATAGTTCCATTCATAACACTTGTAAAATAGTCTGTGGGCAAGCAAAGAATCTTATGAGACATAGCCCCCATCTATTCATCTTTTATTGCTTCCTGATCAGCACAAGTCAACATTGTTTTATCCAAATCAACATTGTTAGTGGAAGAAAACATGCCATCTCCAACCCATTTCCAAAGCATAAAATGTGATTTTTTTTCTCATGCTGAAATTCTTGAGCTAACGCCAGGCTGAAGGAATGGGCGAAAGCATTTTGTGTATGTGCAGATTTCACCGTACGCTTTCCACCCTTGTGAATATGATACAGCTATCAGGTGGGAGGGAACAGCCAACTGATCACAACATTCTGTAATTTGTGTGAGAGTGATTTCTGTTTTGGCAACATTAAATCATTACAGTAATTTAAAATTGCAATTTAAAAATTATTTTAAAGGATAAGCAAAACCCATTTAAAAGTAAAAATTAGTGCAAAAGCTCTTTTTAGTCATGCTCTTGTGCACAAAATTAAAAAACCGAAAAGAACAACAGGGGAGAGTTTTAAAATAGCACTGATAGGAAATGTGGGTGCTAAATTAGATGCATGAAGATGAAGTCATTTGTCCACATGCTTTTTTTTTAAAAAAAAAGACAGAAGAATAGCAGGTAATTTTCCCCTGCCTGTTTTTTCACCAGACTTTCTTCAGATGGAACGGAAACCAAATCCTCAAGCAGGGAGAAAGGGTTTATTTGCAATGTCACTTAGTTCGCCTGTAAAACAGTAAGCAGACAAACAAAATGTGACTCTTCCGTAGTTAAACTACCAGGCTGGAAGAACATTCAGTAAATGCAAGGCATGGAAGTCATATTCTCTGTCCATGGTGCTGAGAGATGTGCTATATATTACCACACTACAAAACTTCCCTCATTTCAGGCTTTTAGAATAATGCCAACTGAAGTGCCGACAGTAGATTTTAAAATACATTTTCATTATTACCACCAAGAGTTTTAAAAATAATTGCTGCACAATTGTGTTTGGTCAATAGCCAGTTGTCTCATTTCGTTCAAAAGCCATTCGTAAACGATGCAGAAGAAGCCTGCATATGTGTCCAAACTCTTGCAATGAAACTTTTACAAGCCATTTCCCATCATTTTCTTCCATCAGATAACAGAACAAACATTTTGAGGAACTTCTGTGACTGAGTCAGTATCAAAGCAAGCAAAAGGAAATGAATGACTGTTGAGTCCATGCTGAGCTGACACAAGTTCAGACATAATACCAAACATTACTTTTGCTATATAGATGAACTGACACAGTGCACATTCCCTTCTCATGTTGTCCCCTCCCTGCTGCATTTGCTGGGCAGTCTGGAATCAGTAAGTGGTTAGAGTTTGTTGACAAGCCAAATTATTAGTTATTACATTACTGTGATTTCAAAAATTCATAATGATGTGCAAGCAGAGTGGGAAGACACTATCCTATGTCTTGTGCTGCTCTATCTTAGACCAGAACCTCTGAAAAACATTTTGTGAGAACCAGTACTTAAACAGAATCTTTTTTTAAAAAAAACAACAGTGTGCACATGAATTTTGTAGCACCCTTGAGACTAACTGAGAGAAAGAAGTTGGTGGCATAAGTCTGCTCTGGCTACGTTCATCCACGCTCTGGTCACATCCTGAATAGATTACTGCAACGCACTCTACGTGGGGCTGCCTTCGAAGACAGTTTGGAAATTACAATTAGTCCAACGGGTGGCAGCCAGATTACTAACGGGAGTTACATACAGGGAGCATACCACCCCCCTGCTGTGTCAGCTCCACTGGCTGCCTATCCAATTCCGAGCTCAATTCAAAGTGCTGGTTTTGACCTTTAAAGCTCTATACGGTTCTGGCCCAGCTTACTTGTCCGAACGCATCAGCCTCTTTGTCCCACCTCGTAATTTAAGATCATCTGGGGAGGCCCTGCTCTCACTCCTGCCAACTTCTCAAATGCGGTTGGTGGGGACGAGAGAGAGGGCCTTCTCGGTGGTGGCTCCCTGTCTGTGGAATGCGCTTCCAAGCGACATACGATCAACACCATCCCTCCTGGCATTCAGGAAAAAAGTGAAATCTTGGCTGTGGGACCAAGTGTTTGCACATTAGCACAATACAGCACTTTGGACTGGATTTGTAACAGCAAGTTGATGGATATGGCTCAATGCTCCTGTTATGGACGAAATACTGTTTTTAACTTAAGAGAATGTGTATGATGTGTTAATGTTAATTATATTTTAATGTGTTTTAATGCTGTATGTTTTTGGTTTTATATTGTATTTATTATGTTGGCATCGAATTGTGCCTTTTGTTAGGCCGCTCTGAGTCCCCCCTCAGGGGTAGAGAAAAGCGGGGTAGAAATGTTGGAAATAATAATAATAAATATAAACTTTTGTAGACATAATTTACTTCTTCAGATACATTCAGGTAGTAGACTGAGGCCATGTCTACATGGGAGTTACTCTGGGATATTTCTGAAATTGAGCTGCCCTGGATTCATCATGTACCTGCGGAATCTGTAGCCAATGTCAAGACAGACTATCCCATCCCATCTCATCCCCTTGTCGCTGCCACCAGTGTTCCTTGCCAGGCATGGAGCTCCCAGCAAGTGCTTGGCTGTCACTTCTCACATCTGCTAATGACAGAATGGGCTCCCTGTGCAGTCAACCCCTGTGCTGGCTGTTTAGGGACTCCATTCTAGTGTCAGGAGGCATGACCCCAATAAAAAGGTACTTTCAGGGAGCTCTGTGGCTGGTGGGGAGTGGTGGCAGCAACATGGGGATGGGCCACTTCTTCTCCTGTGCTCATCTGCATAGGGGAAGGTTGATCATAGCAGTGTCCATCTGAACAGGGAATCAGGACTAAACCTAATATCTGTCCAGATGACTGCAAAGACCTAGATACTCTTTTTTTGTTGCAAACTCCACGGTATCCTTAATTTTGCCTAAAGTAGAGCAAGGTCAAGTTAAGGAGTGCACTTACACTTATACTGAAGGGTGGGTGAATCAGCCGGACAAATGATGCATGAAGCCAGAGGACAAGTCATAGCTTGTGTCAGTCCCTCATGAGCTGAATTCTATTCTCTGCTCAGCCATGTTACTGGAGTCACACACTCTCACCCTCAGAAAACTCCATGATAGATTCACCTTAGGTTCACCATAGGTTGGCAATGATTTGAAGGCATACAACAACAATTATGAATGTAATAAGGTGAGGATAATCTGAGTCATATGATTTTTTCTTTCTTTTTTTAAAAAATGATACTTTACAGAAAATGCATCTTTTGATGTTATACAGCATTGTTTGTTTGTTTGGGTTCTTTTTAACCCCCCACACACACACACACTCAGCTCAATTGCTTGGTATTGCGTACTATTTCAGTGGATTTCTTGCCCCAGAGCCTTACTGCACTTTTTGATTGAGTTGCTGACTTGATAGTGACAGAAGATGTTTGATTTCCCTCTCCATTCTGACAATTATTAGTAAATTAAACTGACTCAAGATTTTTCTTGACTACATACTTATTTAAAACTTCCAAAACAAAAATACTGTACTTGGATAGACAAGATCGGGCATGTTCAGGGTGGTATGGCCATACTGTACTTGAAGTTTTCACTTTAAAAAAACCCATGATAACAAGCTTTTAGATGCAGATGGGAAATGAAATGGCCAGGTCAGAGAGTTATGAGATGTTGTTTGGCTCTTCCATGTATCAGATTAAAAGTTCAGAACTACTTGGTGCCTCTTTGGTTTCACTTCCTCCATTATTTTTCTTTCTCATTGGTTGTTCTCACCATTTACATGGCTCTTTTTCAAATGGAATTTCCCTGCATCTGAAAACATTTAACAGACCTACCCAAAAGCCCTCAGAAAAAGCAAATTTTCCAGTCTACAATTTCATTTTATATTCTTGTTGAGTCTTTTCACTTTCCTTTCTCCATCAAATAATATCTAAAGAGATCTGGGGACCTGCAGAAGGAAGCAAAACATGGAACCTCACATAGAAGTTGCAGAAAAATGAATATTTTGCAACTGCTTTCAGATTTGATCCACAATGAATGTTAGTGGTAGAACCATACTTTACCCGTCAAAGTAGTCTTCTCTAGCTAATATATGATTAGGAGAAAAGTTCCTTATTTCTTTTTTAAGAATACAGTACAGTAGAACCTCCCTTTCCCATATATGTGAGGGATACACTCCTGTTTTTACAGTGGAAATTCAAAATTGTGGATACCAAACTCTATTGGAATGAATGACATATGATAGAATCATAAAAAAGGAGTACTGTTATTACCAGAGTACAGAACGAAGCTAAGGGACCATAACCACAAGGGTAAAATCACACAACCAAAATATAGTTCTTTAACAATGAAATTATATTGATGTCATATAAGAGGAATTATACTCACGGACCCATATACATGACACGTATGGCACGTATTCTCGTCAGACGTACAAGTATAATCAGAGAGAAGGTCCCAACAAAGTCCATAAAGTCCATATAATCCAAATAATAATTGTATAATTCCCAAAGAGGAAACACAATCCCAGGCGAAGTCGCCAGTAAGTGGAGCCAGTCAATTCGTAGTAATTCTGTCTAGAGATTTTCTTGAAGTTCTGGCTTTCTGGAAAATCTTATTTTTTTCATTTCCTGGCCAAGAGGCATACAAAAATTGATTAAACATTTCTCAGGACTCATGGTCAGTTGCCATTCATAAACAAGCTGAGGCAGTTGACTCTACACAGCTTCTGCAAATACCTTGAAGTGTGAAGGAAAGAGAGGTAGGCTTATGAAAGCACCACACACACACACACACACACACACACACACACACAGAAACATTCCCACACCCTTTATTTTCAGGCTAAAAATAAACTGAGAAGTCATTAAAATTGACATTATTAGAAACAGAAAGAAGCAAAATGGAAGGTCTAATAGTAAAGCCTTGCTTGAGCTCACAAAGCCAAACAGTTCTATGTACAAACCTATGAAAGCTAGACTATGGTGCAAAGCACTTTCGGAATTTTAAAATTATTGTAAATAACCCTGTTAAGGTCTAGGCACTGAAGACAAATGTCAAGACTTGTTTGTGCAGAAGTGCATCTCTTCTGCGCAGATATAATTTGTATGGCCAATCACAACATTCACACATACTTCAAACAGACCAAAAGTTATTTCTACCACCCTGGACATTCCACAGATATATAAACCCCATTTCCTTAGTTTTCAACAGACCTCACAACCTCTGAGGATGCCTGCCATCGATGCAGGTGAAATGTCTGGAGAGAATGCTTCTGGAACATGACTCGCAGCATTCTGGCCATGAAAGACTTCGACAATATATTATTTGTATATTTCTGTTCTAGTAAGAATGAAACATTGTACCCCTTGACCATTACCAACCACATTTGTGGTTGAAGACTAAAGAGTCAGCTAATGTATCATAATGATATTCAATCACACCTTTGGAGCTGCAGTGGTGCAGTGGGTTAAACCCTTGTGCCAGCTGAACTGCTGACATGAAGGCTGGCAGTTCAAATCTATAAGATGGGGTGAGCTCCTGTCTGTCAGCTCCAGATTGCCATGTGAGGAAATGAGAGAAGCTTCTCATAGGATGGTAACACATCTGGGCTTCCCCTGGGCAACTTCCCTGCAGACAGCCAATTCTCTCACATCAGAAGCGACTTGCAGTTTCGCAAGTTTCTGACATGATTTTTTTTTAAAAAATCACACTGTCAAGTAAGCAGCCATGGCATCCTGGTAATTTACTTTGTTTTTCTGATTTTCCAAAAAAAGGTAACAGCTTAAATTGAGAGTTGTTTACTGAAAACTGCATTTTTCCTACTTCTCTCCTTTGGCCTTCCCAAAGCCACTCCCATATTGAGAATGGTATTTCTAAAACTGTAAAATGTTTCTTTTTTTGTCCACTAGAGGGCACAGAGGCCATTTTTCAAAGTGCTTATAAAATCTTTGAAATAAATATATTAACATATATGATCAGGTTGATGCACTGCCTTTGAAACATGTATTAATACACTAACATTTGTTTCAACCGTCCCTTGCTACAGAGACAAGTGATCAAAAATGGTTAGCCTTCACAGTTGTGGTGAATTGGGGACTGATTTTTGCCAGTCTCAGATAAACACGACAGACTTTGCTTCTTTCTTGCTCTAGAATAGATGATTTTGACACAGCGAACTGTGGACCAGCATCAAATGAGCCATGCAGGGATATTATGAGGTTTAATCAAATACAGGCAGAGTCCCCAAGTTATGAACAAGATAGGTTCTGTAGGTTTGCTTGCAAGTCAGAACAAGTACATTTCTTAAGTGTAACTCCAGCTATATATAAGCTTTGGATAACATAGGGAAGGGTTAACATCCCTGTGGTGTTTGTTTTGCTGTCTCTGCCCCTGTTCTGAAGATTTCACCTCACTTTCTGTCCCTGTGATAATTCGATTTTGAAAAATGCGGCTTGTTGTGGAAACAAGGATTGGTGATAAAGCTTCAGTGGAGATACCTTTCCCCCATAACTCTTTCAGTACTGAAATTCCCTTCCTAGGGGTAGATGTCTCTCACTTTCTGTTGTCTCACCCCTGTTCTTAACTATGAGTCATTTTATTTATTTATTTATTTATTATTTAAACTTATATGCCGCCACTCCCCGAGGGCTCGGAGTGGCTCACAGTCACATAAAAACATAATACAATCAAAACAGCATTTAAAATTAGCAAAATAATAATACAATTTAGCAGTCGAATGCTAACCGAAAGAGATGAGTCTTGCAGGCCTTGCGGAATGATGGTAGGTCTTGCAAGGCCTAGGCTTCATTTGGTAGAGTGTTCCAGATTGATGGTGCCACCACATAAAAGGCTCTGCGCCAGGTGGACGTCAGGTGGATAGATTTAACGCTAGGTACCTCGAGGAGGTTCAGATGTTCGGAGAAGAGTGATCTTCGGTGTTGGTAGGGGATAAGACGGTCCCTCAGATACAATGGCCCCAGACCATGCAAAGCCTTGAAGGTTAACACCATCACCTTGAAGGTGATCCGGTGCTCAACCGAAAGCCAATGGAGCTGCAGAAGAATGGGAGTTATGTGACCTCTCACCGGAGTTCCAGTAAGAAGTCATGTAGCGGCATTCTGGATGAGCTTAAGTTTCCGGATCAGAGACAAGGGCAGGCCAATGCAAAGGGCGTTATAGTAGTCCAGTCTCAAGATGACCGTGGCTTGGATCACCGTCATATGTCTGATGTCTGTAACTCAAGGACTGCATGTATAAATAACAATTGAGGCACATTACCAGTGATGTCTATCTAGTCTATACAGTAAGTTCATAATTTTGTTTTCAGATTGGTTTTCTTGTATGTTTTTATTGTAGATATTTTTCCTAGATACTTTAGACACACACACACACCACAGTTCACTCCTGAAATAAATTAGACTTAAATTACTCTTTGGAAACAAAATAAATCAGATAGGATAATAGTATCATCTCTTTATCTCATTTGTTCCCATACAATTAGGGGTTTTACTGCCATGTTGTGACAGGTGACTGTGTTTGACCTTTGACGGTTGGTTGGTTGGCTGGTGCTCAAACTAATGAAGACCCTTAATGGATTGGCTTTTGTGAAGCTCTGAGTGGTGGGGTTAAAGAGAGAATGGTGTGGCAGACAGAGTCCGGAGAAGATTCTTCAATTAAACCTGAAGTCTATTAACAAAGAAATATCGAGGAGGTTGAGAACAAGCCATGATTTAACTATTCAGATGACTTTGTGATTCATTAGAATTAGTTTTTGAGAAAAATGTTTCCCTTATTTATTGTTGGGCCTGTGTAAGAAAGGCTCCAGTTTTGGGCAGCCCGGAGCAAAGAGACTTACTTCTTGGTTCTTCAAAAAGTTGAAAATAAAATACCATTCCTATTCAGTCCACAATCATTCGTGCATCAGAAAAGGGATTGGGGACAAATGAAGCAGTGTTGAAAGCAAATGAAGAGTGATGCTTGCAAAAATAAAAGTAGATCCCCAGGATAAATAAGACTTTGGAGACTTAATTGTTTTGCATGATGTAAATCTATTACAATAAGAGAAGGAGAAGGAGGCAAGACTCTGACCCACATGGAGGCCATTCAAAGATTTAGAAACAGCAAGAAGCCTAAAAAGGAGGCGCTGTATACAAAGCCGGAATATTGTATAGCATGGTCGCAGAAAAGTAGTATCTTCAAAACAAAACAAAACGAACAGAGAAACCAGCAGGTGTATTTCCCCCCCCAGAAACCAATGATACAATATAAACACATGTGTTCATGATACAGGAGTCAATAAAATGTTCTATCACACTCAGGTTCCCCCTGCTCCTTTAAGGTTTCTTTCTCATGCAACGCAAACACACAATGCACAGATAGAAGTAGTAGAAGAAGAATTTGGAGAAACCGGAATACTGGTTCATTGCATTGAGACACATTAGCATAGACCACTTCTCAAACCAACTGATGTGGCGAACCATCAATTCCCAATTCTCAAAGTGCTAGTAACTGGTATCATACTCATTATTATAATTTTATCAGGTTTTTTTTTGGCATTTTTCAGTGTATAACCAGCTGATGTCTCATGGACCAGCACTTGTTTGCAGGCCACTGCTTTGGTAGCACTGGTAGGGGTATTTCTATTGGTTTTGTATTTCTTTTAAAAATTGAAAGTATTTGGAATGCAAAAAAGAAGATCACCAAGGGCCTTTCGACACAGCCCCGCATCCCAGAATTTCAAGGCAGAAAATCCCACAATATCTGCTTTGAACTGCATTATCTGAGTCCACACTCAGATAATGAGGGATTTTTTGAGCTGTTTGGGCTGGAAGTCAGCCTAAAGAAAATGGAAGTCCTCTACCAGCCCGCACCACAGGAAGAACACCATCACCCCCACATCAGCATAGGCAAATCTGTGCTTACGTCCCTTCAGCAGTTCACCTACCTGGGAAGCATCATCTCTTCAGATGCCAAGATTGATAAAGAGATAGATCACAGATCAGCAAAGGCATATAGTGCATTTGGAAGGCTTCACAAAAGAGCCTGGAGCAACAAGCACCTGAGGCAAAGCACCAAAATCAGTGTGTACAGAGCTATCGTACTGTCTATTCTCCTGTATGGGTCTGAAACATGGGTCACCTATCACCAACACCTACGACTCCTCAAACGCTTTCTAATAGCGCTGTTTTTGCACAATCCTAAATATACACTGGACTGACTATGTGACGAATGTTGCTGTCTTTGAGCAAGCAGGGATCACCAGCATTGAGGCCATGCTATTGAGAACACAGCTGCGCTGGGCAGGGCACATCTCTAGGATGGAGGACCACCGCCTCCCAAAGATACTACTTTATGGTGAACTCACCATGGGTCAGCGCAAGAGAGGCACCCCCGAAAAGAGATATAAGGACTCCCTGAAACAACATCTTGTCCTTCCTAAGAATCTTTGCTTGCGAAGTAATGCCAAGATATTTTGCCTTGATATTCTGGAAGATAGGGCTGTGTGGAAGAGAAGCAGAAGGCTGGCTGCATGGTCACAAGAGAGAAATGTATTTGCTACAACCCTAAGGAATTTAACCATTTACCCATTCCAGGTCTACCAAACATATGTATTATGTGATATCATATTCCTTTTCATGTGAAGAAGAAGATTGAAGGTGAATTTCAAAAACTGATCTTCTGTAGAGCTTGATGAGCATGCAGACTAAACTGGAAGATAATTATGGAGGGATGACATAGGGCCCTTCCACACAGCCATATAACCCAGAATATCAAGGCAGATAATCCACAATATGTGCTTACAACTGGGCTATCTGAGGCCACACTGCCATGTAACCCAGTTCAAAGTTGATAACGTGGGATTTTATGCAGGCATTTGGAAGGGGACATTGTTAACTTTAAAACACTGTATAGCTTGATCACATGAAATAATAACATTGTCCTATAGCACACTAGCATAAACTCTGAAACTAAATGTAATTACTGGTTTTGTTTGCGATCCTGCCCTCTGTCTGAATCTTAGTATTGCAAACTAATACCATCATTTCAATTTGCATATTTATTTATTTATGGTCATTTCTACCCCGCTCTTCTCACCCCCGCAGGGGACTCAGAGAAGCTAAAATGGCAGCAATTCGATGCCGTAATAAAATACAGTATAATAAAAGATAAAAACATACACATATCACAATTTAAAACAACATTAGTTAAATAACATTATTTGCACAATCCAAAAAGCCGTTTCCATTTCAACAATCACAAGCTCAGTTTCAGTGTTCAGTACCATTATATTCATTGACCAAACGCCTGGTTCCTCAGCCACATCTTTACTTTCTTTCTGAAAGAAAGGAGGGAGGATGCAGATCTGATTTCACTGGGGAGCGCGTTCCATAGGCAGGGAATCACCACCGAGAAGGCCCTGTCCCTCGTCCCCACCAGCCATGTTTGCGAAGCTGGTGGGACCGAGAGCACGGCCTCATCAGCAGATCTTAAGCTATGAGGCAGAACGTAGAGGGAGATACGTTTGGACATAGCATCAAGTATATATGTAAATAAGCAATTGCAGGTGATTTTCTTATTTGCCATGCCTAGGAGTGCTGGCACTGCTCAATCTTGGTTCACACTGAGCAATTAAAGTTCTATATCATGGGGCTTATGGTTTGTGTGCAGATGACAGATCCTTTTTTTTGGGCAAACCTTGGCACTTATCAGGACAACCTCAAGACTCCAGATCCATTAAAAACAAAAACAGTCACTTTTTGCCTTCATGATGGTGTAAAATACTGGGGAAACACTGCAAAAGGAAATGAGTTTGTGTCTCCTACCTTCCCTGACCCTCTCTGTTGAAAAAAATGAACAACTCTTGTCTGAAAAGAGGCATCGCATTTTGTAAATGAAGGCTCCACATGAACAAAACTTGACCCTTCTGCTGTTACAGGTGCCAATCAGGGCTCTCTAGTCATTTCCCCCCAGATACTATGACACTACTAGCTTGTGTTGTAGCTCAGTTTTACCAGGGCTGCTGTTTGTCTTACCACAAAATTGGGGGGTGGGGTATAATTATGAAAATTTTAGGCCATGTAAAACTAGCACAGGTATTTCCAACATTACTTGCATCTCGAGTTAAGATTACTCCTATCATGAAAGGACAGATATCGCGTGAAGACCCCTTAAAATGGTTCCCCATGGTAGCTGCCTACACAGAGCAAGCTGTTTCCTTGCAGCTGCTCCCATGACACACATAGGAAAATGACATCACAAATCTGCCCTGTAAAAAAGCTGGCATATGCTATAACACAAGACACTGTTATTTCCTCACCCTGCACTTTTCTAGTGATGATAAGAAACATGATCCTGAAATGAGTCCTGTTTCGCTATGATACCTATATTTACACAAATGCAGGGGCTTTCTCTCCCCCTCCCCCTTTCTCTTGTAGACACTTACATTTAGCTCTTCCGCCATGACTCTTCCTCCCTCTTTTCTACCACTTTGGGGAATAATTTAACATGTTACACACTAACTTTCCCATAATGGCATTCTGGCTTTTGAAATTCTGCCTCCCTGTTTTATGGCCAGCCCTCTAATGGTTCTCTTGCAGGCCTGCCTCTGGCGATCATATAGGGAATAAATAGAAGCTGACACAGTAATTTACTTAAATCTTCTCCACACTTTTGCAGCATTTTCCTCCAGAGGATACCCTCGAAACAACAATTATTTGAAATGTCACACGTCCCTGCCTCCAGGCGAACGACAAATGAACATTAAATCTATTAACAACAATCAAAAAAATTAAATGTTTACTTTTCCAAGAAGGTAAGGAGAAACTGAGAGAGGGAGGGCTTCAGCCAATACATTTATTTGCAGTAATAGAGAGGTGTATTTAATGTTCTCCATATATATACTGAGCCGACACCTCCAGAATTGGAGAGGAGCTACAACAACGTTTGCAGAGGACCTTCCTAGAACACAAGGAAAAACACTGATCGGAGTACTGGGAGCCCCAGGCTTCAGACCAGCTGAACTGGAGAACATGGCTGAGAAGCTCCATATTCTTGTTAACTCTTAGTCTTGGCAAACTTGTGTTTGTGTGTGTGTTGTTACCCTATCCCCATTCAAGCTAAGTCCTTTTTGCAAAATGTCACATATTTCCAACATTTAGGTTTCAGTGAAATAGAAGAGGGAAATGTTGCACAAGTATGTTGTGGTTACAACTTTATTTTTTGTACAGCACAATATGCTAAAGTAAGAACGTGACTATTTGTATGTGTGTGTTCACATTATTAACATTATATTTGATTTATATATGAAGAAATATGGAGATGGGAGGGGGAGATAATGGTTTTGGGATGTTATTTTTTTTAGTTGCAGCTTGCAGAATCTTCTAGAAGCATGCGAGCTACTTATAAAACAACCAAGTCAAAATGATCTACTACCTACCCACTACAAAAAATGTGAACCATATAACACAATATCTGCTTTGAACTGGGTTTTCTGAGTCCACACTGCCATATAATCTGATTCAAAGCAGATAACATGGGATTTTATTCAACTGTGTGGAAAGGACCTCAGATAACCCAGGGCTGGCAGCACTTGAGTGGCGTCGGGAGCCTGCTGGGCGGGACTGAGCCTTTCTCCCACCCTGCCTGCGATCTACCAGGATGCCCTACGTGATATACCAGTAGATCGTGATCTACCTAATGAGAACCCCTGTTCTAGGGATTCTCCTGACACATTCATACTGTGGAGAGGGGGCATTTCCATTCACTTTTGCATTGTCAGAAATTACTGTATTTCATTACATAAGAGTCATACTCCCCCCTTTCTGCCAAAAAAGGAGGTACGACTATTATGTGAGGAAAAAGGGGACGTTTTTGTTCTGAAACAAAATGCTTGCTACCCCTTTTAGCAAGGGTGCACCACTCACTCACCCACCACTTCACTCACTCATTCGTCCACTCACCAAACCTACCCACATATCCACCCATTCATCCAACTAACCACCCACCCATGTATGCATTGCATACATGCAATTACTCACTCACCTACCTGCATGCCGATCCATCTGTAGATGTGGATTTGCTTTTGGGATTTGGGGGTGTGACAACCCCTTGTTGACCGGCCTCAGACTGGACAATCTTTCTATATCCAAACTGCTGACCCTCAATGCAAAGGGACCTTGAAGTTACCTCAGCCACTTCCGTCTTATGGCAGGGTAGACTATCTCCTTTATTAACCATTGAACTGCAGAGATTTATAATTTTTCTCAGTATCCACTTGACCACGCTGCCACCATTTATCTGTCCGACCACTGACCTTGAGGGCCACCACCAATAAAAGAATTAGGAGAGGTGTTTTTCTTTTAAGATGCAAACAATTTATTATGACACAAATGGGTACAAATCTTGGTTGGTTTTATACTTCCTCAGAGGCACAAACTTATTCTGTTACACAAAACACAATGGGGATATATTATAGGGTTTCCACTAAACCTCTATAAACCCCTGGATTCTTCCAACTTTAACTAGGGTCTCTACACCCATACAACTGGACTGCTCTCTTGCAGACCTTAAGACCAACTAAAATACTGAACTGTTCTCTTACAGTCCTCAGGACCAACTAACACAAAACAGAACTCCTCCCCCTCTCATGTGGCAGTTGGCTTCCAACCGCTCTTTACCAACTGTAAAATTCAAACCTTGAACATTCTAAAAGCCTCTAGCCCTGGTTGCTATGGCGACAGCTCTTCAAAGCTTCTGCCAAGCCTCCCTTCTGTTTCACCCACAGCAACAATCCATAGAATATTCCCCCGAACTACACAAAACAACATACATTTAACATATGTCACACAACATTTACACACAAATAATCGACATCATTACAGGGGGATTGATTATTTATGTCTTTGTTCAACTTCTCACAGCATTTAATGTTTGCCGAAATCTGTTGTAAACCGCCCCCAGTCCCCTCGGGGAGATAGAGTAGGATATAAATAAAGTTGTTATTTGCTCATCCACCTTCTTCCAGGAATGCCACTTCATGCAAATAGAATGCAGGATTCACCTACACAGAGAGGAGATGGATTCCTAGTCAAATGTCCATACACAAGCCCTATATTCCTTCCTTTAAATAACTAGCTTGGGTACCCGGTGATGGCCAGATTTTTATATTTTGGAGTGCTGTTTATTAGAAATAATCCATAGGGTGTGGGTAAGCTACAACGCCCATCCTCACCTGTCATTGCCCCAAAACTGCACCAGTAGTTAAAGTTGTCATAATGCAAGTTTGATCCAGATGATCCATAGTAAGTGAGATTCACAGTTGTCTCTGGATGTTGTGTGAACTGCAATTTCCATCATCCTGGGTCACCCCAGACCTGGAAATCATTTTGAGGGTTTTCCTGGGGTTGAGGGGTTGAGATAGGCTGGCTTAATAAGTTTTATCAATTCACACAGCAAATTGTTCAGCTTCTGTCAATTTTCACCCAATGTGCTAAATGTGCACCAACATTAACTGCCATGGCTAAATGCTATGACATTCTGGGATTTGTAGTTTGTTGAGGTACCAGCACTCTGGCAGAAGGTAAAGGCCTTGTAAAAATACAACTCTTCTGATTCCATAAGGTTGAGCCATGACAGTTAAAGTGGTGTCAAACATCATTAATTCTACAGTGTAAATGCACTCTGACTGCTACATCACATTTCTCCTGAGCCTGGGAACATCATTAGGGTATGACTGTGATTGCTGTTCAACAGTAGAACCTGCTTCGGGGTTTGGTGGAAGCTTCTTCCTTGGAAGCTGTTAAACAGAGACTGGCTGGCCATCTGCCAGGGGTTGGACTGGATGGCCCAACTCTTCCAACTCTATAATTTTATGATTCTGTAAAAGGGAGAACTTGGGGTGCATGTTTTCAGTTTAGCTCGCAGGAAGATTTCTAAGCATTGTGAGCAAAATATCAAGCTCACAGGCAGGACATCATCCTTAAAATTATTTATTAGTTCTAAAAGCTAAAAAGTACTGTATAAAAGTGAGACCAGCCATGTATCTTACATTATAAAAGGCATACTTTATGGAAGGGTTGTCTTATCCAAATTCAGTTCGAAGAGAAAGAACCAGAAGAATATAGAGTATTGAAATGCCCCATCAACCATTGGCCTCTGGATAGCAGAAAATTGGGGATGTGGAAAACTTTCTATGTTACTCTTCTTTAATTTCTCAATTTCCTCCTGGTATTCTTATTTCAATATCAGATTGCATTATGCTTTCTTCTTTCCACACTTAAAAATGCATATTTTGTGCATTTATATATTAGAATCTCATAGGCAAAATATGAAAGTTTTAAGCATACATGTGTACCATGGAGAAATGGAAATGTCCTTCTAAAAGGGACACAGACATAAAAGGAGTCCAGAACCCTGAGATTTAGCAAATAATCTTGATGATGTAAACAAGTTGCGACTGTCTCTCCTCCATTTCATGGAAAAGGCTGAAGTTGAGGAAATGTGATGAAGTTGTGATAGTTGTTCTGGTGGTAGGAAAGAGGTGTTTCCTCTGTATGGTTTTCCAGGTAATTGTTTTCCTCAAGCAATTATAAGTCTTCATGGCAGGAAAACTCTCTCTCTCTCTCTCTCTCTCTCTCTCTCTCTCTCTCTCTCTCTCTCTCTCTCTCTCACACACACACACACACACACACACACACACACAACAAGATTATTTTCTTGCCTGGTAGAAACTCGTAACAATGAAAATTTTGGAGAGAAGTGTTCCCTCTCTCTGGTACCAAATCCAAATTCCTCCCACACTGAATTTACATGACCGGGAATCTCTTACATTGTGTCTTGTGTTGCCATTTCCTAACTTATATCCACCCATGCATATTGAAAACAGCCTCTGAAGGATGATTTTTAATTTTTGCTTAGATAATGCTTATGTCTCTACTAAAACCACCCCTGCAATGCCTTTCCCTAATTTTCAAGTAAAAGAAGACAATCTCCGCCCCACACACATGCCCCCCTCAAAAGTTGAATGAAGCCTTTCTAGAGGAAGCCCCAGCAGGGCAGGTTTGTCAAGCCCATGTTTAATCTTATTTCCAGTGCCTCTGTCTTTCTGTTGCTTCCTTCAAGCTTCTTTTGTTGCTGAAATTTTCATTTCCTTTTCGTGTGAGAGGATGGAGGAGGTTGCCAGGCAGACAGGAATGTGGCTGCAGTCATCTCTTTGGTAAGTGTGTCTTTGTGAATTTCATACCAGTTAGTGCAACGACACTCTACCATATATATTCAGTCAGGAAAGAGGTTGCTTCAGAAAGGCAAATATGTGTCCAACAGGTGACTGCTATTTAGATTACCTAGATCAGCAGGTCCCAAACTGTCTTCTGTGGAACTTTAGTTCTGCAAAAGCATCCTAGGGGTTCTGCAAAAAACTTTTTTAAAAGTCCATGCCGGAATATGAAGATCTTACTGAAATTCAGTGTACCGCTGTTTTAAAAACAAAATTTGAATCTGTGCCATTGAATAACTAGGTAGGAATGATAGGCACAAAGCTGCCAGTAGCCAGAAAGACTAACTAAGCAATGCTCCCCTTTGTATCCACACATTGATGCAAATCAGGCTTTATAACTTATCCCCCCCCCCAAATTAGAAGTAAGTTGGATGCCACCCTGGATTTACATATTTAGCTGTTGGACATAAATGTCAGAACAATTTTGAGTTCAAAAATAAAACAATTTCACTCATCAATTTAGGAGTGAATCCAATATTTTCCTGTGCCAAAAGAAATGGTTGTGATTATATTTCCAATGTTTTCTCTTTATTTCCAAACCTACTAAATTACGCAAAACTCTCAGGCAATAGGAGTACATGGGAGAAGAAGAACTTTGTGAATTCACAACACTTAGGGACGGAGTTAGGGTTCTGTGGGAAAACCAAGGACAGAAATAGGGTTCTGCTAGGGAAAAAGTCTTTTGAAGGATTCCATAATTCAAAAGCATTGGGAACTGCTGACCTTGAAAATACAGGATCACAGCCCATCTCCCCCCACCACCGCAAGGACTTGGTGAGGTATGTCAGGGCATGACTCTCTTTGGTAATAATGCCCTACTTGGCACTGAGACATCAAGGCGGGAGGAACAGATTGTTGCTTGACAGGTAGCAGAACAGCAGACAGAGTGGGCTGCCATTTTTGAATGCTTCCTTATACAAATTTCTTGCAAGTAAAAACAAAAATAAAATAGCACATGTGGGGGAGGCGGGGGGAGGGAGAATGGGACACTGGCACAGCATACCAGAACAGTTTGCATGGGAACCTGAGAAAGGGAAACAGTGGTTCTTCCCATACTGAATGAATGATCTGAAAGGATAAAGCCTGGTCATTGAGGAGACAGAAACCATGAGACTGCTGGCATTTGATGCTGATAGCCATAAGCAGAAATAGAAAACATAAGCAGAAATAGAAAATAAGATGTCTTCATACCCAAACAATTCTCTTAAACCAATTAAGTCCTTGAGCAAGCACTTGGAGGGAGAATTTAGCCTGTCCAAAAGGGGATACACCAAAAAGGATGTTGTCTCTAAGCTCTTCTCCACACAAAACACCCCACAGTTAGCTTTAGAGGAGCTAAGCCTTCCTTAATCTTTTCAGATATCTAGAGAATTGTTGATTGCCCCTTCACTCTGCTAACAATATTTAAACACTAACCCAGCTTCAGACTTATACTAAGGGTCATTAGAATCACAGTGCCATCCATTCCAACCCCAGGAGATGACACAGGTCATCCAGTCCAACCACTTGCCATGCAGGTAAATATATTCAAAGCACTCCTGACAGATGGTCATTCTTGCATGTTTTTAAATAACTTTACATGTAGTACTTTGCATTTCTCCCTGCTGAAATTAATTTTGTTAGATTTTGCCCAGCTGCCTAATCCAGAGCTTTCCAAACTGTGTATCACAACATATAAGTGTGTCCGTTGCAGTGTGGAGGTGTGTCACATGAACATAATGAGAAGTCTCAGAGTCTATGTGAAATAAGAAATAAAACACATTTTAAGAAAATATATAAATGTATGGTTTTCATGAGATATGTTCAGTCTCCATACATTTCATTATTACAATTGAGGTATAATAATTATTATTATTATTAATAAGCATCTTCTGAGGCAATCTCTCCCTTGTCCCAGCCAAGGACTTATTATTATTATTATTCCATGACTGCTTTTAAGTTGACAACTGAATTCAGCGATGTGTTTAAATATTTTTATATTGTTTTTATACTATTTTAAAATTATATCATGTATATTTATGCATTTCTTATTGTGGGCACTGTGCTGTGCCAGTTGTTAGCTGCCCCGAGTCCCTCTGCGGAGGTGAGGTAGGACAGGATATAAATGCCCCAAATAAATAAATAAATAAATAAATAAATAAGGGGTGTCTGTTTTATTAACATGGACACCTAGGTGCTGGATAGTTTGAGAGAAATCATCATTACCATTTCTTCCTTCTGCCTCTGGGAAAGGGTTCAGGTTATTAGTCATGTGTGCTCCTTCAAATATGGTCTGCCTGGGTTTATTTGGCACATCTGGTAACTCACCAGATTTGCTGCGTTTGCCATTTCATTCTGCTTCTGAGGCAATCTCTCCCTTGTCCCAGCCAAGGACTGAGAGGCTAGCCATGGGAGCAGGGAGTGACAAAGATAAACGGGAGGTTGTGATGGCTCCCCCAGTGCCCCTTTTTCCTCTGAACAGTTCCCTCGGCGCCCTTTTCCTGAGCCTTGTTTCTGTCTCAGCAGGGGAAGCTGCCTTGGCACAGCCCTCTGCAAATTGCATCAAGGAAAAGTCATTAGAGGGGATTGGAAAGAAAGAGACACTTACAAACTCAAACAAAAGAGAGACAGGATGTTCCTGCACAAAGCACTTTAGAATGCCAGCAAAGGAAAGCAACACTTCAGTGATCAGTCAGTTAGCAGAGAAGGCCCCTGAACAGCACTTCAGCAGCATTTGAGGGTTAGCATGATGTAAGGATGGTGGTAGTGGTGGTGGATGGGCAGCCGGAGGAACAGGCCATGAATTAATCCTTACGCATCAGTTTCAGACTGAATGAGCTGTGGTGCGTCAGTTATTGCCAATCATTAGATTTCTTATAGACTTCCAGTTCTGAGGAAAACCATGCCAGACATCTAACTGTATTTACTAGGGCTGGTTGATCCAAGAAAAAAACGTTTCGAAACTCGTTTCAGATCTAATTGTAGCTGTCGTTTCGGATTATATGGACTTCCGATAAATTTCCGATAAATTTCGTAATTGATTCGGAAGTATTTCCGAAATTCAGAAGTCTTCAAAAATGGTGTCCGCTTTCAAAAATGGGCAAAAAATCAGCAGAAGGGAGAGTCAGCTGTTAGCCATCAGCCAATGAGCAATCAGCAAGAAAATTCGGAAATGACATCCAAAATTTGAAATTTGGAATTCCGAAATTTGGAATTTCGGATTTCAGAATTCCTGTTGGGAGAGTTGCCTCGAAATTGCTTAAAAAGTCGGAAGTATCCAAAATCCTTCCGAAATTCGGGCATATCCGAAATTGTAGAACAGTCCTAGTATTTACTTACTTTATCACAGGCACAAGATATCATTTTTATTGTACTCTTCTCCCAATTGGATTAGATTACATAGAATCATAAGGTTGGAAGAGACCACAAGGGCCATCCAGTCCAAACCCCTGCTATGCAGGAACACACCAGCAAAGCACTCCCAACAGATGGCCATCCAGCCTAAATTTAAAAACTGCCAAAGAATGAGACTCCAACACATGCTAAGGCATCATATTCCACTGTCTAATCTTCAGGATATTCTTTTTTAATCTTTAGGTGGGATTTCTTTACCTGTAGCTTGAACCCACTGCCCTGTGTCCTAGTCTCTAGAGCAGTGTTTCCCAACCTTTTTTGAGTCGCGGCACACTTTTTACATTTACAAAATCCTGGGGCACTCCACCAACCAAAATGACACAAAATGACACTCTAACACAGTAATACATATAGTTAATATGCTTTTAAATGTATTCATACACTCAGTGTGACACCTGGGCCTGTTTCGATGAACACAACATAGAGTTATAGTTCACCCGCAATCAAAGAGCACTCTGAACTCCACCAATGATGGAATGGAATCAAACTTCCCACACAGAACTCCCATAACCAAGAGAAAATACTATATAGACCTTGACATTTGGGAGGAAGGCTGAGGAAGGCTGGCGAGGGAGTCCCTCACGGAATCCCGCCTGCCTTTCCTTCCCCCTAGGGTCCTCCTGCCAGGCCCCAACCCTTTCCCCCCACGAAGTAAGGCCCCTTCTCCCCTTTGGGGCCCTTCCTCCCCGAGGGGCTTTGGGGGGCCGGGCTGAGGGGGAGGGCACCCCGGGGTCTCACCTGGGACGCAGCAAGGCCGAGCCAGGGCGCCTCTGGAAGCAGCTGGCTCTGCTTCATTCACTGCTCCAGGAGGAAGGTGCATGCGTCTGCCACCCCCAGGACTTAGTGCGCATGCGCCTAGACAAGCGCACTTCCACTTCTGCCTCCGTTCCCCGCCCTTCCTCGATTGGAGGTTGGCTGGCTGGGGAAACGGCTGAAGGAAGCCGCGCCTCAGCCCCTTTTTTTCTTCACCGCCGCCCTGCCCTTCCTCCTCCTCCTCCCCCAAGCAGCAGCAGCAGGAGTTCGGCAGGAGGGAGAGAAAGGGTAGGAAGAGAGGTTTTCCACAGCACACCAGATGATCCCTCACAGAACAGTAGTGTGTCGCAGAACAGCGGTTGGGAAACACTGCTCTAGAGCAGTGGTTCTCAACTTGTGGGTCCCCAGGTGTTTTTGATGGACTCCTAGAAATCCCAGCCAGTTTACCAGCTGTTAGGATTTCTGGGAGTTGGAAGGGCCAAAACATCTGAGGACCCACAGGTTGAGAACCACTGCTTATTGTAGAGAAAGTATGTGGTGATGACCTTGTCTGATGGTTGGCATGGGGCTCTGTCCATAAGACAGGGGAAAGCGTCCTAGAATTCTAGATTTCCCCCATCTGATGAGGCCCTTAATAATAATAAGATTTTATTGAACATTTTGGGAAAATATTGCTGTCTAAGAATGTTCTCCAGGTTTGCAGTGTGGTTTGTTCTCTGGGAAATAGAGTTATCAACACCAACTGTTGTGGTGGATCCAAGTTTCGTCCACGGTTACGAAACTGCGCAAAAACGCATCCATATTGCGATTGAACAATGCCAAACACTCCTGCGAAATTGTCACATGATTGCATTTGTGGTCGATTGTGAGCAAACGCAGCACCCATCTTACGGAAAGCTTTCTCATACCCAAGTGATCATTTAAAATTGAAACCTATGGCTTCCACAATCTCTCGCACTTTCAATCTCTGATCGGCCAACACCATATCGTGATATTTTTCAATTGTTTTGGGTGTAGAGACCTCAACTGGGCATCCAGAACGTTCGGGCATTTTCCGTGCTTGTATGGCCACAATGAAATTCAGTAAACCACTTTTTTACCATTGAAATTGATGGTGCAGAGTCCGCATAGTATTTATCAAGCTTAGCCTTGGTTTGAGTGATGGTTTTTTTCCTCAAAAAATAATGCTTAATGAGCACACAAAATTCATTTTTTCCATTTTCTCCTTAAATCACGCGGCAGTCTGCTATCAATGGCTGTCAAACACAAACTAAATGTTGCAGCTTGTTCAAATTTTGACAGGAGTCAACTGACAGATGCCTGTTGACAGGAGCAGCATTGCCCTTTCAGTTAAGAGGCGAGAAATTCAAAAAGTCACGGACTTATTGACCCGCTCTCGTATGTATGCATGATACACTAACTTCACTGCTGTGGAATTAAGGATTAGTGCAATAAAGTCCTTAGACTGTTTTGCAGCTTTATAACATTTCCAAGCATGCCTGAAGGATGAGCCTTCATGTAAGAGATATCTTTTTGCCAATGCAGATTTCTTGCTTAGAATTATAATCTTTCCTTTTTAAAGTTCTCCTTCTTTCATCACTTTTCACAAGCCGTTGCTCAGTTATTGTGTGCATGTCTGCATGGCATAGGATTCTCTTCTCCCAAGGAAGGGGAGAGAAATCTTTCCAGTAATGGAGGGTGGGGGATGGGAGAGAGAGAGAGAGAGAGCTCAAGTGAAGCCCAAGCAACCTCTCACTGTGTTGCTGGTGATAGGGATTTAATTCAGTGGGTGCTGGTAGCTATTTATTTATTTACCTTATTTATATCCTGCCTTTTCTCTATCCCATGGGGGACTCAAGGTGGCTTACAAATGGCAGCTAAACCGTGCCTCAAAACGTACAAAATACACTTAAAATGATTTAGATTAAAATTACTAACACAATAACATAATTAAAATACATTCAAGGTTAAAACACGTCATCCAGGGATCAAAGTCTAAGGCCATTCCGTGATCAATTGAACATATTCCACATAGAAAATTACTGCACTGCCCTATTTTTCAAAAGCCTGCTCCCAGAGCCAGGTCTTTACTCTTCTTTGGAAGGCTAGAAGGGAGGGGGCTGATCTGATGTCACTAGGGAGGGAGTTCCACAACTGAGGGGCCACCACTGAGAACAGGCATGTAGCCGGGGGGGGGGGGGGCTTGAGAGGCTTCAGCCTCCCCCGAAATTCTCAGGGTGGCCTGCGAGAAGGCCTTACTGGTACATTATTTAAACTGTTATGTTCATTCATATCATGATCTGATCACCATGCTCAAAATATCCCATATGCATGGAGCTATTGGGATAACAATACAAAAGGTTTGCTACGGCAGACCCTCTCTCACTCAGACTCAGCCCCCTCCAATCAAAATTCTGGCTACGGGCCTGCCTGATAAGGTCCTGTCTCTCATCCCCACCATACAGATCTGTATCAGCTTTATCCTTCTATAAATACGATCTTTTGTTGTAATATTTCACCTTTGGGTCACCCTGCTCAGATGAGAGAAGGGTTATGCTTGTATCATCCTCTTATATGGTATGTATTTGAACCTTTTATAGTGGCTTGGATTTGGTGTACTGACTATACATTGTATACTTACCCTCAATTGTTTTATATAGATTTATGGATGCCGATTTTGTTAAAATTGTGAGCCTTGAAAAAGGATCCTGAAACGGTTCTCTTGTGGCCGCCTAAATTGGAGCATCCGCGTACCGTCGGCTCTTGTGTTTGGGTTACCTCTACTCGGCAGAAACGCCTTTACTGTTTGCATCCTGGGAATTCTCCTATTGGAGTATTTTGCTCCTTCACCATGGCTACGTGCCTCTGTATTGGATTATTTGTTTACATTTTGGGACACCCATATCCCATTCGTGACCTTTGAACGCTTCCATGTCTCTCCCTTTATTGAAATATTTTGGATTCTTTACTGGAACTATATTTATATACACCTGCGGATTTACATGGACTCATATGGGACCGGATATATAACACCATTGAACTATTTACTGTTGGGTTCTCCCGAATGCTAAATGACTGTTTTGGAAAAAAAGATATATTTTCATATCTTCAAATCATATGTATGCATTTATTATCCTTTACAAGCCGTAATATATGCCATTCGGTTGATATTATTTTTGTTTCATCGTTGTTGCTTAGGTTTTGAAAACCAGCGCGCTCGTTGTTTACTTAATTCTCATCCCCACCAGCCACGCCTATGAAGAAAGTGGGACCGAGAGCAGGACCTTCCCAAATGATCTTAGTCTCAGAGCTGGTTCGTCGCTACTATAGACAATCTCACAGTGTTCCACTCCTGTTCGGGAGAGCAAAAAATAAATAGTATTCATATGATTTTCACTGGAATGAAGCCCCCTAACAGGCTTTTAGGGGGTCTTTACTCCAGCACAAATGTCTCAAAAAGGCGTTTAAATGAAGGCACCTTGAAACAGCCTTAATCTCAACCAAAAATCCATTTCATTGTGCTTCCCTAAGAAGGCCCAGATAACTGTCATCAATGTGGAAAGACACATTACTAAATGTTCTCAGCTTGCTGGGTTCTGTATTCATTTATTCTGCAGTAGCCATCACTGATTAAAAGACTATATATATATATATATATATATATATATATATATATATAACACACAATTGACTTTTAGTTCAGATGAGGCTCCAAGAGCTATATAAAATTCTAGTCTCCTCCTCAGCCATATATTTTTCTTATTGTAAACAACATTCCCAGTTTCAAAATCCCCCAGCAGCTAAAAGGAAGAAAATAAGGTTGCTATTTACATGTGGAAAGGAGTTATTAACACCATTAACAGAATTAGCACCCCCTAAATACGTGATGCTTTTCAACTGAGTTCAGTCAAGGTCCTTCCTGGCTCTCCTTCAGTCCAGTCATTAAATTTCTTTTAATGCATCCTTAATGTAAGGCAACCCCTGTGTGATAGACACTTTTCCTCTCTGAATGTATGTTATGAGAAGTGTATATAGTATAATACCCTGCAGTTTGATATCTTTAGTGGTAAAGCACATCTGACTGACACAGAAATCACTGAAGCCCCTGCGAATAGCAAAGAGAGGAATACACCTGCACACTCATGTGTGTGTCCCTACGGTCATGATATAAATGCATACACATCATATGGACCCTAGCACACATGAGATAGTAGGCAAGTTTTGTGTGTATTTGTGTGTGTGTGTGTGTGTGTGTGAATGCTATTTAAATAAAAAAGAAAGGAAGTGAATCAGGGTCGTTTCCATTTTAATTGTAAAACAGATAAGCACTAAACACTTTGAAAAAGTAAATGACTTGAGAATAATTACTATCTATTACTCAGCTTCCCAGGGGTGCAGTTGGAGGAGCCCAGATGGCTACAAAAATGGGATTTAGCAGAAAATTGAAGACATTATTCACCGTAACACATTATCAATTACCTTCATATCAATTACAATAACCTTACATTAAAAGAAGGGCCAGGAGACTCGCCAGCCTCAGTCGGAATAGTAATTGAACTACCCCTGTGCCTGATGGGGAGGGCTAAAGGGGAATTTGGCTGCCCATTTTGCTGGCAAAGACTATAGTAATAGCACTGCAGCATGATCCCCCCTCCCTTCCCCATTTCACCTCACTGAGAGTTTTTCCTCTGTCCTGTATGCTTTAATTGCTTTAAGGGCAGCTGATGTGGCTCCTTCCAAGAAAATTCTGCTTGGCTTGTTGTTTGTAGAGTTTGGGAACTCTGTTGTTGCTGCTAGGCTATTCTGCTCTCTCTGTCTTTTTCTTAGTGCCTTTCAGGTTGTTATTGTGCCACGGCGTGGAGACTTCCACATAATCCACCAGAGTGGCATACAGGACCAGCCTTCTCATTAGGAAGACTGAGATAACCATATCAGGCAGCAAATGTTGAGGGGCTGGAGATAGAAGGAGCTGTGTGAGTGTGCCTAGCAACATTACTGTGTTTTGATGTGGCCAGACTGCCATCAATGCTGAAGTAAGATCCAATTGCCATCCTTGCCATGTACTGTAGATTCAGAGGGTGGAGAGGAAACGTCTTGCTCTTCACAAGATTTTGACAAGAACATATCTTGGTCCATAACTTAGCAAATGCCCATTGCCTTTGTGTTATGTGATTTCAGCTCTGCTAAATCTCAGGCTCACAGCCCCGGGATGTCTAGCTTCCCAGAAGGCTGAATGAGACAAAGACAGGTTAAAAATACATTTGGATTATCTTCCATACAGAGAATCATCTACCTGAGGAACCACACAATGTGATGATGGTCAGTAGTTAAAAAAAGGAAGTGGTAGGCAAATTCCTATAGTCAGAATGATTAAAAAGGGTTGAATGAAATAATTTTTGAGTGTCTATTAATGTAGACATTATGACCACCCATGTGTTCCCTGTTCTTAACTCAGCCAGTTGAAGCCCCCATCTTTCCAAATGCTAGAAACCCCTTAAGTTTCAATCCAGTCTGGCAACTTTCATTTTGTTCTTTCTTTTCTTTCACTTTTCCCTTTTCTTTGGCTTCATCTACACTAAGTAGTCAGCAGTTTGGACACTGCATTTTGAACCCACTGAAATGCAAAGCCGAACCCACATAGAATAGTCCAATCGAGCCATGTGTCATGGTAGCCAGATCTGAAGTTTCAAGGACACACTTGCTTTAGCTGTGCAAATGCACTCCTGGCCACTGCTGAAACCTGGGCATCCTGGCTCAGAGATGAACTCAGAGTGCTCAAGCTGCAAGCCTGAGATTTCATTGGAAGTGTAACCTCATCCACCACAAATGGAGTACTTATTCTTTGATCTGCCTTTTCATTGGCCAAGAACACCGCTACCTTGTCTGGATTAAGGTCCTCTTCACACTGGGCTTTTTTTGCCCCATTTTGCCATTTTTAATCAAACTCTGTTACCCTTGCATTTGGTACCCATGAATATTAATAACATGGCAAGGTAACTACGAGGCTCTGAATAGGAAGTTGAAGGGTGCACAGGTTGTCATTTTGCCTCTTCTCACAATTGAAAGACAGAGACCAGGAAGGGAGAGAAGAGTGGTAGAGATGAACTGTCTCCGCAAATGGTGTCACTGGGAACAATTTGCCTTGTAGACAATTTCATTATCCAGAAAGTGGGAAAGGTCACAAGGGAATCAGCTATTTTAAATGTAGCCCTAACCAACAGCGATGACCAGGTCACTAGGTTGGAAGTGGCAGGATCTTTAGGGGAAAGTGACCATGTCCTCCTGAAATTTGTTATACAGAGGAAATAAGTCAATCATTGTCAGATACACATTTGAGACTTTAAGAAACCCGATTTCAGTAAACATGGGGAAATACTGAGTGTGATCCTGTGAGCAGGATTACTAAAAGAGAAGGGAGTTTCTGATGGGTAAAAGCTTCTTTAAAATGAGATATTAAACTCACAATTTTAAACAGTGCAAATGAGGAGTTAAAATGGAAGTTGTCTAAAAAAAAACCTAAAGTGTATGTCTAAAAAAAGAAGCATGTGCAAGAAATTGGACCGCGGGGGATCACCGAAAAGGACTCGGGTGAATAGTCAGCAGCACATGTAGGGAGAAAGCTTGAGAAGCTAAAGCACAGAATGAGTTTAGTCTTGTTAGAAAGGTTTAAAACAGCTTATTTGGTTGTGTCTGCAGTAAAAAGAGGAACAAGGAAATGGTTGGTCCTCTGTATGGAGAAGATGGTGAAATGCTAACAGGGGACAGAGAAGAGTTTCCTTCTTTGGAGGTTTTCAAACGAAGGCTGGATAGCCATCGGTCAGGAGTTCTTTGATTCCTTCATGGTTGGACTAGATGGTTCTTATGGTCTTTTCCAGCTTTGTGCTTCCATCATAATATGAATGTAGTACATGAATATGTACAAAGACAGATTTTAGTGAATTAACACAAGGAAGTTGGACATGCCATCTCGGGATGGCCTACCTACCTAATGCAAAACGGAAACCACAAGTACAATTAAAAATGGATGTTGTGGGCAAAATGACAACTGCTTCATGGTGCATCCTCAGTGTTATAAGTCACTGTCGACATTGTTTTATCATTTAAAGCAGTGGTTCCCAACCGTTTTTTCACCAGGGACCACTTTGACCAGGACCCAATTGACCAGGGACCACTTTGACCAGGGACCACTTTCCAACATTAGTACCAAAAGGGTTATGAATCAGTTTTTGGTCAACTTTAGATACGGTTTGGAGAAATAAATAAAATAAAATAAAAAGGAAGGTGGCTTGTGGACCGGATTTTTGTCCTCACAGCTCACTGGTGGTTCACAGCCCACAGGTTAAGAACCACTGGTTTAAAGTGTCTTTAAAATACCGAGGAAGCTGTGTAACAGATGCAGAGTAACACTGAAATGTCTGTGAAACAGATATTATCTAGGTCACCAGGCTCTGGCTTCTTTAGGGTAGGCATGGTATGTCATCTATAAAAGAGTAGTGTATCCATACACTGGTAAATATCTGGGAGTGGTGTAGGGAGAAAGTTAAGATATCTTTGCAACTTCCCTTTGAGCCTTAACATCAAATATGCAGTGAAATGTCCAGTATGTTAGTGAAGAGAGAGGGCTAATTGTTGTTAAAAGGCTTTAATCCTGGAGATTAGCTCTGGCTTCAGGCACTATTCACACGCGAGAGAGACATTTCCAATGAGATGAACTCAAATTTGTCCCTGCTGTTTTGTTGATAGAAAATCATCTTCCCCCTTGGTTCCCCCCTTTAATTCTTCCCCTCTCTCTCTTTCTCCCTCCCCCTCTCTGACAATTTGCTTTTTCTTTACCTCAAAATAAAGCCAGAAAACATTTTTTTGCAATAAAAATAAATCCTTTGATAATAATTTAAAAATGGAATGCATTAAAGCATACTTGACACAAAATAAAAATAATGTAAATCTCCTTTTTAAAATATCTGCTGTTCTGACTGTAAATGAAGAGGCTGTTAACAAATCCTTTAAGATTGCCTACCCTAGTGTGGCATGCAAAAGTGGCATAGCACTCACAAACACCTCTCTTCATGCTCATAGGACCCTCTGCCTCAACCACTTCATTTTAAAAAGAGGAACAGGGGCACGCTAATACTCTGCAAAGCAATGTTCCACCCCACTCCCATTGTCTACCATCTTCATTTTCACCTAATGCCTTTGGGACTCAAGAGGACCAAGAGAATTTTTAAAGGAAATTATGATAGAAGGCAGATGGATCTTTGACACATGTTGTTTTGAGGTTTCTCCTGACAGCTTTTAAGAAAGCTTTAAAGGGCCACACCACAGGAGCACAGGAAGCTTGAGAAGTATAACAGGATTGTGGAGACCAATGTGAAACTAATGGAAAAGGGAGAAGAGAGAGAATGAATGGATATTTATGTCGGTGTACTGATGGAGAGTATATTTGAACTCATGGATGATATGTGTGGGATATGTGTGTGTGCATGTGTTTGGGTGAGATGAATTCAGTGGAAGCATGTTCTATTGCAGGGGTGGGCAATTATTTTTCCCAAGAGGCCACACGATTGCCAAAAAATATTATGGAGGGCCACACCTAAAGGCTGAACTACATTCTAATCTACATTATTTATTTATTTACTTACTATATTTACTATATATTACACATCATTAATATTAACATATTAATAAATCAAGAAATATTCATATATTATTAGTATTAATATCATAATTATTATATTATAGTGTATATATAGACATTATAACATATTGAAATTATAATATAATATAACATTATATTATATTATTATAAAATTATTATAAAATTATTATAAAATAATAAAAAACCACTAAAATAAAAGGAAATTCAAGAAGACAAGGTGTGAACCAAGATGGAGGCTGACATCCTCAAGTGAAGAAGGATCCCAAGATGGAATGGCCCAATGGACCCAGCCCAGAGGATGACAAAGCAGACCCAGCTGCCACCGAAGCAGAACAGAGCAGAGCAGCAGACGATTGGAGGCTGCAGGCCTCCGCCCACTCTCGCCCCCAGCCGTTCCGTCAGAGGCATTCTCGATCGGCTGATCTGCCCTGCCATGGAGTGCCTGCCATCCCAGCTTTGGAGTGCCTGCCATCCCGGGAGGTGATCCGGGCCTGCAGCGGGAGCAGTCGGTGACCTGTGGCAGCTGATCGCCCTGGCAACCCGGAAGATGATCAAGTCTTCTGGGTCGCCAGGGCGATCAGCCGCCACAGGTCGCCGACTGTTCCCGCTGCAGGACCGGATCGCCTCCCGGGATGGCAGGCACTCCAAAGCCACCGCTCCTCCGATCGTTCTCCGGAGCAGTAGGCTGTCTGCCGACGCAGGCCCCACAGCCCGTGATGGGATGGCGGCAGTGGCAGCCCTTCCTCTTGCAGAAATGGCCCCGCCCCAATGCCCTTCTCCCCGGGCTGGTCAGAATCAGCCAGGAGGCCGCATCCGGCCCACAGGCTGTAAGATGCCCAGGTCTGTTCTATTGGAATACAACATTATCAGTTCAAATGGGTGTTTTGGTACTTGGGGATAAATGCTTGTCTATGGACCTCATCAGATGGTCAAGAATAAAGAGGGGGAAAGTGGGGGAAAGTGAGGGACAGCGGGGTGAACCGTCAGGCTCCATTTCCTCCCATTGAGGTCTGCTGTCTGTCTTCCCACATTGTTTCCCCCTTCAGATCAGTCTTCCCCCACTTCCCCTTAATGTTCTTCAATGAGGGGTCAGCTAAACACCCGACTCCTCCAGGAGCATCCTGAGCTCCGCTGGTGGAACAGAGCCCCATAGAGTCTCACTGAAAATTGCCCTGTATCATGTGATGGACTCCATGGGACTCCGTTCTGGAAGCAGAGAGAAAGCGCTACTCTCTCTGAGTCGTATGTCTTGTACTCAGGTTCTTGAGGAAGAGATTCTAATTCCTTCAGCCTTAGCAGTTTGTCTCCTATAAAATGGCTTTGCAACCGTCCAAAACAGCATTGTTGTGAATGGGCGCAAACCCAATGAAGCCATTTTGTAATGAAAACCACAACATACTTGGTCAATATTAAACTTGGTGATGTATCTTAACAGTGTTGTGCCCTGCCTCAAACTATAAGGAAAGGTAAGGTAATAATGATAATAATAAACAAATGTCTTCAGCTAAGAACCTTTCATTCTTCAGGTTAGGAGTAGGAATCATATAGCCTTCCAGATTTTAAATCCTAGCTTTTTCATTATTGGATATTGCTGGGTAGTTCTTCTAGGACTAGCAGTTCAACCACATCTGGAGGTCTACATGATTTCTGTTCTTACTCTAAAAATACAGTGGCTAATAAGTGGACAAGAGACACATCTGTCTAGGTCTATGATGCTGGTCTTGTACAACAGTGCTACTCAAAGTAATGGTCCAAATACTAGTACCAGACACAAGTGATTGGTTGCTGCTCCATAGCAAATTGGCAGGTAGTTGTGGGCAATGGACACAAATATATCAGCGGTCCCTGGCATATTAGAAAAAATATCCCACATCAAATGGGTTGAGAGAACTGGTGAAGAGACCTCTATGTCATCACCATAGAACTTCTTCAGATGGGCAGAGGGAAAGTGGGGGAAAGTGGAGGTAACAGTTTTACCCTATTCCCTATTGTATTTCCCCATCTTCTGGAATTGCCAGCCATTCTACATCCTTTATGTGCCTTTCCCTATCTTCACCCCACATTTGCCCGTTTTCTTTAGTTTGGAGTCAGATAACACCTGACTCCTGAAGATGATTTTTGGGCTCCGTTTCCATGTGCTTAGGAAATGGAGCATGATGGAGTACCACCAGAAATGTACTTACATCATGTGATTGCCTCCTTAGGGCTCCTATGGGGCTCCATTTCCTAAGCACATGGAAACAGAGCCTGAAGACCATCTGATGAAGTCTCTGCTGTGAAACCATTGACAATGATCCAACAAAAGTAATCTTTCTCACAGAATTGTCATATCTGTCACCATATGTTCTTAATGCTAATGACTAAAAGCACAAGATCTGAGCACAGGCCACTAGTAAGATTTATAACTGAGGCATTCGAACACAGGACTCTCTCATTCAAATTCATATCAATGTTTTAAGTGGAGGCATTACGTGGCATTTGCTTCTCAGGCAAATAAATAACCAGTGAACAGGTAAAAATGACATGAACCAAGTCTATAATCTATCTATCTATATGTGTGATTTGCACTAATGAGTGATATACAAAATTGCTTCCATAATCTTCAAACACGACTGACAAATAGGCAACTTGATCCCGTGGTTGCTGTTAAAATGTGAATCTGACAACATTGCCAATATTATCAGGATTAACCTATATCAACATTAGCGCAGCTGATCCAGTGACCTTGGTATTGTCTTAAAGGAATGCTTTCATCTGATTCCTTTCTTTGGAACAGAAACCATCAGCAACAACTTTCTTTTGTCTTGTCTGCAGGTTGTAGCATTCTCTGTTTATCATTTCCCACATTTTATGAAGGGTAGTCTCTCTTATTCCATTTATTTATTTATTTCCAACATTTCTACCCTGCTCTTCTCAACCCCTGAGGGGGGACTCAGAGCGGCCTAACAAAAGGCAATAATTCGATGCCAAATACAATAGAAATACAATATAAAACCAAAAAACATTCAGTATTAAAATACATTAAAATACAATTAATATTAACACATCATACACATTCACTTAAGTTAAAAACAGTGTTCCGTCCATAACAGGAGCATTGAGCCATATCCATCAACTTGCCATTACAAATCCAATCCAAAGTGCCGCTTTGTGCTAATGTGCAAACGGCTGGTCCCACAGCCAAGATTTCACTTTTTTCCTGAATGCCAGGAGGGATGGAGTTGATCGTATGTCACTTGGAAGCGCGCTCCACAGATGGGGAGCCACCACCGAGAAGGCCCTCTCTCTCGTCCGCACCAACCACGTTTGAGAAGTTGGCGGGAGCGAGAGCAGGGCCTCTCCAGATGATCTTAAATTACGAGGTGGGAAGTAGAGGCTGATGCATTCGGACAAGTAAGCTGGCCCAGAACCGTATAGAGCTTTAAAGTTCAAAACCAGCACTTTGAATTGAGCTTGGAAGTGGACAGGCAGCCAGTGGAGCTGACACAACAGGCGGCGGGAGGGGGGGGATGCTCCCTGTATGTAGCTCCGGTTAGTAATCTGGCTGCCGCCCGTTGGACTAGTTGCAATTTCCGAACTGTTTTCAAAGGCAGCCTCATGTAGAGTGCATTGCAGTAATTCCATGAAAGACTTAAAGGAATAATGCAGGATCCAATAATTTGAAAGACAACCCAAGCCATTTTTTTCTGTCCAGGATAACATTGGAAGATGTCCTAGAATAGGATAGCAAGATCACTTCAAAATTGCAGTAGTTTTGTAACTCCTCTTCTCTAGTATTTAATGTGAAATCCTAGAGAGCATACACAGGCCCATCTCGATTGCAGAGGCAACATAAGAGTAGTTGCAAAATGGGGGCTGTCTGGCAGTGGAAGTTGTTCACAGAACCCCTTCATTTTGGAAAAGAGAGAGGAGGAAGAGGAGGAAGAGGAGGCATTATTCCAAAGGGTGACAAGGGACTTTGGAATGGTTTATGATGCAAATATGTTTAAAAGCACTGTTTTGCCTCCCTGGGAAAAGGAGCTTAAAATTGAAGTCTAATGATAACAAATGATTGTTAATGAGTTGTCTAAACATAATAGATGGAAAGAATTAAAAGCCTAGAATAAACAGTGTTTCATTAAAGCACAATAAAGAAACAACACGCGTTTCATATCTCAGAATAAATGGGCCCTTGCACTGCTAGCGGGAGTGGAGGGAAGTCATCAGGGGAGATGGGCTGTGGTGGGGGTGGGGAGTGGGAAAAGGTGGGTGTTAGGGGAAAATACTGGAGACAGGCCATTCAGACTGCAGGGCATAGGATATGCTTGACAGGAGACCCCCAGGTTTTCCTTCTCCTGGGCTTTATTTTGTTTGGGAAGGGCTACTGTCACCATCTGAACATGACAAAGATACCCATCACCAGCCAGATTGTGGGAACACAAAAAGCTCTTGAAAGAGTTAAGCAACTCTTGTCTTGAAGGGTGGCTTCTTGGTAAATAAAGTTGGCTGGTGGATGTATGATAGTCTTGAAAATTCAGTGCTGACTTAGGAGCCTCCAGTGGCACAAAAAGTTAAACCCTTGTGCTGGCAGGACTGAAGACCAACAGGTCAGAGGTTCGAATCTGGGGAGAGTGCAGAGGAGCAACCTCTTTCGGCTCCAGCTCCCCATGTGGGGCATGAGAGAAGTCTCCCACAAGGATGATAAAACATCAAAACATCCAGGCATCCCATGGGCAACGTCCTTGCAGACTGCCAATTCTCTCACACCAGAAGTGACTTGCAGTTTATCAAGTCTCTTCTGACATGAAAAAAGTGCTGACTTGGCATCCACCTCAACCATGAACTCACGGAATGGCTTTGAAGACAGCACTTGATTTTTATTCTGCTTCTGTGAAATTGGAAGTTATGGCTAAAAGGGGAGATAAAGGGTTGAGGTGTTGAATGATTTAGGGCTATTAAAGAATGATTACAATATAACAAATGACAATCTGTTGTTGGAACAAATATTAGAGCCACATATTCATAATCTGCAACTGCCTCCAAGTTCTGAGTTTTTGTGTATGACACCTGTTTTATGTAAAGCAACACGTAAAGCTGGAAGTTGGGGAGAAATCTCAATCTAAGGGTGCATATCCACTGTAGAATTAGATGGGTTCAAAACTAAGTAGCATTAGTTTTGCTTGCCATAGATGTGGGCGAAACATCAGGAGAGAATGCTACTGGAACATGGCCAATTGGTCATACTCACAGCAAGTAACATCGCTCTTGTTGCTTTTCTTCTGTCCCTTTTTTTCTGCCCTGGATTTTCCCACTGCATTTTAATAACAAATAGTTCGACTTTTGAGAGAAGATGGGTTCTCGTATGTATAAATTTTTTTCCTCCAGCTGAAATATGATGCTTTATTAGATGTGGAGCCAACTTTTTGAACTGTTCAACATACAAAAGTCTGTCCAGTGCTGAAATCTTGGTGTGGTCCAAGTTTTAGATAATTTTAATCTTTTTGCTTTTATATGGCCATTTATATTTTTCTGGTTGTTAATAATGATAATAATAATGATAATAACAGATGGTTTAATAGCTATATTTAAGTTTACTATTTCATTCTACTATTGATTTTATAGTGTTTGTGTTGTGCTGCTATTATTGTGATTTTGTTGTGGTTTTTGAAAATTACTGTTGTACAAGTATTTGTGAACCAGTTTATGATAGTGTTTTATCTGGTTACTGTTAACTTTTGGGTCAGTTGTGCAGTCTACAATGCAGCCTATAACTCGTTGCCCAGATGCTGTCTTCTTCAATATTCTATTTCTATGATGTTTTCTTCTGTGATTCCAGTTTTGCTACCAAATTATTTGTATTTCTGTTAGCAGTGTTGTGAGTTGGCTTCAAAAAGGAGCAGAACTTGTTTTGCAGCACTTTTTCCACTTCTTGCTTGACTACTTTGGGCTTGGGAACATGCTTATGTAGAAAGATAAATGAGAAAGTATCTGTGGCTTTTCCAATTTCTTCCACAATCACTGGTAAACTCAATGGACATTTCGCTGTATTCACTAAATTTTGCCCATAAGGTCAGATATGTGTTGGAAAGAAAATACCAGCATATCAGTGTTTCAGAAATGAAGAAAACTCTAGTAGCTGTAACTTCATTGAGTTATGTAAAATTTGACTATGTGTGTAATGGTTCATATAGAATGGAAGTTCTTTATTCCCAACTGCTGGCAATTGATGCCATGGCAGGATGTATGAGTCCATTCTTTTGTAGATTCCATTAATACAGTTGCTGGATTAGATATGGGGAAAGAGCTGCCTTCTGGGTATACCACAAACCATTTTTAAAGTAATAGTTGCATGTCCAAATGGAACCCAGTCCTTACTTTTGTACACACAGTCAAGACATATGCTGGATGTCCCAATTTTTTTTTTAAAAAACCCATACAATTGAATCAATGAACCAAAAACACAATCAGATTAGTAGCCACTGAAACATTCACTAAAGGCCTGGAATTTCAATAAGATTAAATATGAATAGTAGGACTTAAGGAGTCAGGATACATTGCAACATGATTATTAGTGGTTGTTTATTTTACAAACTACTAGTTTTTCTGAAAATATATTGAAATCTATGAAATCTTTGGTGTACAGCAGTATTTACTCTGTGATGTGCAGAAGGATGTCTTTGTATGTGTAAAGGCCTGTCCTTAATTATAAAACAAAGAATCAGGGCTCAAATGTTTAAAGGTGCCTACAGTGTACCCTATCTGCCCTGGAAACCCTGCAACTTAATTTGATCTAATATATAGGCTGGTAGTTATTTACTGGTAGCAGAGCACATGCAGGAAGCTGCCTGCCATTGAAACATATTTTTAAAAAGTAGAGCTGCCTGGTGAAATAAAATATAGGGGTTCTGTGCCTTTAACAATTGGCTTGAACAGTAGTTCTCAACCCTTTTTTGACCAGGGACCACTTTGACCAGGGACCACTCTCCAAATTTAGTACCCAAAAGGGTTATGAACCAGTTTTTGGTCAACTTTAGATTCAGTTTGGGGTGCTGATTCAGAAAATTACATTGGATAGACCACATTAGTGCTAGTTTCTGACACAGAACATATGCCAATGGTCAGTGGCAAGGAAGGGGTGGCAAGTGATGTGAAAGGAGAAGAAATAAACTAAATAAAAATATTTTTTAAAAAATAAAGAGGAAGGAGGCTTGCGGACCAGGTTTTAATAATCGCGGAACCAAAAGGGGGGTACAAGAGCAAATGCTGTAATACCTATATACAATACATATGGCAATTGAATTGCACAATAGCTGTCTGGGAACTACTATGATGCACTCTGAGCCCAAGTGACATATATCAATAATCTACTAATAATCTACTATACCTATTATTATCATTGTGTTAGTAGATTATTGATATATGTCACTTGTGCTCAGAATGTATCATAGTAGTTCCCAGACAGCTATTGTGCAATTCAATTGACATATGTATTGTATATAGGTATTACAGTATTTGCTCTTGTACCCCCCCTTTTGGTTTGGCTATTGTTAGAGCAGAGCTTCTGTTGTTGGCATTTAATTCTCGCGGCCCACTAGTGGTCTGCGGCCCACAGGTTAAGAACCACTGGGCTAGAAGAAAGAATTTCAGCAGGTTTCAGTTTTTCAGTTTCAGTTGCAGTTCCCTCGTACACAACTGAGGTTGTGCAAACACCTTGTTTGACTGGAAAGGATGGCTAGAAAAAAAGGAAGAAATGTAAGTGTGTTCAGATGTAAAGAGTGTGATGTCTTTTTTACCACTTTTGACGGTTACCCTCCATGTCTGTTTGAATTATAGATACGCGTAGGCATCTGCAAGGATGGACAATTTTTCATCCCTCAGCTGGTGTTGGAATTCAAGTCCCATCAGCCCTACACAGCATAGTAAAGAGTAAGGGATGCTGTTGCTTTTAGTTCAGCACCTGGAAAGCTGCATGTTTTCCACTCCAGGGTACCTGTTACCCTGTGTTCCTTGTGTTCAAAACAGATTTACTGTTTTGAACATAAGAAATTCTTGTTTCACAGTCGGTGACTTTATTCACATCTGTGTGCATGAACATGATACAGTTCAATGATACAGAGGTGGGAATTAAGCCTTCCATAAACCGAGCCCCTGTTCATAGCAGAAGCAAATTGTTCACACGGTCTTTGATGATGGTGGCCTGTTAAGTAAATCATGATGGGGCCAGTGACAGGCTGTGCTGAACTTGGCCTGTCTGAATCTTGCCTGGACAGCAGCTTTATCTTGCCTTGTAAAACTGCAGAGCCTATGACAAAAGAGTTAATCTCCATCTTTGTTTCCCTTCCTTTCCTCTCTTTCCCTCTTCTCCCATTTTTGCAGCACGACGGAAAGGCAAGACTAGAGCTGATCCATCACTGTCAGCAGCTTTCAGCAAAATCAGCACTTTTGGGGTTTTTATTGGGCCTGGCCCATCAGCAGCTCTTCCAGACAGCAAATGCACTGCAGGCAAGTCTCTCACCTCCGGAGCTGCATTCTGCCAATCTCAGGAACCAGCACCCAGACCCTCAGCACTGCACTGACCAACAGCTTCTTGATAAATTACTCTGTGGAGTATCTTCACTCCTGACAGAGCCTGGAGGAGAGAGAGAGAGAGAGAGAGAGAGAGAGAGAGAGAGAGAGAGAGAGAGAGAGAGCTCTGGAACTTGTGGCATAGTCATTTCTGCAGCTAGAGCTATACAGAAGTGATGTTAAAAGGCACTTTTCCAAACTCACCTAAGCATCTCCCTCCTCTAGCCCACTGGAATAATGCAAATGAGATGGAGGAGAAACAAGAACAGAGATCAGATGGACTGACAGGTTAATGAAGCAATGCATAATAATGATGCATATTATAACTACAGAAGCAGCTAGTAAATACTCAGTTTGCCTTATGCACACAAACACAAGCAAAGATACTTATGAGTGCCCTTAGTCACCCCTCTCTGCACATTCAACCAGAGTCTGGTATGCTCAAAATGTAAGCCTAACAATACACCCAGAAGGGTGGGGAAACAACTGTTGTCCAGTTGCATCTTCTGAATTTGTATACGTTAAAGAAAATTGAGTAAGCTATTCACCTAAATGCTAAAAACAAAACAAAAATGGGAAGAAACTACAGGATGAAATTATGATGTTGTCTTCTGTCAGAGGTTATCATCAGCAGCAGCATCATCATCATAGGCCAGTGGTTCTCAACTTGTGGGTCCCCAGTTGTTTTGGCCTTCAACTCCCAGAAATCCTGACAGCTGGTAAACTGGCTGGGATTTCTGGGAGTTATAGGCCAAAACACCTGGGGACCCACAAGTTGAGAACCACTGTCATAGGCTATCATTAGTGGCCAAGTATGATTGCCTTCTATGTGTAGGATCTTGGTGGTGGGTCCGTAGGTGACTGTAGAGGCCTATTCTTGATCTGCATGTTCTTTCACAGTGGGGATATCAGTTTCCAGGTGGCAGATGGCCCGACAAGGGTTGGTTTGTCTCAGCTTTCTCTTGACACATTTCTCCCGCTCTCCACCCATGCCTCTTTGAATTGCACAGCACTGTTGAACACAGCTGACCTCCACTTAGAATGCTTGAGAGCCAGGACTTCCCAGTTCTCAGTGCCTGTGCCACAGTTTTTAAGGTTAGCTTTAAGTCTCTTTTCCTGTCCACCAACATTCTGTTTTCTGCTCTTGAGTTGAGAGTATAGTAACAGCTTTGAAAGATGGTATAATAAAGATGGCAGGACAACACTGACACCAATTGAAATAACCACCACAAAGATGGAGGACTGAGGAGAAACGACAACATCTGGCCCAAGCAAAGTCGTGAGGGAATCAGAGCACACATATCCTCACACACACAAGGCCAGAAAGTGGGAAGCTTTCGTGTTTTGCCTTTGCTGCCTCCGATTATTTATTAAAGGTTTCTATTGCTGCCACCAATTTATTAATTTAAAATGTCACCTCCTTCTGGGATGTTTAAAAAGCCACAGGAAGACTTCAGCTGAAATGAAACAGGAATATGTTGTTTATTTTGAACAGTCAATATGTGTGTTGGTTTCAAATAACTTGTCAGGCTTTACTTCTTACAGAAGATAGTACTTATATCTTGAGTTTCTTAAAACAAAGTTCCACACATAAAAATCCAAACAGAATCTTTTAACTCATTTGAATCTCCCTTCCTCTCACAGCACTCTAATCACTAGAGAGGCCTATTCACTATTATTCTCAAAGAGGTATCTTTCATATCACTAACAGTTCCCAACTCCTGGCTATGGGGCTGCCTGTTTGCTCCTCCCCTCAGCTCTCCTTAGCTTTATCAAGCCGAGCCTGGTATCTGCCTTTTACATCAACCCTTTAAGGTAGGCCAATCCGTTACAGGTGGCATTTGGAAAATGTGGCCAATATAAGAAATATATGGACATCCAGCCATTGTTGGAACACAACCCCTAATGACTCTGGTGAGTATGGGAGGAGTTGCAGTTCAATAAGATCTGGAAACCCACATTGTTCAATATTTCTGCTACCCACTTATTCCTGTAATAAAGAAACTCATACAAAGTTTCTGTAAAAGACAGATACTGAATTCCTGGGTGATAACATTTATTGCTGCATCATCATTGGCTGAAACAATTGGCAAGAATACTATTTAGAGGAGCTGTTTTTATCTCATAGTGCAGGAGAAATTCTGGCAGATACAGTTTCTCCTGCCACTGTAATGCTATAAAAAGGCGTAAATCCAGTAGCACTTTTGTTTTTATGAATTTGAACCTATAACTATTTATGCCAAAATAAACCAGTTAGTTTCAAACCTAAAGGAAAGAAAAATGGGAGACAGAGCCCACACAACTCTGTCACTTGTTACTCTCCTATGGCTTGCAGTGACTTCTAGTTTATTTCAACTGCGTGCCTCTGTGCTGATTAAAGAAGTTTGCCTAGAAATGATACTGTAAGCTTCAAATACACAGACATATCAATTAATGTTTAAAAAATGTTTAAAAAATGTATGCACATGCTCTGGTGCATACTTCTGGGGTCCCCTCAGGTTAACCCCTTGAAACTCCATCAGTACTTAAAGTTTGTTGTGTTGAGCAAGTTTGCTCTAGATCAGGGGTGCCCACACTTTTTCATCATGTGAGCTACTATAGGTTGAAAAGATCACTGCAGCCTATGCTTCTTTCTGGCTGCAGGATGAATTACAACTCTCACCATGGTAGATCAGTCCCTTCAAATCCCCCATGGGGGTTCTATTTGCCAAAATAGGTCTAGGTCCATCATCAGTGGGGTGCAGGTGAACAATAAATCCCAGTACCTAAAACTAAAAAAATGTCAAGGCCACCAGTACTCAAATTTTGTCATATCAGGTATGTAGCCATGTAAAGCAATTTTGGCATTACCCCGCAAAAATTGTTGGAATTCATTTTGTGAGGCCCAAAGATCACCTGGAATGGCCGAATTTGGTGCTCCCGATCACCATAATGAGCACCCCAGCTCTAGATAGATCCACCATAGGTGAGATTCAGTATGCACTGTTCAACTCTCACCATTGATTCCCTTCAAATCCCCATGGAGGTTCTATGTGTTAGGTGTCTATCATGGTTGGCAATAAATCAGCCTACAACTAAAAAATATTGTTTATTTATATCAGGTATGTGTGTCAAATTAGGTGCAGATCCATCATTGTTTGCATTCACAGTGCTGTCTGGATGTAGGTGAACTATAATTCCTATAAATCAAGGCAATTTTCCCCCCAAGCCCTCCTGTATTTTTTGTTGGTCATGGGGTTCTGTGTTCCAAATGTGGTCCAGGTCCATTGTCAGTGGGGGTCACAGTGTTCTGAGTTGATGCAGGGTCAACTACAATTTCCATCATATGTAGTAAATCCCCCAAACTCCTCCAGTATGTTTATTTACTTGCTGGTTAGTTCTGCTCTGTTTGTTGTGCAGACAGAGTGGAAAAGAGTAGGAAAGGTTTAAGGGAGAGGCAGTGGGCGGGATCATGCAAATTCCACACCAATGGAAAGAGTAAGAAACACTGGGACATCGGTGGTTGAGGAAAAACATAAAATCTAGGATGAAATTATCTTCGAATGAAAGCATTCCTCAGGGGGGTGGGCAGTATGGTATTTAGGGAGGACATTGGCAGGGGTCGGGCTACATGTCCATGGCACTCGCTATAACCTGAAATGTAATTGGAGGGCTTTTGGTGGATTCTCAGCACTGTGGGTTAAAGCTGTTTGTGGAAGTGGGCACCCCATCGACACACACATATATTTTCACTTTTATTATATGTATAGATGATTTTCTTATATTTGATGGGTTGTCTATATGCAGCAGCCTGAGCCACGGGACAGATAATCTCATCCATGGCTGCTACGCATGAAGAATAAGCTTTTAGGCATACCTGGAAAATTATTGGTGATATTATGGGATAGGGGACACCCTGGCAGTTCTGACCACATTTTGATCTAGGTGGCTGTAAGTGATAGAAGCAACATTATCTGGGAATGGTTTTCCTTCTCTAAATCTGATCTGTTCAATTAAGAATGGCAGTTTTTTCATGATTATGTTTAGCTGAATTGCCAAGACAGCAAGAATTTGTGTTAGGTGTCTTTGTTCACCAAGTTTTTCACATTTACCATCACATATGCTAACTGAAATATAGTATATAGAATTAAAATCTGCATATTTATTTACTTACTTGATTTATATCCCACCTTTCTCCCAATATGGGGCAAAAGGAAGCACTAAGAATATGCATTTGTACACTTCAAGATGACAGAAATTGTTTCAGAAAACTGAAATAAATATCGAGCAACTTAATATTTTCAATTTTATTTGGTCTTGAAAGCCAGCTAATGGAAAATCAAAATAATTATTGCATTGAGATGAAAATTGGCATAGAAGCAGGCACAATGTTGTGTGATACTTGTTTGTAGTTCGCTATATCCTTGTTATGAAGCTGTCCCCATCAGTAGCCATTGATTGTACCACTGTCCCAGGACACACCTGGTAGAAGGAGCATGCTAGTGACATGAGGATGTGGGATTTTTAAATAAAAAAATAATACTACATTTTGCATAATTGCAAAACTAAAAAGGAGGAAAGCAGTACAATGGTATAGCAAATATATATTACTTACCTGGAAGTGCAGCCTCGCATTGCCATTATGGATGCTAGCAGAGGTACAAAAAGTGGAGTGAGAATAAATATCCACCTTCCTGTGCAGTAATGTCCTATATGTAAACCCAAGTTGTAAAATATTCTATTCAGAGTCTGGAATAATTGCTTTAGAAAATAATTGGATACTGCTAATCATTAGAAATTGGGAGAGTAATTCATTGCCTCTAATACTAATAGCTAAAATAGCTTAATTGCTTCCATTATTGTTAATCAACTCTTTGTTTAAAACATTTGTTGTTGAAACAGAACATGAGATTTACAAAGGATGACATGGAGGCTGTCACCATTGATCACTACACGGACATTTTATTCCAGGCCCCTTCAAAAGGGCTCTTTTTATCACTTTAGAGTTGTGTTCCCTCATCTAGTTTCTTCTCCTAAATTCACTGCAAAGTCCATAATATCTTGAGATGATCCAACATGTCTAGAAACTGTTAGGTTAGGAAAATTATTCTTAAAGCACGGAATATCATCTTACAATCTGTTTGATCACATTTTTCACGAATCTGCATATCTCTTCTTTCAACTCCTCCCTTATTTCCTAAAGGTCAAAAGGAGTGATGCTGAATATCAGAGTGATTTTACTATTTCAGTTAGACCTAAGATACTCAAAGTTATGGCATGGGGATTGTCATGGTCTACAAGCCAACAGTGGCTAGTCTGTGTGAGTTTCCAGAAAACTGTACAGCTATAGAAGTGTTTCTCAACCTGAGGATTGGGACCCCTGTGTGTGTGGGGGGGGGTCATGAGGGTGTGTCAGAGAGGTCACCAAAGACAATAAGAAAACACAGTATTTTCTGTTGGTCATGGGGGTTCTGTGTGGGAAGTTTGGCCCAATTCTATCATTGGTGGGGTTCAGAATGCTCTTTGATTGTAGGTGAACTATAAATCCCAGCAACTACCACTCCCAAATGTCAAGGTCTATTTTCCACAATATCCACCAGCGTTCACATCTGGGCATATTAAGTATTTGTGCCAAGTTTGGTCCAGATCCATTATCGTTTGAATCCACAGTGCTCTTTGGATATAGGTGAATGACAACTCCAAAACTCAAGGTCAATGCCCACAAAACGCTTCCAGTATTTTCTGTTGGTCATGGGAGTTCTGTGTGCCAAGTTTGGTTCAATTCCATGATTGCTGGAGTTCAGAATTCTCTTTGATTGTAAGTTAATTATAAATCCCAACAACTACAACTCTCAAATGACAAAATCAATCCCCCTCCAACCCCAACAGTATTCAAATTTGGGCGTATTGGATATTTGTGTCAAATTTGGTCCAGTGAATGAAAATACATCCTGCATACCAGATATTTACATTATGATTCAAAACAGTAGCAAAATTACAGTTGTGAAGTAGCAACAAAAATAATGTTATGGTTGGGGGTCACCACAATGTGAGAAACTGTATTAAGGGGTCTCAGTATTAGGAAGGTTGAGAACCACTGAGCTATAGGAATAAGAGGACAAAAATATAGTCCCCTGACACACTGGGGACAACATATCCAGTATTGTCCATTAGCTCACTTGAAAAGTACTAGAGTACACAAGTCCAGTACAAACAAAGCAGTAAGTTGATGATTACAAATTAAACAAGTGAATCAAGGGTGGCCTGGCTTCTTTGTAAGGCAAGAGTATTAAAAATAATTTTGAAGAAGAGAAATATCACTATTGTAGTTTTACAGACTAACATTTTGTAACGATGTTTTTATTGTTGTCAGATATGATGGTCTGGAGGCATATCAATGCAATTCCCTCTTTGCCCATGTGGGTTCTGGGAGACAAAGAGTCTTAAAATCCAGGCAATATAATTTCAACTCCCTTAGCCCCCCAAAAAGTAACTTCCCTCGAGATTCAGGTTCTTTCCATCCAGCTTGAGGTTATCTTCTATTGCAGCTAAAGAGTCATCATTTTCTTCTACTGTGTAGGCAAATTAGATACCAATATGATAACAAGGTGTTTTTTTAAAAAAAACAACAACAACAAACAACTTTGCCCTTGCGTTACATCTCTGTGGGTTGGGTTGGTGACCAGGGAAATGCAATGTCTAAACTTTGAAATCAAGAAATTGATCTCTTATGCATTGGTGCTTGGAGAGTCTCATTTAGTGCTGCAGAAAGCATGTGCCTCAGGGTTCATCTACACTGTAGAATTAATGCAATTTGACTCAACATTAACTGTCATGGAAAAATTGCTATGGAATCATGGGAGTTGTAGGTTTATGAGGCCTCTGCCCAAGAATCCTGGTGCCTCAGCAAAATACACCAGAGCCCTCGGTTGTGCAATGGGTTAAACCCTTGTGCCAGCAGGACTGAAGACCGACAGGTCGGAGGTTTGAATCTGGGGAGAGCATGGATGCTTACCAGCTAGTTCAGGGATGGATGGGGATGCAGCCCATCACACAACATCCTCAACTTCCAGCCCCCAACCAGCATGGAAGCGTCCTAGGACTCTTCCTTGTCAACACATCTGGAAATCTCTTGTGCTGTGCTGGCTCCAATGGATGACACTTTGACAATGCTTCTTCCATGTGACGCGGGAAGCATTGCCATACCAGAGTCATCCTGTGCGCTTGCTGCTTCACTATGTTTGCTGGTGAAACAGCACTGGTGTGTATGTGTGTGTGATAAGATACTTAGTCATGGCAGTTACAGTATAGAAGATCCTTAGTCCTGTTAGGAAAAGCTTAGTGGAGCTTCTTGCAAGTATAATCATAGCCGTTGCTAAAACCTTGATCTTCTCAATAGACTCCTATTGATGAAAGTTACAGTGCCATGGACTGGGGGTGGGGGTGATTTACTATGTCTTGAGCATTTCCTCAACCAATTTCAAAATTAAGAATGCTGGCTCAAAGACAACTGTTTCTTCAGATCTACACTGAAGTATCACCAGAGTTGAACACAGAAAGATAGGCTAGATAACGTTCTGACTAGAAACAAAATCTCTACCAAAAGTCTTTTGAAGTTCCTCTACTTCAGGTCTTTTAAATACATGTATAGCATGTTATCTACCATTACACGTATAGCATGTTCTCTATCATAATGCTGCCCATGCTGCCTAGGAGTTCTGGTCTTAAGAAATTTCATCAACAGCACTTATTATGATTTTTTAAAATGAAGCTGTATATCAAACATTTGTGTTAAAATGTTATATCAAACCACAACTTTCTAGTGAAGCAATGTAAAGCCTTGGTATTTCTTTTTCTCTCTCCAATTAAACTAATTCCTGTGGAATCCCCATCACAGATTCTTATTTAAAAAACAAAACAAAACAACAAAGACATAATGGGATCAGAGACAAAATATGTGAACATTTCTACCCTTATTATAAAGAGCCCCACAGCTGTGAACTGCCTAATGCCAGCAAAATAAACCAGATGGAGTACATCAGTGGAGCTGGTCCAAGTTGTGAAGGATAGCGCTGAATGTCCTCCTGCCATAATGGATTGTTTTAAGATGGAGCCAGTGTAAACTAGAGCATTGGGGAGGGGGAAATGCATGCCAGGACATAGCAATGTAGCCCTACACACAATAACAAGAGTGTAAAAACAGTTCTAGAGTGAATGCCTTCTAAAGAGTATACGTAGATGTATTGAAATACAGATAAATCTGTGGTTCAGGTGGATAAGGAGGGGACATACTATCATTGTGGAAGGCAGCATTCTGTATCAGAGAGTATCTTCTGTCTGTAGAGGTTCTACACGTGACTTTGAATGCTGGTATTTCATCATTCAAAATCATGCAGATGGATTCCAGAGGAACAGGTGGCGCCTCTTCAGAAGACACACTAACATGCCCAACATCCTAGGGCTCTTTCACACTATAGTCTCCACTTCAGCTATCACAGCAACATCTCGTGTATTGCTGGTGTTTGCAGTTTAGGAATGGATATTTATGAGATTACCATACGGGGTTCTAAAATGGGTCCTTCCTGAGAGTGGAGGATGCCAAGAGAACCACTGCTGTTATCACCCCAATCACAGTAGCTCAAATGTAACTCTTTCCTACTCATGCATTGCCCCTTTTTTGTCCATGATCCCAGCACCATCCCCCAGAAGAATGGCATAAAACTGAGAGTTCACAATCCTATGAGACCAGAGCTTGATCTCTTACTTCCACGCTTGCTTCAGAAGCACTGTCCCTATAACCACTTTTTACAATGTCAAACCCCTTTGTGTATTTTGCACGTAGGAGATGTGTATGGAACAGTACTCCTATTATGGGCTGCATGGGCATATATGAATTGTAACTTTAAAAAAACCAATATAGGAGGTCTTGCAAGAAATAAAAAATGCTTTTAATTAATAAAAAATAAAGAGAGTATTTCCATATTTTGTGTTTTCTGCAAGGGGGAATTGCATTTATTATTGGTAAATCTTGTATTGGGCTGCATAGTCATGCACAAGCCAGAAAGTTTGTAAAATGTAGAGTCTTGCAGATAACAATGAAATGCTTATCAAAAAGAAAAATCCCTATAAGTGCCTCAAATTACTTATGAAACTGCAGGGGGGGGATGAATAGACTTCAAAAATACTGGCATTCTGTGTAACTAAAAAATGCCCAAATGTAGATCTTAGAGTTAAGATCTACACTACAATTGTCCATCCAGTAGCCCTTTACAGGGAAGAACAAAGAAACATGAACAAGCCCTTAACACAATAGAAATCAAAATGTTGAGATGGACACTTAGCTTGACACTTCTTGACCATGTGCCAAATAACACCCATCAAAGACTAGGGATAAAAGAGATCAGGAAGAAAATGCAGGAAGCAAGACTATGATGGTACAGCCATGTCATTAGAGGAGAACCAACATCAGTAGCATAAACAGGACTACATTGGGAGATTGCAGGATGATGACCACATGGACGGACAAAAAAAGATGGATGGACCCCATCAATGAAGACATGCATGCTGCCAACCTGAGACCTGGGAATGCCCGAAACAAAGCCCTATGGAAATGATAGTCACAATGCTAACTCCGACATTGGGGAAATAGCTTAGAAAGAAGAATATATATGGAAATGAATAGAGCAAATGGGGAAAGTTATAGCTTTCTAGGCAGAGGTCATCTCAGTCTGATCACCAGAAGTTGAGGGGACTTGGGGACAGGGCAGTGAATGGGTTAAAAAGGATGCTCACAACAACAGCCCCTCATCTGCGTGTCCTAAACACTCTGCAGCAGCATTTTGACTTATCGCACCAGCTCAACACTTTAGAAGTGCTTTCTGCAGCCTATTAATGGGAATTCCCTGATTTGTTTTGTTTTTGTTTTTTTCAAAAATATAAAGCTTCACAGTGATTTGAGGACTGCTTTGATGTGACTTTGCAATGATGTCCATTAGTAACTGGGGGAATCGAATGCATGCTACAAGCCTTGTGTGGTAGAGTTCTTAGCAAGAATCCTTAGAATTCTCAGCAGGAGAGCCTTAGTGACTCACCAAACTACAAACCCCATAGTTCCATAGTAGTTGCCATGTAGTGAATAACTAGGATGATTTATTTATTTATTTATTTAATAACTAGGATAACTAGGACCACAGTGAAAAGGATCCATGCCTGGCAAACATATGCTAAAGCAAATTGGCCAGGACAGAGAAACCAACTCACCAGGTTGAAGACAAGTCACAGAGGTTTATTCAATTTGGCCAAAAAGGATGCAAGTACAGCAATTTTCTTCAAAATGTACAAACATAAACATACAGAGAAGTACAAGACATCTTAAACAGTTCTGACAGCTATTCAGACTTCCCGCCCACTCCCCTGGTTGGCCAGAAAAGAGCCATGCTAGGATCCATGGCTGGGAGCGATTGCCTGGGAAGGAGAATGGCAGCCAGGAATTGGTCAGAGTGAAGGAACAATCAGAGACACCCCTTGAGAGGGTACAGTCAGGGGAAAACAAATGATAAACATGTGCTGATGGGCTTCTGATGAGCTCAGATGTCCAGTTCCATGCCAAACAAAGATAGGAATGTCAGAAAACAAAGATGTGGGACTCCTAGAACAAAAGGTGATGATCTTGGACAATCGAAGACTTGGCTGTCAATAAAGAGGTTTAGAACATCCTCTGAACCTCTACTTCTGTGAGCAGCAATCTCTCAGCTTCAAGTGAACTATATAACTAGACACACAGGTTTGGGTTTATCTGCGCTGACAGGTAAGTCACCTATCTCCATATGTACATGAACAATTATTGTGATTATTCTCTGGCTGGGAAACAGCCAGAGGGGTTTGCCCAACCTTTTTGATCAGTAAAACTCTCCGCACGGTTACAAAGAGGTTAATGGCTCTGGGCTACATCTTGCTACAGTTTATAAGGAAGTTTATACATTTTATATAAAAGAGATAGATATAGTACATGGAAAAATACAATTTACACAGGAAGTCAGTGAAAAATAGATACAGTTTTGCAGTGGTTCTCAACCTGTGAGTCCCCAGGTGTTTTGGCCCACAACTCCCAGAAATCCCAGCCAGTTTATCAGCTGTTAGGATTTCTGGAAGTTGTAGGTCAAATCATCTGGGGACCCACAGGTTGAGAACCATGGTATTAAAGGGTTAGAATGGTAAAGTCTTTGAGGGGGTTGAAGCTTGTTACTGGTCCTCTTCCTGTCTCCACTGCTTCAAAGTAGTGAAAGTTTGAAAATGTATTCAAAGAATAATAAAAATATATTTATTGCAGAGCCCTTGGCAAACTATAGATCTTGGTGGGAAGAGTCATCATGGCTCGAGAATAGATTATAAGTGTGTAATGTGAAAGGCCTTTACTACTGTGAAGTGTTGTATACTGGATGTTTGGTTGATTTAGAACGTGCCTGCCTTTGGTTTTAATGAGAGATTATTACCACACAGGCAAGGAATGCTTTTGCATCATTTGAATGAGAACTCACCCATGCAAACTATATATTTATTTATTGCATGTGTATCTTTTTATCCTTTTGAGAATTTCACAGTATATTGCGTAAGGCTCTAAAATTGCCTCACATGCAAGTAATGGCTAGGTTAGGCTTAACACTATACCAGTACACCTTCATTTCTTTTTCTGAGTATTCATTTTCAATGCCTGGCTACAAACGCCTTCAAGCATCTGCAATGTGCTTTGCTTTTACCACTGGGGAGCCTCAGCTAGCAGGGATGCAGCTGCCAGACAGAGAGGCATGCTGATAAAGTTGGATTTCAGCTTTTAGACTTTTATAGATTAACCTCAGTGAATCTTCCTGTCACTAATATGAGCTAGTTGTGTATCAGAATCTGTTGTTTCAGAAGCATTCAACTTCTGAAATATGAAAAACATCTCATGTTGATTCATACATTTAACTCTACATGGTTGTCCCAAATAGAAAGGAATAATTAATTGACACTTCACAGATCATCACCTCTTCCACATTCTCTGTCTTCCTTCTCTTTCTTTCAAGTAAACTTCACCTCTCAGGTCTGCAATTAATGGGGAAAAACTTTCAAACCTGTTTTCATACATGAATTTCTGGTTGCTTCTGAAAATTCATGTAGTGGGCAGAAATGCATATATGAAAACATGGCTGATACTGAATGAAATACTCCCTTCTGGGCACACAGAAGACTGGGCAACTTGGGAGGTACTGAACATACTGCGCTCTGGCACCATGAGACGCAGAGCCAACCTTAAGAAATGGGACCACAAAGTGGAGTCCACGACATGCAAGTGTGGAGAAGAGCAATCCAGAGACCACCTTCTACAATGCAACACGAGCTCTGCCACGTACACAATGGAGGACCTTCTTACAGCAACACCAGAGACACTCCAAGTGGCCAGCTACTGGTCAAAGGACATTTAGTAGAATGCCAAGTTTTTAAATTCTGGGGTTTTTTTAAAAAAAACATTACAACTGTACCCTCAGTTCGCTTCTGATATGATACATAAATATATGAATTTGAAATACAAAAACTGGATTAAAGTTCCTTTCCCAAATTGGTTTCAACTTAGTAGTATTTTTGTGTGGCCTAAAACTGGCTTTTACTATGTGATAGATTGTATATATTATGCCTGTATTTTACAAGTAGTGTGTGAGATCCTACAGTCAATATTTTCTTCAGTCTGGTACAACAATGATGGGAGGCAGTGTTTACAGCTTTGACATAGTGTCCACATATCCACCATGGCCAGATTTACATGTGGTGACAGAAGGTCCAAATATACATGTACACTTTGCTGTTTTGATGCAATACAATTTTGTTTATTAAACATTGGCCCACCTATATGACTGAAATATCAATTCCCTATACATTTGGAAGAGTGGAAATGGAAGTGATACCTGGGAGAGCCAGGAGGAGCAGCCTACACTTCTCATTTCCACTTCTTGTTCTGGAGCAAGGGAGACTTATTGTGTGATGCGGTCAGATAACAGGGAATAATATCTATTGTTATAGATAGCACCATAGCAGTCAATTCTGAAGTACATAATTTTATCTCTTCCACCTAGTTTTGTCTTCATTGCTACCAAGTGTGGTTGCTTAATTTATTTATTATTATTTATTTTAAACGTTTATACCCCGGCCTTCTCACCTCCGAAGAGGGACTCAGACCGGCAAACAGCAAGTATTCAATGCTAACGTTTAAAATCTAAAAACATCACAAATTTACAATAAAATTTACAATAAAATACAATACAATAAATACATTTAAAAAGCCTTTTGCCAAAGTAAAATCAAGTCCTTAATCCATATATTCGGTCTGTATCAAGTGGTAGGCGACTTTCGCTTCGTGATCTCCTCCTTCATTCTGCAAAGGCCTCATTGCACAGCCACGTTTTCACCTGCTTCCTAAAAGTCAGGAGGGAGAGGGCGGATCTAATTTCATTTGGGAGGAAATTCCACAGCCAAGGGGCCACCACAGAAAAGGCCCTGTCCCTTGTCCCTACCAGATGCGCCTGCGAAGGTGGTGGGACTGAGAGCAGGGCCTCTCCAGATAATCTTAGCACTCTTGATGGTTCATAAGTGAGAATACGTTCGGACAGGTAAACTGGGCCGGAACCATATAGGGTTTTGTAAGTCAACACAAGCACTTTGAATTGTGCTCGGGAGCTAATTGGCAGCCAGTGGAGCTGGTGCAACAAGGGAGTTGTGTGCTCCCTGCACTCCGCTCCCGTTAGTAGTCTGGCTGCTGTGCGCTGGTCTAATTGCAGCTTCCGGGCAGTCTTCATAGGCAACCCCACGTAGAGAGCATTGCAGTAGTCTATACAGGATGTAACCAGAGCGTGGACCACCATGGCCAAGTCTGACTTCCCAAGATACGGGCGCAGCTGGCGCACAAGCCTGAGCTGTGCAAAAGCTCCCCTGGCCAACGCCGAGACCTGGGGTTCCAGGCTCAGCAATGAGTCCAGGATCACTCCCAGACTGCGAACCTGCGCCTTCAGAGGGAGTGTAACCCCATCAAGCACAGGCTGTAACCCTATACCCTGTTTGGCCTTACGACTGACCAGGAGTACCTCTGTCTTAAGCAAAGTGGAAAAGTGACCATGCCAAGGTCATCTCATGAGTTTTGTGGCTTGGTGAAGATTTGAATATCAATCTGTCAAGCATCCTAGACCTCCTTGTTAACTGCTGCAACTGACTCTCATTTCTGGGGGGGAAACTTGGTTACAGTTGTATATGAAGATCTAAATTCAAAATGAAACCAGATCTGCAGACATTTCACATCAGCCCATTCCTAGTCCTCTTCTCATATCCTTGAGATAGGCATCTTGGCTTGTTAGGGATACATGGCATAGTAGCCAACATGTCCTGAGAGTGCCAGAAAAAGTTAATGTGGAGTTCTGGTCTCCTCCCAGGATGCATTTGGGCTCTTGCCCATAATGATATTTATAATTGCAAAGGCCTGCCAAAAAAAGCAGGCTGGATTTAATTGAGTCAACACACTGCTATTAATAATAAAATGGCAGCGACTTTGCTATTAATCACTCATGTTGGCTTTATTGCAGGCAATGTCGGGTACCAAACAAGACCTTTAAAAATGGTGCACAGAAAACTTACTAAGGGGAATTATATACACCTGCTAACAAAAGAAACAACTAGTAAACAAAAAAGAACTAATGACTTCCAAAAAAACCTCCTTCTTTTCTGGAGACTCAGATGAAATAAAGGGCTTACTCCTGGCCCACATTTTTTGTTCACGTATGGAGAACACTAGAATAAGGAAAGGCATATTGGACAAGGTAGTGTTTGATCAACTGCCAAGCATGAAGTAGAAGCTCTTCTCTGCAGCAGGCAGAGGTACAGCTACAAGCATATACTGTATATCAGGGCTATTCATGAAAGCACATCTAAGGAGGAAAATTAAGATGAGGCCTTCCACAGAGAAACTAATGAAGCAACTGAGACCACAGTGATGTTGGTGGAAGGACTCAGAGCAAATCCAACCAAATACAAGCTAGAGCACATTTGAAGGCCTACACTGTAGCATTTGAATGGATCAGAGCTGTTTCAAGTAGTCACAGGACTATTACACACTGTTCCTCAAGGGGAAAATGCTGACTGTTCAACAGGCCACTGTGATGAATTTGCGCAGCACTTTGCAGATAAAGTTGCTTAGATTTGTTCAAATTTTGATGTAACTTTGTGGATGTAACTTTGACTTTTGGTTGTCCATGGTTACTGGATACTTATAAATTTATGCAGCCTGAGGGTGTGGACTGGATCCTTGGTGAGAACCACATGTGTTCTAGATCAGGGCTGTCCAACAAGCGGCCCTGGGGCCGTACACGGCCCCTGAGCCCCTTCCCTCCGGCCCCCTAACTTGTTTTAATAAAATACAAATTAAAAATAAAAAATAAAATAAAAAATACTTACTTCCGGGTTTCGGCAAGCATCGCGAGACTACGCCAGACACAGACGGGATTTCGAGGGAGGTCGAAATCCCGTCTGTGGCTGCGTAGTCTCGCGATAGCTGCCGAAATCTCGGGTCCCGCGGGATTTGCGGCCGGCCTGGGCGCGCGCCTCCTCCCCCCTCGCGGCTGCTTCCAGGCCAGCCCCCATTCCCTCAGAGAGAGGGAGGAGGGGAGTGAGGCAGGGAAAGCCCCTCCTGGCTCCGTCCTCTTCCTGTGGAGGGCCCTCGCTTCCCGCCCCGCGGATGGGAGAGCCGCCGTGCCCGGCCTGAGCTTGGCCTCGGCTCCAGCGGGGCTCTTCGGGGGCGTTGGCAGCGTTGGTGATTCGGCCCTGTGGCGGGGCTCCCACAGTATGGGTAAGGAAGGGCCTGGCTCGACTCAATCAATCTAAAAACAGTGGGACGTTGGGTGAGGGGGAGGGGTCCCTCAGCGGCGGTTTCCTTGGCGACGCTTTCTTCCCCTCCTCCGCACCCCCTCCCCCTTGTTGTGCTGCCTTCCTCCACATGCAGGGTGCAACGTGGCTTCCTTTGCGCCTGCCCCCACGGCTTGTTTTCCTTTCAGGGAGGGAGGGAGCTCTTTGGGCCTCCTCCACCCGCCTCTGGGAAAGGAGACTCCATCAAGCCCTGCGACGGCATTGAGGTGTTAGGGTTTTTTTTGGTGTGTCCCAATTTGAGTGTGGACTCAAATAACTCAAAGCTATTAGGAAACATTCCCCCAAATCCACCAGTGTTCCCATTTGGGTATATTGAGTATTCATGCCAAGTTTGGTCCAGATCCATCATTATTTGAGTCCACAGTGCTCTCTGGATGGAGGTGAACTACAACTCCACAACTCAAGTTCAATTGTAAGTAAATTGGAGCCGGGGAGGGGGCGGAGCTGGTGAGGGGGCGGAGCCGGGGGCGGAGGCAGAACCTTCGGCCCCCAGGTGATCAGTGACCGGAATTCCGGCCCTTGGGCCCGTAGAAGTTGGACAGCCCTGTTCTAAATCCTCACCCTTCTTGGTTGTTCAAACAGGTCAGGGGGGTAGCAAAATGGGTGAAGAGGGTAGTCAATGCTGTCTCTGAACAAGGCAGAATTCCAACGTGCCTAAAGGAAGCAGTTGTGAGGTCCGTATTAAAAATGCAATCCCTGCATACCTCTATTATGGACAATGATCAGACGGTATCCAGCCTTCTGTTTAGGGGCAAGATATTGAAGAGTATTATAGCCTCCCAACTCCAGTGGTTTCTGTATGAAACTGATTATTGGAAAGGCCTTGGACTTCAGCTTCTGGATGTGTGATCTTATTGTTTAATATTAATATATTTTAATATATAACATGGCTTATTTTAAAGATTATATTATAGTTGTTTCTATACCAGATATGAGTGTGTGTGTCATAATCCAGACCACCTTAAGAAGCCAGGCACAGTAAAGTTAACAGTTAAAGTTTATTTACAAGAGTCCCAACCTTCTTCACTGTGACTCAAACAAGCCCAGAGGCACAGCAAGATGATAAGGAGATCCAACACAAAGTAAACGCCCAGTTAAGGCTTCTTCTGCTACAGAAATTGGGCTGAGAGAGTGAGCACAAAGGGTCATAACCAGCCAAACAGAATGCAAACCGAGTAGAAGCATCCTTTTAATCCAGTCTTTCTCAACCAGTGTGCCGTGGCACACTAGTGTGCCGTGACGGACGTCCTGCTGTGCCGCGAGAAAGGCTCTCTGCCCCCCTTCCTCCCCCTCTCCTGCCGAACTCCTGCTGCTTGGGGGAGGAGGAAGGACCGAGCAGTGGCGAAGAAAAAGAAGAAGGGACCGGGGCGCCGCCTCCTTCGGCCATTTCCCCAGCCAGCCTCCAATCCGCCATGAGTCCCACCATGACTCTTGCCCCTCGCTCACTGAAGCCGCGTGGAGGAGGAGCCCCGCCCACTGAAGCCCATCCACCGCTCATGCTCCTCCTCTGTAGGAGAGCTGAAGCTGGGGGGGAGGGGCATGGCACGGCCTGGCTCTGCCCCCTCCCAGCAGCCGGCACTCCCAGCAGCTGCTCCAGCCTTGAGGGGACAGTGCCAAGCCAGCATTGTGCTGGCTCTGGCACCGCTGGCTTGGCACTGCCCCCTCAAGGCTGGAGCAGCTGCTGGGAGAGGTGAAGCCGGGGGTAGGGGGCGGGGCATGGCACAGTCTGGCTCCGCCCCCTCCCCGGCTTTGGCACTCCCAGCAGCTGCTCCCAGCAGGCCACCATCCCCCAGCCTTTCTTTACTGTGTTAGAGTGTCATTTTGTGTCATTTTGGTTGGTGGTGTGCCCCCGGATATTTTTAATGTTAAAAGTGTGCCGCAGCTCAAAAAAGGTTGGGAAACACTGCTTTAATCAAGTCAGGAGGGATGCAGACGAAGAAGCAGTGCCAAACGATCCTTTAGTCAAGCCAGAAGAATGCAGACGAGGTAGAAGAGTCAAAACAGTCCTTAGTCCAGCCAGGAGAGATGTGAATGAAGCAGCGAAGTCAATCCAATCTGAAATCCAAAACCAAGGAGCAGTAGAATCTAGCACAGAGGGGATTAAAGGTGGAGCAGCCGAAGATAGGACACAAGATGCAGAAATCCACGAAATACAACACCAAAGTCCAGAATTCCACGTCCACAACCAGTCAAATGATCAGTCCAGCAGCAATCCAAAGCAGGAGGCAATGGCCTGGACGGCAAGAGCAACACCTTGCCAGCTGCAACAAATGGTTAATTGCAAGCCCCCTTCATTCAGTCCCCCTCAGAGCTTAATTAGAACCCCTTCCCCATCTCTTTCAGCTGCTAACATCTCCGCCCGTGCCGCCCTTTGTCTTTCTCGCCAGGCAATACGTCTCCTGTGGTGACTTAACTCTCCCCAACAGTCCCCATTCCCATTACTCCATTCCCCATCTCCTGTGAACCCCGCAAACGAATCAGTGCTGGTGGGTTCCAAGCAGACATCCCGTATCTGCTGCACATCAGTCCAATTAATCTCACTAGAGTCACCTTCAGTTCTCTGTGAGCCCTCATCCCCACTTCCCATTGCCTGCTCCTCATTCCCACTCCGATCATCCTCCGAAAAAGCCAGGAATGTTTATCCCCAGAAAAATCGCTAACTATTTGCCTTAATCTCTTCCTTTGCGTGTGTATAGGTGATACACCTCCCCCCATGTTACCAAGAAGACACCGACACAAGTAGTTGGAAGTAAAATTTGGCCACAACTCATTTATTGATAACAGGAACAAGGATTGGCAGTCATGCATGGGCCCTGGATCAGGGGTCAGACAGCCTGCTGCTGTCCAAAGATGCTTACATCCCTGGGTGCCACTGGCACGCTATCGGTTCCTGTAAGCTCAGCACTCCAACAAGGGGCGATACACCACCCCAATCCAGGGGCCATGCCACACGCCCAACACAGAGTTGTGACAAGATAAACACCCAACAACTGCAAGATTGGCTAACAAAATACAGAGCAAGATGAACACCAAACAACAAATGCGAAACAATGATACATGCAGGGAGGGTGGGTGGAAAAGCTGATGCAGGCTCAGTGCCTGCTGGTAGGCCTCGGGCAGCCTAAGTAAGCTGCCCGGGCGGAAGACAGGGCTGGCCCCAACTAAGAGCCAGGCCAGGGCGGGGCCAGCCCCACTATTGGCCAGCCGGCTGTGGTGGCGGGAAAATCTCCCACCACCCAGGGGGCTTTTGGGGAGAAGAAGCCCCCTCCGGATCCATCATGGCGGCAAGGACACCCAGCGCCGCAACCTGCCCAGCCTGGTAAGTCTGGCCAAGCCATTTCTTGCTCCTCATCCGACTCTTGTTCACGAATTTAGCATTTCTAACTACAGACTCCTCTCTCTCAGCCTCAGGCTCAACTACAACAGTGTGTGGGTGGTTGTGTGTGTGTAAAGCATTGAATTTTTGCCATGAATTGATTGGAAACCGCTTTGAGTCCCCCCAGGGAAAAAAGAGGTATATAAATGCAGTAAGTAAATAACTAAATAAATTTAAATACATTTCAGGCCTGGTTGTCTCACAGCTTGTTACCTTCATGGATAACCTACACAGGAAATTGGGTAGGGAGAGTCTGTCCCTGTTGGTTGAACTGGACCCTTCAGTGGCTTTTGAAATCATCTATCATGATATCTTTCTGGATCATTTCACTGAGATAAGACTTGGAGACACTGTTTTATGGTGGCTCTATTACTTCTTAGATGAGCAAATCCAGAAGGTGATTCTGGAGGAATCCTTTTAGACCGCCTGGGTATTGAGCTATGGAACGCCAATGCTCTGTTTTGACCCCATCCTGTTTCATATATACATGGCAGGTCATCTAGAATGTTGAGGTGAGGTGCCATCTATATGTTTTTCACCACAAGTCAAGAAGCCCGTCTTACCACCTCTTCACACAGGGGGTTTCACCCCATTTTGCCACAGCAAGGTTGGAGTCTGTCATGACCCATCACACAATGCATGGTAGGCCCCGTCCACATTCCTCTCAAAGTGGGGTGGAAGTTCCGAAAGGCACTTCCTCCACCACTACAGGGAGGAAAGTTTATTTTGGGTAGCTCCAACTGAGCTACCTGCACTTCCTTCCCCTTTCTCCCATATGATGGGGGAAAGGCAGTGGGCGATGCATGTTGCTGCATGTTGCCAACATTCCTCCCATCTGATGGGGACAGAGACAAGGTGCCAATGCACCCTGACCTGTCCCCACCATGTGATGAGATATGGAGGAAAAGTGTGCTGGGCACCACAAGCCACCCCACGCGCCTTCCTTTTTGCCAGCAATTGCCAGCACAATAGCATAACCTGAAAGGGCTGTGTGAAGAGCTCCTTAGTCCTAAATCAATGTGCAATCAGTAATTAACTTGATGAAGGCAAATTGAAAAGTAATCCAAACAAGCAAGAGTGCTCCAGGTCAGTCAGATGACAGATCAGGGAATGGGATTAAATGGAGTTACAACACCCTTGAAGACACAGACTTGCAGTTTTGATACACACCTGGACTCGATGTTAATCCTAGAGTCCCAGGTTTCTGCAATGTCCAGAGAAATCTTTGCACTTTTCAAACTTGTGTACCAACTGTATCCATTCCTTAAGATGCTGGATCTAATCATGATGGTACCTATCCTAGTTACATCTCATTTGGATTACTGTAGCATACTCTACTTGGAGCTACTTCTGAAGACAGTTTGGAAACTTCAGTTGGTCCAAAGATCTGTGGCCAGATTGTTAATCAAGGTTGACAACAGCTCAATTAGCTGTGGGTTTGATTGTGGGCACAATTCAAAATGCTGGTTCCAAAAAGCTCCAAAATCATACTTCTTAGGCAGGTTCAAGATTTTGGTGTTTGGGGATAGCTGATCTTCAAAATATTGTCAAAGCCATTTCTCAGATTGTATCTCCCTGTATGAACCTGTCTGTACTCTGAGATCTCTCAAATATTGCAATGCCCCCCTTTCTATTATGCATCAGTTGGCAGGCTAAAATCTTTTTATTCAGGTAGGATTTTATGGCAGTAGGTTTTAATAACAGGGAAGTGCTGCATTGTTTTCAGAATTAATTTAATGATTTTTTATTAATTGTAATATTAAATTCTAGTTTAATATTTATCTTTTGTAGTGTTTTAAATTGTGTTTTTAAGATTGTGAGCCATTTTGGGTCTTAGTTCCTTAAAAAATGCAGACTACATATAAATACAACAACATAGGATGAGAAGTACATTTGCAAAGCAGAAGGATGTACTGTATACAAGAAAGGTTTAGGAACAATTCATTTTTGATAATTGAGAGAACATTTCAGGACCACTGAGGTCATTTGACAAATTACCCACTTCCACCTGTTTCCATATTCCAACATGTGTTATTAAATGTCTTAGATTATTGGCCCAGGATAGAAATGAGAATGAAATTTGTCAGCCAAACCGACCTTGAATTTTCTGGATTCAGTAAGCAGTTTCTGTTATTCATTATTGGCTACCTAAAACATTTAAATTCACTAGTAAGTTTATATGCTCTGCAGGCATGTAGCCAGGGGGGGGCCTAAGGGGGCTTTAGCCCCCCCCCCCGAAATTCTCAGCGTGGTCCATGACAAGGCCTTACTGGTACATTATTTAAACTGTTATGTTTATTCATATCATGATCTGATCACCATGCTCATTATATCCCACATTCATGGCGTTATTGGGATAACAATACAAAAGGTTTGCTAGGGTAGACCCTCTTTCACCCAGTCTCAGCCCCCGAAGCAAAAAGCCCCCCGCTCAAAATCGGCCCTGATGCTCTCTGTGATAAAATGGGTGGTGGACACCTAAATTTACTTAGTGAGGTAAGCTCCAGTCAAGTTGAATTTCAAATGGCCAGAATGCTATCTTCTTCTGCCTCCTATTCCTTCACTACTGTAAAGAGCTTGGTGGTTTCCAAGCAGCCACCAACAGGATAATTGGGGAATCTCAGTAACTCCATACATTGAATGTCCTTGTGTTATATGAGAGTCCAGATTAAAGAATTTGTAGTACTCTCCTTTGTCCATACTGGGGAGAAACAAAGGAGCAAGGGACCACATTTGGAAGAAATGAGACCTAAACGTAACTCTTTAACTGGAGTGCTGCAAGACCTAATATTATATTATAATATTTGTGCAACCATGCCAGTTGAACGCAAAGGATATCTAACTTTGGTAGAAGTCCACTTCCACTCTGAGGCAGAGGCATTTAATGGTCCATCTACATAAGCCACATACATCAATGTTGATCTGGAGTGGAGTACTTCAGATCAGTGCTACGGGAGTCCGCATGGCCAGCCATCGAGCCAACTCAGTGGCTGGCAGGTTTCCGCACTGTGTGGCATCAAGCAGACCTGGCAGCTTAATGGAGTTAGCATGCCACAGCAACACCAAATCTATTTTGGTTCCTCTGTAGTACCATTCTTACCTTCATCCCACTTCAGTGTAGCAGCAACCACTAGGTGTGAAACTGCTGGCGGTCATCACTCATCACATCCACTGATGCTGGCCAGAGTGAAGAGGTGACAGAGGAGAAGAAGGCCTTTCTCCCTCTTTACCCCCACCCTTGTCCAATCACTCTGTACCTCTAGCCAGTGTTAGTGAATGTGATGAGTGACAGCCACTGGCAAATTTGGGGTAGTCACCGATAAGTCAAGGGCAAAGTGGGCAAAGTACCATACTCTTGGGGAAAAATAGGATGGCCATGTGAACAGCCATGGTAACTTTTGAATTGGAACTGGCCTAACTGCTCACACTGCCAGTGCTTTGTGGAAGTTCTGGAGACACCAACAATTTTTTAAAAAAATGTAGGATAGGGGTGTGTTACAGCAAATAGGCTTCATGTGTCTTGTGGATGCCGTGGAGACCATTCATTTGTGTAGATGGCCCCTTGTCACTATCCTATGTGTGGGTGATTATTGTACATTCCAGTGATGCTCCTTTACCTTCCAAAATCTGATACCTCTTTAGGAACTTTCCTCCAACTTAGGCTTGATTTAAACAGGTTGCTACAGTCACTTTGCAAAGAGGTTTCATTCATTAAGTCCCTATTAGAAATGGCCACTTGCCATTCTGCTCCACCTCAGGTGACTAAAAGAGTGAGGGTACTGCAGTCTTCAGGGTGAGCCATGTTGTTTTTGAATATCACTTGTGCATTAAAAAAAAGGTTGAAGAGGAAGGAAGGCTGCTTTTCTTTCTCCAGTTTGGTCAAGGTTGGGATAATGGCATGGGACTTCTCCCCTCTGCTTCTTGTGATTGACTTCTAGATGGGTTCCTTTTCTAGTCCTTGCTCATGTATATGTCAAACCAGGGTTTTAGGTTGATTTTTGCCAACTTTTTTCAACTGTGCATATATAGTAAGTATAAGTGATATTTTTAGTGCCTGAACTAATATGTCATTTAGAATACTACTGCCATTTAGGTCTTGGAACGTTAAGGTACGGTTCTTTGTTAAAAATACATACAACAATTTGTATATTAATATAAATACTCAATTATAATTTTAGAGAGAGGCATGCATAAATTGGATAGAACAGATTTATCACAGAATGATGTGGGAATGTTATGGACAGGAAATAGGAATGATACAGCTGTCCTAAAACACAAAAGCAAAGTCTGACAAATCCAAATCTGATGGATGAACTAGGAAAATTGACATCACGGTTGGCCATCACTGTCCCCACACTGTAGGTCCATACTATCCAGATAGCATTGCTAAACAAGATGCAAGGATACTGCAAAGTTGTGCTGGCTCTATAGCAGGAAATTCAAAAGGCCATGACAATGTTTCACGTAAGCAATCACCAGCTGCTCTTTGAGGTCCTTCTGAGTCTCAGCACCTTGTGTTCAACCATGACCAAGAAAATTCCAAAAGAAGCTCACATTTAAAGAGAATGTTGAGAGATTGTTTTCAATGAGTCCATGATTATTTTTCTCACTTACTCGCTGTTGTGGAAACAACCCTCATTTGTGAAATGTGAAGTGGGGAGGGTGGATAACCAGTGAAAATGGGGGAAATTGTTTTACTCATTCAACTTCCCCCCTAAAATGGACTATCCTTCTCTATCTTTTTGGCCTTTGTCCAGATAATGGAACAGTACTGAAGGTTGAACGCACCTATCATTCAGCTGAATATTCCACTGAACCTGGGTGTTTCTTTTTCACTTGACTTATTTGTCTAATCTCCTTTAAATCCATCTAAACTACTGTCAATCAAGAGATCCTGCAGCAGTGGATTCCATACTTTAATTATGTATTATACCCAGGTAATAGTTTTATCACATAAAGTTGGACCTGAGCTAGAAACTCCTGCCATTGCTATGATCATTGTTTTGCATAGGATACTCTATGGCTCATGGCGGCTATCAGTTTGTATGTTTCCTGTGTTTTGCTATAGGTAATTATTAGGCCTGGGTAGATTTGTTCAGAATCTTCTTAATGCAGAATAAATTCAGATCAAATTCCTTTTTGAAGTGATTTCAAAGCGATTTGGGAATCCGGAAGTATCCTTGCCATTTCGAAGCTTTTTCCACCATTTCTCTTACGAATCAGTAAGTGAGTCGGAAATGATTCAGCTTTTCAAACCAGTGTGGATGGATTCTCTTTGTTTCCTTTCCCTCCCACATCAGACCTGGGATGAGAGCCGTGTTTAACCCAGTTTGCATGCCGATGTTTTTCTTTCCTGCATCAGATCTGGGCAGCTCTCGCCTCAGGTCTGACACGGGAAAGAAGGACATCTGCAACCAAACTGGGTTAAACGGTTTAATAAACACGGTTCTTGCCCCAGGTCAGACGCAAGAGAGGACATCCGCATCCAAACTGGGTTAAACACGGCTCTCGCCCCAGGTCTGACATGGGAGAGAAGGTCACCCACATCCAAACAGGGTTAAACACGGCTCTCACCCCAAGTCTGACGCAGGATGGAAGGACATCCGCATCCAAACTGGGTTAAACACTGTTTAACCCAGTTTGGATGCAGATTTCCTTCTCTCCCGCATCAGTCATGGGCGAGAGCCGTGTTTAACCCAGTTTGGATGCGGATTTCATCCCTTTGCTCCCCCCCCCCCCTGGAATAAAACAACTACGTCAAAAGTAAAGATCACCCAATGAAACAGGAAATAACACTTTGAAACCATTAACGAAGGATTTGGAAGTTTTGGACGTTTTGAACAGTTTTGAACTTTTTTCTGTGAAAATCGGAATTGACTTTAGATCCGAACCACCAGCGCCCTCTACATCCAAAACGAGTTTTGAACCTTTTTTTTTTTGGGATCAAACAGGCCTAGTAGTTATCACTGCTCCTTGAAAATAAGCCAAATACTGATTTGGAATGGCTCAGAACATCCCTTCATCTTACAAACTGTCAATGTTTATTATGATTTCATAAGCTAAATACATTGAAAGGTGATAGCAGGCTCATCTCTCAAACCATTTCAATTGAAATATTGTCAGACTATTATCTCACATTTGTCAAGGAATAAATGCTTAATTTGAGCCCCCGGTGGCACAGTGGGTTAAACCACTGAGCTGCTGAACTTGCTGATTGACAAGTCACCGGTTCACATCTGTGGAGCGGGGTGAGCTTCCACTGTTAGCCCCAGATTCTGTCAATCTAACCATTCAAAAACATGCAAATTTGAGTAGATCAATAGGTACCAGTGGGAAGGTAACGGCATTCCATGTAGTCATGCTGGCTATATGAGCTTGGAGATATCTATGGACAACGCCAGCACTTCAACTTAGAAATGGAGATTAGCACCAAACCTCAGAGTTGGACACAACTGGACTTAATGTTAGGGGAAACCTTTACCTTTTTAAATGCTTAATTATTTTTAAAATTTGAAACCTGAAGGTCTGGGTACATGTCGGTCCTCCAGAGCCAGTGACTTGTGGGCTGTTGTGCGTTAGGACATCAGTTTATCCCATTATACCCCAACTCCCAAGGACCTGTCCCAAAGACGATAAGGACAACAGTGCAATAAAAACAGAGAAGCCTCTTGCCTGGGTGGAAAGACAGCTCAACAACTAAGCAAACCTTAAACCTCCATACCAGGAAAGCCCTGTGAATAATAAATCTTTCAGCAGCAGGAATACTTCAGGAAAGATAATAATGTGGGGAGGGGAATGCCAAAGCGAAGCGAAGGAGGGATCCCTACCTGGAAGCTCTGATAGAAGCAACCCATTTCCTTTTCCCCATCCTCTAAATTTCCCCGTACAAAGGAATACATTTTCTGTGCAGGCAAGCAAGTAATCTACATGCAGCAAAATCCTCTGAAACGACAGAGCAGAACAAAATAAATCATTTAAAGGGATAAAATGGCCCCCTTTTCACCACAGTCTTTTCCAACAGATTCCTTGAAAAGGACCTGAAATATGTATCCCTCTTAAAAGTAAAACAACCTCCCTTATGCACCAGGTGATTTTTTTTAAAGCCCTCTGCTTTCTACAGCTCTCGTTTTTCCTCTTTCTGTATAAGTGGGATGCCTGAACCTCAGGAGAAATTCACTCCATTGTTAGAAATAGCCGAAATTGGCTTGCAACTAGTAAAGATGCCAAGATTTTGCACCTTGCTCTGTGACCTAAAGCAAAAATGACATGAACATTGACAAATTTGACAAGGAAATTTGTGCAAAAAACAACTTCTATTTGGCTAGCCAAGCAGCAAATATGTCGGATGATATGCTTTATTAAGCAATCCATTTTTCAGCAATAGCTGAGCCATCTGCAAAGGTTAGCGTGCATCAGGCTTTCCACAGAATTTCATCTGCGTCTGCAGCTAGGTGCGACACACAACCACATTTTTCATGTACATACAATTTTGGATGCAAATCGAATACTTGATGAAAGAGGTGACCTTCCAGATTGACTTCACCATATAGTAAAGTCACAAGAAGAGAAGAGCCAAAAGAGAAATGCAATCCACACAGTTTCTACTAGGGAGGGGAAGGGATGGGTTTGTGCGGAATGGTGGAGACTTAAAGAGATAATACTAAAGCACAAAATTACAAAAGAATATAATAGCAGGGTGTCAAATAAAAGAGAAAAAATGTACTTATTTAATCAGGATGGCAGGTTCAGGTTGCGGGAGGCTTACAACAATTATATCCAGCCCCCCCTCCCCAAAATAGTAATAATCGGAAGCCTGAACAAGATTTCAGATTAGGGAATAGCTTGTAAATATGGGTTTTGATTTTTTTCCATTGGTGAATTGAAATGTCATGTAATGTAATTCTGATTTCCAGATTTTATAAAATGTATCCCTATAGGCTAGCATTCCAATTTTGAATGTTAAGTTTATCATTCTGACAGAATATGTATTTTTTACCGGATATCTGCAAATGTTTTGTGCTGTGGTATAATTGTGTTGATTATGGGACTTTTTCTGTGTCAAGAATAGAATGTGTGCAGACTGCTGAGCCTGTCTGCTGGACAAACTTTACCCGTAGGACAAACTTTTCATTTAGTTGTAGCTTTCTTTGAGCAAGGTGACTTTGAAGACAGGTTACTGGGAAGTTCAGGCTTCAGTGTCATGAATGAGAACGAAATGTGCTCTTAACACAAAATAGTTTCTGAATATCGGTTTCTGAAAGGATGCTTCAACTAGAGGCTGCCACACTTCTCTTTAAAATAATCTATACAAGGCTTTTGCTTTTCAAGAAAACAAGTGCTGAACACTTGAGACTAGCTGTATCCCTTAATACAGCCATGGGCAAACTCTGACCCTCCGGATGTTTTGGACTTCTACTCCCACAATTCCTAATAGCCTACTGGCTGTTAGGAATTATTTATTTATTTATTTATTTATTCGTTCGACTTAATATACCGCTCTCTCTGGAGCCCAGAGCGGTTTACAGAGTTAAAAACAGATAAACACATAAAATGCAATAAAACCAGATTAAAACCCCCGGTTAAACTCAAATTCCAGCAGAACTGCGATGGCAGTAGGAATATCCTGGCAGCGACACAACAGGATGCTGATAACACGGCATTGGTTATGGAGTAGAAGTTCGAAACACTTGGAAGGCTGAAGTTTACCTATGGCACCCCCCCCCCCCAAAACGGGGCTTGTTTTGCATTTTTATTGTTTTGCATTTGTATTGTGTACCTATTTTGCCCTGTACTTGCATTGCCTTTTGTTGTGGCCATGTGGACTGTGATGGGAGGAGCCGTGCTTGGCCCATACCTGGCAGCACCACCCTGAACTCCTCCTCTTCCTGAGTTTACTTGGGAGGCTGGACTTCCTTTCTGCCTCCATTCCAAGGAGAGCACACGGACGAAGCACACAGAAATCTGAAGCTCGCTTAGACAACGCATCTTTGTCCACATATAGCTTTCCACCAACGCTCTCAAGCCAGGATCGCAGTGAAAAAAAGGCCAGCCCTTCACCCAAAGACTGTAATCTCTGGGGTCCTCAGAACTTCGTGTGTCGGAGGACCATTTGGGAGCAACGAAGGAACCCTGGAATCAGAAGAAAGGTACCTTCACTCTGCAACAGAGGCAAGTGAATGCATTTCCTTTGTTTAAAGGACCCCTTTTGCAACCTACTTCAAGCTTTTTGGACCATCAGTTTTTACTGATTGTAAGCAAATAAACCTTGTTTGAGTTCATCTATTTTTGAGTCCTGAACTCATTGCTCATAGACTCCAGGTTTTCTTTTACGAATCAGAATCAGAATTTTATTGATTAGCTGAAAGCCATATCAAATACACATAGAACACAGACACATCGCAATAGTTCTAAGATTTTCTTTTATGGGAAAGCTAGAATGCTACCCCCAAGGCCCATAGAAGCTTCTCCATTTCTTAAAGCCCCTTTTTCTAGGCCTTGGGTGGGACACCACATTACCCATGACTGTATTAATGTCAGTATTTAATGGAGAAAAACCTTAACATTTTGTTAACTTCAGATTATTGCAGGTTATAGGATTACAAGAAGATATCTATGGTCTGCCTGACCCTCCCCAGCCGATAGTACTCAGGACATAGACACTAGCCCTGATGTTAGAGTTAGTTGGAAGCCATTATGACTAGCAGCCCTTGATTGCTCAGTAATCTATGAACATGTGAAATCCCTTTTTAAGTTGTCTAAATTAGTGACCATCGCCATCTCTTGTGGGTATTGATTCCATAGTTTTACAATGCACAGTGTAAATACTTCCCCTTGTATATGATGAACTTTCCAGTATTCAGTTTCATTGGACAACCCATATTCTACTACAGTGGTCCCCATACTTATTTGGCCAACTACCCCTTTTCAAAAAGAAAATACCCCTGGAAATTGAATTTCTTTAAGCTAACAAACAGAAAGGTACAATGACAAATTTGCATTCTTTTATTTAATTATATTACTTTATGTATTTATATGTCTACCTACATCCTACAACATAGTAAAGAAAGATGTTGAAAATAAGACACCCTGAAGCTTGAAATTATAAAATGATTTATTAAAATCCACCAGAATGGAGCATCCCCAAGTGCTAATAACCAAGACTTCATTATATTTTTCTACTTTTGATAAATTTGGAAACTGGTTGATTCCCTTCATCCAAAATTTCATTTGTACAGAAATTGTGCCATAAATGCAAAAACGACACTTTTTGTTTTGCTTAAATTCAAGCAATTGCCTTTGAGCTATAAATTTGTCTCATTAAGCTTATTAGGAGTCCCCAGTAGCGCAATGGGTTAAACCCATGTGCTGGAAGGACTGCTGACCAAAGGGTCAGCGGTTCAAATCTGGGGAGCTGGGGGAGCTTCTGTCTGTCAGCTCCAGCTTTTCATGCGGGGACATGAGAGAAACCTGCCACAGAATGGTAAAACATCCGGGCGTCCATTGAGCAATGTTCTTGCACTAGACATGACAATGTCTCTCACACTAGACATGACTTGCAGTTTCTCAAGTTGCTCCTGACATGGGAAAAAATTAAGTTTATTAAACAAATTTGTCAAATAAGTCACATAATTTTGGGAATAAATTAAGTTGCCTCGTAAAGCATCATCTTTGTTTTCTAGGAACTCTATCACTGTGGCCCCATCTACATTGCTATATAATCCAGTTTTGGGATGCAAATTAACAGCACGGAACTGGATTAAATAGCAATGTAGATCCAGACTGAGTCACAGAGTTTATAAAACCAATCCAAACAGTTACCTTTTGATGGCCAACTAAGTTCTATATGAAGCAGTAAGTGACTGAATTCTTCATTTTCTATACAAAGCCAAACAATCTGTCACTCAATGAATTGTTTCTGATTTTGTTGATTGCTTTAATGACATAATATAATGACCTATGCTCAGATTTTTGGCAACTAACTGTTGACAATGAATGACACATAGGGCCCTTTCACACAGCCGTATAACCCAGAATATCAAGGTAGAATAACCCACAATATATGCTTTGAACTGGGCTAGCTGAGTTCACACTGCCATATATCCCAGTTAAAAGCAGATAATGTGGGATTTTATTCAGCTGTGTGAAAGAAGCCAGAGTAGAGTGAAAACATTCAGAACTGGGTTTTTTAGAATATGCATGAAAACCGCTATAGCACCACTACCATCATTTGAGCACCATCAGTGACAAGTGACACGATATTGTCAGCGAACAGAATTTGGGTTGGCTCTGCCCATAAGAGGCTAGAGCCCTAGTGCCCAAAGAGAGGGATCGATACCCTTGGTGGGCAAAGGCAAGACACATAAAAACCCACCCCAAGTTTTCCCAATAAGTCTCACCATGTTGAAGAAAAACCACCAAGGTCTTTATTTCTCATCAGCCGAAGAGGATGACAACCGCAATATCCTTGTCGCAAAGCAGTCAGAAGGTTACATTCAAAGTACATGCCATTGTATAGCTCATACAGAGCTGTCAAATTCAAATTTCCCGCTCGCCCCTCGCCGGCTGGTTCCATGTTGATTGGTTGGAATGTTGGAGCCAGCTGTAGCGGGAGCCAATAGCGCAACAGCACCGCTTCTGTCCTGGCGAATGAGAAGCGAGAGGCAGGAATTTGTGGAAAACAAAGCAGCTGGAAGTGTCCTTGATTAGATCTGTCCTTATGCAAATGGAGATTCCATGCCTTTGACCTTTTGGGCCAAAGAGAGTCTTTTGTTTCTGGGTGGGAAATGAGAGGCATGGAAATAGAAAGATAGAAAAGGGCTGGAGGTCTTTTGAAGCTTAGTCCCAGCCTCTGAGCTAATGATGCCAGACCATATAGAGCAGGGGTGCTCATTAGGTAGATCACGTTCTACTGGTAGATCGCGTAGGGCGTCCTGGTAGATCGCAGGCAGGGCGGAAGGAAGGCTCAGTCCCGCCCTGCAGCAATTCGTCCAGTAGTAAGAAATCAGTTTGTGTGTGTCAACTGTAAAATAGGATGTGTGGAAGGGCCCTGGGTTATCTGAGGTCCTTTCCACACAGTTGAATAAAATCCCATGTTATCTGCTTTGAATCAGATTATATGGCAATGTGGACTCAGAAAAACCAGTTCAAAGCAGATATTGTGTTATATGTTTCACATTTTTGTAGTGGGTAGGTAGATCATTTTGACTTTTTCGCATGCTGAAAAAGTGTGAGCACCCCTGACATAGAGCATGCAGGAACGTTGGAACTCCCTGCTGCAGGGAGGTCTTCTGGGGCTCGCCTTCAATATTACTCAGGGGAGAGTCGCTTCTGGTGTGAGAGAGCACTGCAGCACACCCAAATACCTGGGAGTTACCCTGGACCATTCTTTGAACTACAAGAAGCACTGCCTGAATATCAAGCAGAAAGTAGGCACTCAAAACAATATTATACGAAAGCTGACTGGCACAACCTGGGGATCACAACCAGACACAGTGAAGACATCTGTTCTTGTGCTTTGTTTCTCTGCTGCTGAGTATGCATGGCCAGTGTGGAACACCTCTCACCATGCTAAAACAGTGGATGTGGCTCTTAATGAGACATGCCGCATTATCACAGGGTGTCTGTGCCCTGCACCACTGGAGAAATTACACTGCTTAGCCAGTATTGTACCACCTGACATCTACCAGAAAGTAAAAGCCAATGGTGAAAGGACCAAAGCAGTGACATCTCACTGTTTGGCTATCAGTCAGCACGCCAATGCCTTAAATCAAGAAATAGTTTCCGAAGATCTACAGAGACACTCTCAGGAACACCTCAGCAAGCGAGAGTCCAAAAGTGGCAGGCTAAAACCCAGAACTAATACCAAATGAGAGTCTACCTCCTTGGCACACAGAAGACTGGGTGACTTGGAAGACGCTGAACAGACTGTGCTCTGGCACCACAAGATGCAGAGCCATGGGGTCACAAAGTGGAGTTCACGATATGAGAGTGTGGAGAAGAGCAAACCACAGACCACCTACTACAATGCAGTCTGAGCCCTGCCACATGCACAATGGAGGATGTTCTTATAGCAACACCAGAGGCACTCCAAGTGGCCAGCTTCTAGTCAAAGGACATTTAATATAATGTCAAGTTTTCAAACTTTGTGGGGCTTGTATATTTGTTTTTTAAAAATATATTACAACTGTCCTCTTTGTTCGCTCCTGATACAATAAGTAAATAAAGTAAACTTGGGGGATTTGTTTTTCTTTCTAAAACTCTTCCAACGAATTAAATATTGATTCTCAAATTTGAAAACGATTTCCAAATTTTTAGCAAATAATAATTCTTGGCAATTTCTTCTTCTTTTATGAATTGCAGATCTGCTAAAACAAGCCCTCATTTTCTGGCAAAGTAGACTCACGTATAGAGAAGTGGAATTTTAAAAAATATTAACATAATGAGTCTTCAAGGTCTTGAGCCACTGCATCAATTCTTATTTGTGTTCCATTGCATTTATCTCCTTTGGAAAAGAAGAAGTGGGATATTAATAAATAAATAATAATAATAATCTCTGGCATTACTTCGCGAATGAAGATACTTAGGAAGGACTCATCCTGTGCTTTCTACAAGCATGTTGATGCTTTTTTGGAGGTTGGATGTGTCCTTCGAGCCTTTGCAATGGATTTTTCTGGTGGAGCACAGTGTGCACAGAACTGGCCTCACCCTTTAAACCAAAGGTTCATCTGCCAGGGCCTAGCAAGCTTAGGACGGTGGCAGTGAGGTCCTCAGGTTATAGATTTGATTTGAGTTTCCTTCTCTAGATGGTTGACCTTACAGGGTTAGACGAGCACCATCTGCCTGGGTTTGAAATCTGAGTTTTCCTTCTCTTAGGATGGTTGCCAAAAGGCTAGAGAGCCCATCCTGCCCGTTGATGCTCTTTGCCAGACCCTTCGGTTGTGACCTGTCTGGCATGGGAGGCCCTACCGGTGGCTATTATGCCACCGCCAGCATAGCTCACAACGTCATTAGGGTACGCAAGCCTCTCCCCGCGACAAGTGGGCGCCAATGGAGAGGAATAATAATAATAATGTATTTGTGTCTGTATTGCAATATAAGATGCTGGCTTGTATCACATAGTGTGTTTTAACTTACTTTTGACCACATCATATTGATGAGGTTGCATGGGCGATTTGCCAGCCTCTGTGATAAATTGGCAGGGCAGCAGAGCAATCCCAGCATCCCACTTTGCCCACAGCATTGCTGTCTCATCACACATGGGGAAACGTCACCATGCACCTTCGACTGTGCTGGCCCTATTGTTACTTACAGAACACAGGATGCCTCTAATGCTTTGGCTGCAGTGTCATAAGATGCTTGCACCCCAGTTCATCAACAGATCCCCGCCAAATGGTAGCATGGGGCTCCATCGATCAACTGGGGCATAAGCATCCTGCAACACTTGCAACCCCTTGTGCGATGAAGTCCTTATAAACAGTAGAATTGTCATAGTTCTTCACCAATAGTATATAATTTTCCCGGTTTAGCAATTTTAAGAAGCACGCAACCCATCGTCATCTTATTTGTGCGCTATTGGAAATAATCTAGCTAATGTTGGCTGTCACACACACAAAAATTAAGTGCTTGAAAATAAGACAAATCCTTATTTTTCTTATCAGCATGAATTGTTGTCAAATGTTCCTGTCTTGAAGGTTACATAGCTTCATTTGATAAAACCTTTTGGCAAATCAACCACATCGGTAATATATTGTTTATAGGCAACTGAATAAAGACATAGTTCAAATGTTCAATATTGTGTCTACATTTTTTAGGTTTAGCTATAATATTATCTGTGGAAAAAAATGTTTTATTTATCATAATAGAAGCATAAAATTATCAAGAAACATAACAATTTATAATTGATTTATTTTGCCAGAATTTTTTTACAGTTTTCTTATTAGATTAGTGTTGCTGACATCAAGTAGACAGTGGCTTTGTGTAAAGTGGCAAAAGACAAACTAAAATACGAATGAAACTAATAAACTGGGTTGTGTTAGATATATGTACTTGATATTAAATTGTCAAATATAAAATGACATTTATCAAGAAATAGTTAATTTAAAAATATATCGATGTGCAATTAAAATAAGTTAATACAGTGTTCCCTTGCTACTTTGCGGTTCACTTATTGTGGACTCGCTGTTTCGCGGATTTCAAAAAATATGAATTTAAAATATATATCATGGTATTTTTGCTGTTTTGTGGTGTTTTGCCGCCGCCGCTCTCCAAGGCGCTTTCCCTCCTCAGTCCTCCCTCCCTCCAGCCTTGAAGGGCCTTGCCTTCCTTCCTTTCCTTCACTTTATTTTAAGTTTATAAAGACTTAAATTAATGTATAACTACTAAAATAATGTATAAATATTAAAATAAATAGAGCATCCCTACATCGCGGTTTTTTACTTATTGCAGGAGGTCCTGGAACATAACTCCAGCAATAAGTGAGGGAACACTGTAGTTTTAATTTGGTTTGCCCTTATTTAAATAATTGTTCCTGATTAACACACACAGATTTTACCAATTAACACAGATGATTCAATAGAATATAAATAAATGTTAATAATTAACAGTTTTTAATGATTTCATTCCCCTGTTTTGGTTAATACTGTAATAACAATATGACAAATATACTTCCAATGGTATTGTGCCAACTGAAGCCTGCTGTAATTTTATTAATAATATTGCAAAAGACGACACAGAAACTTAAGGTAGATATATAGGAAAATGTATAAAAATACTCATGAGTAAATTTCTATTTTATTAAAACAAATTAAAATTGCTGTTTTATTAAAACAATAACCATTTAACTAGGCAACTCATATTTCAAGAAGGCTTAATGCACAGAATCATAGAATAATAGAGTTAAAAGAGACCACATGGGTCATCTAGTCCAACACTCTGTAATGAAGGAAAAGTACAACCAACGCACCCTCAACAAATGACAGACAGCCTCTGTTTAAAAGCCTTCAAAAAAGGAGCTTCCATCAGACTCCGAGGTGGAGAGTTCCACTGTTGAACAGCTTGTACGGTCAGAAAGTTCTTCCTAAAGTTCAGCTGGAATCTCTGTATTTTCTGTAATTTAAATCCATTGATCTGAGTCCTAGTCTCCAGGGCACCATAATACAAGCTGACTCTTTTTAGAATTCCTATCCATGAGCTCACACTCAGTATTTCCTGAAATTTCCTGAAATCACCTCTCCTAAAATCTAGAATGCATGTCTGACTTCACTTAGTTTCCCTTTTCTTCTGTACCACCAACTCCAGGAGCACTTTGTCACTCCAAGCATCCCACCACTTCTACTTCATTTACCGGGTCCTTCGTGTTGATTAAGATCAGATCCAAAATAGCCGATCCCTTTGTTGCTTCTTCCACCTTCTGGGCAATAAAATTATCTGCAAGGTAGTGAGGAATTGGTTGGACTCTTGGCATAGTTTGTTTTTCAACAAATATAAAAATTGTTGAAATTTCCTATTACTATTATATCTTTTCTTTCTGCATGTTTGCTCATTTCATAGAATCATAGAGATGGAAGAGACCTCACAGGTCATCGAGTCCATCCCCCTGCCAAGAAGCAGGAAAAACACATTCAAGGCACCCCTGACAGATGGCCATCCAGCCTCTGTTTAAAAGCCTTCAAAGAAGGAGCCTCCACCACACTCCGGGGCAGAGACTTCTACTGTTGAACAGCTCTCACAGTCAGGAAGTTCTTCCTCATGGTCAGGTGGAATCTCCTTTCTTGTAGTTTGAAGCCATTGTTATGTGTCCTAGTCTATAGAGCAGCAGAAAACAAGCCTTGTCCCTCCTCCCTATGACTTTCTCTCACATATTTATACATGGCCATTACGTCTCCTCTCAGCTTTCTCAAGGAAGGCTTCATCCAGGTCTTCAGTTTAGCTCGGAAGTCTATAGTAGACCCCCCACAACTATATCTTTGTCAGTCCTTGCTCCCTTAATTCATATTCAGGATTGATGTTTACAGGTGCATACATCCTTAACATAAAGTGCTACACCACCCCTTCTCCTATTTTTTGAAACATACTATATCCATACCCATCCAATCACACAGAGATCTGTCCTTTCTGTATCTAATACAACAATGTACTTTTGGCTTATCACGTGACATATGGATGACTCCTCCCAAACCATCGGATGTTCCCCATGTTACTGTCTCTTCTCGCCATTTTTGGTAGATCTTGTGCAACCACACAGCTTCCTAACCTCCATCCAAATGAAGAAATGTAAAAACATATTTTGAGTTTAGGTATGTAGGTCCAAAATGGAAAAAAAAACCCCCAACAACAACAAAAAGGAAGAAGAAATGAAAATAAATGAAAATAAAAGTAAATGAAAAGAAACGAGAAACCTATAGTCTCTAAACCAGTTCTTTCAATGAGAAACCCACAACCTGTCAAACCATTTCTTTCAATGGGAAACTCATGATTTGTTACACCACTTCTTTCCATGGAAAACCATGCCAACACATTGATGGCAATTTAGCCTCTGCTTAAAAATGTCCAGAGCACAAGATTCTGCCACACTAAGACAACAATACATTCCAACAGCTCTTAGTGTCAGGACGTTCTTCCTAATGTTTAGGTGAAATCTCCTTTCTTACATTTTGAATCCATTACTATATTTCCTAGTCTCCAGAGCAGTGGAAAACAAGCTTGTGCCACCCCACCCCACCCCACCCCCCGCAATATTGCATCATTTCAAATATTTAAACATAACTATCATGTCTCTCCTTAGCCTTCTTTTCTCCAAGCTAATCATACCCAGCTCCCTCAGCCGCTCTTCACAGGGCTAGGTTTCCAATTTTTTTAATGTTTTGGTTGGTCTTCTCTGGACACATTCCAGCTTTCAATATCCTTCCTAAATCACAGTGCCCAGAATTGGCCACAATATTCCATGTGAGATTTGACAAAGGTAAAATAAAGTGAGGCTCTTACTTTCTTTGTTCTGGACACTATACTCTCCTACTGCTGCAGCCTAGAATTGCACTATCTATGAAGACCAGTGACCCCAGGTATTTAAATTGGGTGGCCTTCTATAATAATAATAATAATAATAATAATCTTTGTACCTCGCACCCATCTCCCCAATGGGGACTCGGGGTGACTCACATGAGGCCAAGCCCAAACAGCAAATCACAACAAAATAAAGTCTTTAGTGTTTGCCCAGTAATTTGAATTGGTTTTTTTCCAGTTTGAAGACCACATTAAAGATACTCTGTTTTGGATATGTCCAGTTGAAGTCCATTTTCACTGAGTCTATCACTCCATGTCTGCCGCTGGTGGGCGAGTTCTATGTCATCTGCATATAGGAGTGTCCAGGGATGAATAGTCTGCACATCTTCGGTAGCAATGTCTATGCAGAGTATGAATAGTAATGGTGAGAGTGCTGATCCCTGATGCACGCTACCAGTGATGTTGAAAGGTGGTGAAATCCCTACAGGGCAGCAGACCATAATTGTTGTATTATTGTGTAATAGCTTTATCCATGTTACATAGTCTTCTGGTATTCCATGTGACAGTAGTGCTTGCCAGACCAGGTTATGGGGAACCCGATCAAATGCTTTTTCCAGATGAAGGAATGCAAAGTGCAGTGGCTTCTTCTTTTCCTGATGTTTCCTACATTTCTCCTTGTTGAAATTCATTTTGTTAATTATGGCCCAGCTCTCTAATCTATTGAAGTCATTTTGAATTCTGATCCTGTCTTCTGGAATATTAGCTATCTTTCCCAAATTGGTGTCATCTGCAAGTTTCATAAGCATGCCCTCTTAACCTCGGCAGCACGCTGTGAAGCATTTGCAAAGTTCTTTGCGGATAAAGTCGCTTTGATCCATTCCGGCCTGGATACCATGTTAACGGCAGTCTCTGAGGATGTAACTGGAGCACCTGCTTGTCCAATTTTGATGTATCAATTTCAATTGGTGAAACCCGAGGATGTGGACAAGATACTTGGAGGAATGAGAGCCACCACATGCATCCTAGACCCCTGCCCATCCTGGCTTCTAAAGGAGGCCAGAGGGGGATTGGCCGAGTGGGTGAAGGTGGTGGTCAATGTCTCCCTCCAGGAAGGAAACATTCCAGCAAGCTTAAAACAAGCTGTGATAAAACCGCTGTTGAAGAAAACATCACTGGACCCCACTCAATTCGTCAACCATCGGCCTGTTTCCAATCTTCCCTTCTTGAGCAAAGTCCTGGAACGTGTGATGGCCTCACAACTCCAGGTATTCTTGGAAGACACGGATTATCTGGATCCGGCACAGTCTGGTTTTAGGCCGGGACATGGTACCGAGACAGCCTTGGTCGCCTTAGTGGATGATCTACGCCAGGAGCTTGACAGGGGGAGTGTGTCCCTGTTGGTTCTGCTGGACCTCTCAGCGGCCTTCGATACCGTTGACCACGGTATCCTTCTGGGACGCCTTGCAGAGATGGGGCTTGGAGGTACTGTCTTGTAGTGGCTCCGGTCCTTTCTGGAGGGCCGATCTCAGAAGGTGTTATTGGGAGATACCTGTTCAACCCCACAACCATTGTCTTGTGGGGTTCCTCAGGGCTCAATACTATCTCCCATGTTGTTTAACATCTATATGAAGCCGCTGGGGAAGGTTATCCGGAGTTTCGGAGTGCGGTGTCATCTGTACGCAGATGATGTCCAACTCTGTCACTCCTTCCCACCTGCTACTAAGGAGGCTGTTCAGGTCCTGAACTGGTGCTTGGCCGCTGTGTCGGACTGGATGAGGCACAAGACAGAGGCACTCCTGGTCATTCGACAGGCCGAACAGGGCATAGGGTTACAGCCTGTGTTAGACGGGGTTACACTCCCCCTGAAGATGCAGGTTCGCAGTTTGGGTGTGATCCTGGACTCATCGCTGTGCCTGGAACCCCAGGTTTCGGCGGTGACCACGGGAGCATTTGCACAGTTAAAACTTGTGCGCCAGCTGCGCCCGTACCTTGAGAAGTCTGACTTGGCCACGGTGGTCCACGCTCTGGTTACATCCCGTATAGATTACTGCAATGCTCTCTACGTGGGGTTGCCTTTGAAAACTGTTTGGAAGCTGCAACTAGTCCAACGGACAGCAGCCAGGTTGATAACAGGAGCAGCATTCAGAGAGCACACAACTCCTCTGTTGTGCCAGCTCCACTGGCTGCCAGTTTGCTACCGGGCACAATTCAAAGTGCTGGCTTTAGCCTTTAAAGCCCTAAACGGTTTGGGTCCTACTTACCTGTCCGAACGCATCTCTCCCTATGAACTATCGAGATGTTTAAGATCATCTGGAGAGGCCCTGCTCTCGGTCCCACCTTCTTCGCAGGCACGACTGGCGGGGACAAGGGACAAGGCCTTTTCAGTGGTGGCTCCTCGGCTTTGGAACGCCCTCCCTAAAGAAATCAGATTGGCCCCTTCCCTCCTGATGTTTCGCAAGAAAGTCAAGACCTGGCTATTTGAGCAGGCATTTGTTGATGAAATATAAGGCTTAATTGGCTATATGGAATGACGACGATGCGATGGAAACTGATTTCAACATGACGCTGAGGCTGCAATTGCATGTTTTTAATTGTTAAATTGTTATTATATGTGTTATGTTTTGGGGGGGAAGGGTTTGTCTTGTTGCTGTGTTATATTGAGGGCAGAGACTGCCTGTGTAAACTGTCCCGAGTCGCCTTCGGGCTGAGAGGGGCGGTATAGAAACGTGACAAATAATAATAATAATAATAATAACCTCCATCCAAGTCATTTATAAGGACTTTGGGCCCAGGACCAAACCCTACTGCACCCCACCCAGGGCCGTAGCCAGGATTGTGTTTGGGGGGGGGCTGAGTTTGGTTTGGGGGGGGCTGAGACTGGGTGGAAGAGGGTCTACCCTAGCAAACCTTTTGTATTGTTATCCCAATAACCCCATTAATGTGGGATATAATGAGCATGGTGATCAGATCATGATATGAATAAACATAACAGTTTAAATAATGTACCAGTAAGGTCTTTTCGCGGACCACACTGAGAATTTCGGGGGGGGGGGGCTGAAGCCCCCTTAGCCCCCCCCCCCCCGGCTACATGCCTGACCCCACCAATCAATTTTTTCGAGGATGAATAACAACCACCGGTGAACAACCTTTGGGTTTGGTCACTTAACCAATTACAGATCCACCTAACAATAATATTGCCTAGCACATCTTTTACTAGCTTGTTTCCAAGAAGACCATTAGGAACCTTGTCTTACAGAAATCAAGATATTAGCTATCCGTTCCAATTTAGTATCTGCAAACTTGATAAGCATACCCTCTAAACCTTCATCTAAGCCATTCATAAAGATGTTGAACAGCACTGGGCCCAGGACATAATTCTGCTGCATCTTTCCAGGATGAACTGGTGTGCACCCTTTGGATTCAGTCGATTAACAAATCCATCTAAAAGGATTATTATATCTAGCCCACAGTTTCCTAGTCTGCAAAAAGATCATGGGGAACCTAGTCAAAGGCCTTACTGAAATCAAAATATGCTACATTCCAAAAAGATCATGGGGGACCTTGTCAAATGCCTCACTGAATCAAGATATTAGTTATCCTTTTTTAGTCTGGTGTCATCTGCAGATTAGATAAGCATGCCTTCTATTCTATCATCCAAGTCATTGATAAAGATGTTCAATAGCACTGGACCCAGGACAGGACCCTTTGACACCCCACTGGTCACTTCTCTCCAGGATGAAGAGGAGCCATTGGTAAGAACCCTTTGGGTTCAGCAAATTTCCCAATCCATCTAACAGTAGCATCATCCAGCCCACATTTTACTAGTGTCTTTGTGAGAATGTCATTAGAAATCTTGGCAAAAACCTTACTGAAATTGAGATATGTTATATTAACAGCATTCCCTTCATCTACCAAGAGAGTTCTAAAAAGGTAAAGGTAAAGGTTTCCCCTGACATTAAGTCTAGTCTTGTCTGACTCTGGGGAGTGGCGCTCATCTCCATTTCTAAGCCGAAAAGTCGGCATTGTCTGTAGATGCCTCCAAGATCATGTGACTGGCATGACTGCATGGAGGCCCATTATCTTCCTGCAGAAGCGGTACCTATTGATCTACTCACATTTGCATGTTTTCAAACTGCTAGGTTGGCAGAAGCTGGGACTAACAGCGGGAGCTCACTTCACTCCCCGGATTCAAACCACCATGCTTTCGGTCAGAAAGTTCAGCACCTCAGCGGTTTAACCCATTGCACCACCAGCAGGGCCGTAGCCAGGATTTTGATTCGGGGGGGGGGGGGCTGAGTCTGAGTGAGAGAGGGTCTACCCTACCAAACCTTTTTTTATTGTTATCCCAATACCCCCCTTGCATATGGGATATATTGAGCATGGTGATCTGATCATGATATGAATAAACATAACAGTTTAAATAATGTACCAGTAAGGCCTTCTCGCGGACCACCCTGAGATTTTTTTGGGGGGGACGACTGAAGCCCCTCAAGCCCCCCTCCCCCCGGCTACATGCCTGACCACCAGGCAGCCTGAAAGTTCTATATAAGTGTTCATTTGGCATGACTTGTTTTTGAAAAAACCATGTTAACTTTTGTGAGTACGATATTCTTTTCTAAGTGCCTACAGACTGTATGTTTAATGATCTTGTCTAGGATCTTTCCTGGGATTGATAGAAGCTGTGGAACATTATATATTTTCTAGTGAATGTACTTGAAGCCCAGTGCACTGCTCTTGCTATACTGTTACAGATGTAATCAAAAAAAGCAGTGAAATAAAAACTGGTTTTGATCAAATATAGGAAAACTGAATGGAGTCATATTCCCACAGGTCTTGGTGAAGCTCCATCTTTCACATGCCACTCTTCAACTCTATGTGTGATGAATTATGCCATAAGAGGTTGGTGTCCTACTCTTTTTCTCAGCTTGGAAAAACACTTTCTTCATTAGTCCTTGTACCCTTGTTTCAAGTTGGGTTTTCAATCCTCTCAACCTCCTAAGGTTTGGGTCTTGTGGGCTACACTGTCTTTGTTTCTGACCATTCTGTTTCAGAGATGGGGATGAGGGAAGCTAAGGCAGTGAGTAATCTGAAACAGTTCCATAGAGTAGTTTGTAAGTCAGCATAGGGTGGCCTTTTCATTCTTCATTACCTTTTTCATGGGCTCCTTTCTCACTTAGTTGTGGCAAAGAATATAAACTGTTGAGGAACAGGGGAAGGGGTGGGAAGAGGCATGTGTGTGCATGTGGGGCGGGGGGAGGTCTTTGTTGTGGATCTGGCCCTGTCGGGTACAGGACAAAGCCAGTTTTTCCCAAGGACAGAAAGAGGACAAAGAGTAGCTTCCTTTAAAAGGAGCGATGGTGCCTTCTTACTGACCTTTCCTTGTTCAAGGCAACATGTTGTGGCGTTCCTTCACAATGGAGAACATTCTGCTCTCTATGTACTTGGCAAATGTAGAAATGGGATTTTTTTTAAAAAAAACCTTATTGCATGAATCATGAATTATTGGCAAGGTGTTTGAAGTGACTCCAAGATTTCTTTTTGACTGACTTGCACTTTCTCAGGAGATTTGTGTCCTTTTCCTCTGCTTCACCCTTGATGTGAAGAGGCTGGACTTGGAACACATAACTGAGTCATTTGGCCAAGGCATTTTCTCTTTTGAAAGCTGTTCCTAGAAACCACTTAATCTTCCTGCCTTCAGGTTTTTTTCAGGAGAGGGCATGACTTTCATCAAAGAGAGGCTGGATCTTCTACAGAAGAACAAAGGCTGGCATCCCACGGTGCCCATTGTCTTGTCAATACCCTTCAAACACAACCAGGTGAACACCACCTTGCCTAGTAGGAGCAACTCCAGTCTCTTTTTGTTTTGTTTTGTTTTGTTTTGTTCAAGTGTCACCTGCTACTTTTGCACTCAGATCAGAAAGACCCCTTTATTCCTTGGATTTGGTGAAGTGTAGTGCTGTCTCCAGCTCCCTCTGCTGACAGCCCTGTTAATCCAATTCTAACGCTCTCTTGACAGCAGCAGCAGATCCTTCCCTTGTGAAAGTTGATCATACTTCGGATAACAGTTCTAACATTGTACTTACTGAATTTTCAACTTGGGGGGCTCTTGCTTGAAACTTTCCCTGCCTCCTTAAACCTAATAACCAAGCCTCATGTGAAAATATTTCTTTCTCTCTGGTGTGTATGTGAGCTACCCCCTATTAAAGCAGTTTCACTGAGGCCACGTGAGTGTTGGCAGCCAAGTGCTTGGTTCAGCATTTGACATTCCAGGCACAAAAGAGGCTTGGGCCTCACAGCAATGCAGTCAGCATCCCAGGCTTTGTCTCCTGAGCAGTTACATCCCAGATTTACACTGGCACCGTCTCCCCCTAATGCAAATTCTCGGTTCCTCATTTGGCCTGGGAGTCCATCTCTATGCCTGATCTGCCAAAGGCATCGCTACGGGGGCTGGTGGTGCTCGATGGATTCTTTAAAGACAGAAACAGCTTTGTGTCTATCTAGAACACCAAGATCAGGGGCACAATATAGAGAGAGCATTGCTGTAATTCTGCCTGAATTGTTGGTTGTTATAAAATGGGGTCACATCCTAGGCCTGCATGGAAAAGGCACAAAACCCATGAAAAAGAAATTATTACAGCCAGCAATAAACACTCAAACACAGCCTCCCCCCTCCCCATTTTTAACCTCGAATGTCCCCATACTGGGCTTTTTGGCATTGCTGAATCTCCCAGCCTCAGTGCCCAGTGATGTTTTGTGAAGCAAATTCATATGATTCATACACAGAACTCTTTCTCCCCATGAAGCTGATGCCTGATAAAGTAGATATGGAGGGAGCAAATGTGGCAAGAGTGTCACAGTTGTGACTAAGTAGTGGTTGTGACTACCAAATTGTCTGCTTTGAAAATCTGGATTATATGGAAGGGTAGAAGGGGTCTAAGTAACTACTTAGGCCTCTTCTACACTTCCATATAATCCAGATTTTCAAAGCAGATAATCCAGGTTATCTGCTTTGAACTGGATTATATGAGTTTACACTGCCATATAATCAAATTCAAAGCAGATCAGGACAGTAGATAAGGAGCAACACTCAAAAACAGGGGAATTCCAGACAATAATCAATCAGGGCCAGCAAACACCTTCCAACAAAGGATCCCCCAGGCAGCATCAGCCAGGCTTTGAAGCTGCAAGGCCATTAAATGCTAACCATGCTAGCCAATTGCAACATTAACACTTGCCTCAAACAGACAAGAGTTCTTTCCCCCACCCTGGACATTGCACAGATATAGAAACCTCACTTGCCTAGCTTCCAACAGACCTCTCAAACTCTGAGGATGCCTGCTATAGATGTAGGCGAAACATCAGGAGAGAATGCTTCTGGAACATGGCCATACAGTCCAGAAAACCCACAGCAACCCAGTGATTCTGGCCATGAAAGCCCTCAACAACTCAAAGCAGATAATATGGATTTTATAGAGGGGGCCTTAGGGACCTTTCATACAGCCATATAACTCAGAATATCAAGGCAGAAAATCTCATATCGGCTTTGAACCGGGTTAGTCCACACTGCAATGTATTCCAGTTCAAAGCAAATATATGGGATTTTATTCAGATGTGACTAAGGGGCCTTAGTTACTCACTGTAACTGTTTCACATTCACAATTGCTACTTAATCATGTTTGTGACACTATTGTTATGAATGTTAGCTCTCCCCCCACCCACTGCTATATTGGAGAGTAGGTGAAGAATGTTTCCATTAGGTTTGAGCAGGCAATGAGAATTACTTCGTTATGAACTAAGTATCTGAAAGAGGAGTCAGGTCAATATTCTTACTCTTGTAAAGAAATGGGTTTGTTTTGTTAAACAGCAAAATGCTTCCATAGGGGTCAAGAAAGTACACCAAATTGTATTAACTGCCCTGGTCTTCAGTTTTCTCTTGGAAACTGGGCTTTTAAAAAATTGTAATTCTTCCCTCACTGGCATAATCCAGTTTGGAGAATGCACATTTGCCCAAATCTGATCTGAACCTGTTCCTTGCAGGGTCTACACTGCCATATAAAATCCAGATTATCTGCTTTGAACTGGATTATATGGCAGTGTAGATTCATATAATCCAGTGCAAAGCAGATAATGTGAATGTTATATGGCAGTGTAGATGAGGCCTAAAACAGCTGGAGCCCTGGACGTCAGGACAACTTGCATTAGCGAACCATTCAAAAACCCACCCTTGTTTTCAAGGCAACTAAAAGATCATTGTTAGTCAATTTCAAAAAGACATCAAATGAGAAATAAAGCAGGAACGGACTCCTAGGGCCCTTCTATACTGTCTTATATCCCAGGATCTGATCCCAAATTATCTGCTTTTGTAGCACCCATGGGTTCGTTCGTGCCACTGGGAGGGGGTGAGGCGCCGGGGGTCCCGATGCCATTGGGACCCGCACAGGCTGAAGGGGACTCGGAGGACGAGTTGGAAGGCCCAGAGCAAGATTGGTCAGCAGTGCCTTTGCCCAGTTCACCTGTAGAGAGTTTAGCATGGGATCTCGAGTGGGAGCATTCTCCCGGGGAAGGAGCGGACCAGGTGGAGATGGGAGGCAGCGAAGCAGATAGCGGAGATAGTTATGAATTCCCAAACGGCCGAGGTTCCCAGGACCTGGCCGAGCAGCAGATGGAGGCCAGCGGCTGGGAAAGTTCGGGGGGAGGCTGCTTCTCAAGGAGATAGCGATACTGAACTGGAAGAGCGGGGCCGTTCCCATAACAGACGCAGGGACATAGAGCAGGGCAGGAGGAGCTGGCATCTGTCCCTAGACCGTCACCGTTCGGAAAGTAGAGACTGGAGACGCCGGGCCCTAGATCGTCGTGGGCCCGGCCGAAGGATTAAGAACGGCCCCGTGGGAACTGATCCTCAGTTCTCCGGCCACGTCTGATCTGAAGGACGTGAAAGCGGAGTGAATCTTGGAGCCTGGTTTGGCTCGCCCTGGACCAAGACCTTGCCTTGTTATTGATTCGCATTGCTGCGGATACACTGCTTTGTTCCGGAGTCAATCCGGAAACTTTGCCAAGCCTTTTGCCACGTTTGCTTATGGAACTATCTTTTGGAACTTTGCTTTCTTAATTGGACTACAGCTTTGCTGATTGCTTTATTCTTTGATCTCTTTAAGAGAATTGCCTTTTGGACTTTTTATATTCAATAAAACTAGTTAGCCTTTGCTACGTCTCCGTGTGTGTGTTAAAGGGGCAGTACTAAGTCGGTGTTCGTGACAGTTGGCCGGAGAACTCCTCGAACCCCTTTTTTGCACCACGGGACGTACCCGAAACCGCCGGCTGCGCACCAAGGCCCCCATTGTCTCTACGGCCGCCATGGCGAACTTGACGGGTCCGCAAGTGGCGGCGTTGCAACAGGAGGTGGCGGAGCTGCGAACCCGAGCGGGGCGGCACCCGTCGGTGAATGCCCCGGCTCGTTTCAATGGAAATCCGGCGATGGTGGAAGTTTTCATTGCCCAGGTTCGGATGTACCTGGAGTTGCGGCCCAATGAATTTGCCACCCCCCGAGCCCAGGTGGGGTTCGTGTTCAACTGTATGGAAGGGATGGCAGCGACGTGGGCAACTCCCCTCATCAATGGCACGTCCCCGCATGCGGCGACTTTGAACGCTTTCCTAGATGCGATCCGGGCGACCTGGGGACCCCCCGTCAATGAGGACCTGGCGGAACGGGATTTAGCACGGCTGACCATGAAGGACATGACTTTGTCTCAGTATATTTCCCGTTTCCGAGTGTTGGCCAGCCAGACCAAGTGGGAAGGACCACCCCTGCGCTATACGTATCTAGCGGGACTCTCGCCCGAGATTCAGCAACAGATGTTACAATTGCCCTGGCCGGCCGATTTGGAGGAGGCCATCGCCTCGAGTTTGCGGGCGGAGGCGGCCATACAACATAAGAGACGGTGGGGGGTCGGCACGGCCGAGAAACCACCGACCAGGCGGGAGGCCGGACCGCCAATTTGTGCCCCGCCAGATCCCTGCCCCCACCGTTGTGGATGACTCAACCGATGCAACTGGGTACGGTGCGGCCCAAAGTAGATGCCGCCGAGAAGGCTCGGCGTCAAAGACTCAACCTTTGTTGGTACTGCGGGGGCCCGGGTCATTTTTCTCGTGATTGCCCCCAGAAACCGCGTGGGAGGACCCCTCGGGCTTCCGCAGCGGTGGCCAGCCCTCCGGAGCCTGAGGAAGCTCTCCAGGCGGCGGGGGAAGGGTACGGCCGAGTGTAAGAGGGTTCGCTCACTCGGCCGACGTCGCTACCCTCCCCTGAACCCAAGACTGGACAATTGTTCCTTGTCATGGTCAGCTTGTGGTCGCCCGAGAAGGGGCCGATGATGGTCCATGCCATGATTGACTCGGGAGCGACCAACAACTTCATTGATGCAGACTATGCCAAGTCTGCGGGATTAAAATTTCTTGACCTCCAAGAGCCCAAGGGTGTCCAGACCATCGATGGGAGAGTGTTGAAAACCGGGCTGTAACTCAATATACAGCTCCTACCAGGATGTGGACTAGCTCTCATAAAGAGGACATTTCTTTTCTTGTAACCAAGCTCCCGATTTCCCCATTGTCCTGGGCATTGTGTGGCTCGCGCTCCATGACCCCCAGATTTCCTGGGCTAAGAGACAGCTAATTTTTTCTTCCGATCATTGCCAGGGCCACTGCATGACGGCCCGGGCGTGCCAGGCTCAAGAGGTGGAGAATGTGGCCACTCTGCCCAAGAAGTATGCCGGATTTTGGGATGTCTTCAGTGAGAAGGAGGCGGAACGCTTGCCTCCGCACCGGCCCTATGACTGTGCCATTGATTTGCAGCAGGGGGCCCCCATTCCGCGGGGGCGCCTCTACCCGCTCTCGGACCCAGAGCAACAGGCTCTCCGAGACTTCCTGGATGAGAACCTGCGGAAGGGGTTCATTCGGCCCTCCCAATCCCCGGCCGGGGCTCCGATTCTTTTCGTCAAGAAGAAATCGGGGAGTTGCGCCTTGCAATGACTACAGGGAACTCAACAAGATCACGATCCGGAATCGCTATCCCCTGCCCTTGATCCCCGAGCTCTTGGAGCGGATGCGTGGAGCTAAGGTGTTCACCAAATTGGACCTGAGGGGGGCTTACAACCTTGTCCGGATTCGCCAGGGTGATGAATGGAAGACGGCCTTCCAGACCAAGTGGGGCAGTTTCGAATACCTGGTGATGGGATTCGGTTTGTGCAACGCCCCAGCATGTTTCCAACATTTCATGAATGACATTTTCCGAGACCTTTTGGACCGCTATCTGGCGGTCTACCTTGACGACCTGCTGATTTTTTCTCCGGATCAGGCGACCCATGATCGCCATGTCAAAGAGGTGCTCCTGCGACTGAGGGCCCACGGGCTCTATGCCAAGCTGGAGAAATGTGCTTTCGACTTGCGGGAAGTCGACTTTCTGGGCTACCGTATCTCTCCTACGGGCATTGCCATGGATGACACCAAGGTCCAAGCAGTGGTCGACTGGGCACCTCCTGCTAGCAAAAAAGACATTCAAAGATTCCTGGGCTTTGCCAACTACTACAGAAAGTTCATTCCTGACTTTGCCAAGTGGGCTGATCCGATCACCCAGTGTTTGCGGGGAAGGTGCCGTTCCGGTGGACGCCGGAGGCGGATGTGGGGTTCCGCAAGTTGAAGCAGCTGTTCACCACTCAGCCGCTTTTGCAGCACCCCAACCCCCGCACCCCTTTCATCGTCCAGGCCGATGCTTCGGATGTGGCGGTGGGGGCGATCCTGCTACAGCCTCAGGGGACGGACTTGTTGCCCTGTGCCTACTATTCCCGGCAGCTGACGGCTCCGGAAAAGAACTATACCATTTGGGAGAAGGAACTTTTGGCCATCAAGGTGGCGTTTGAAGTCTGGAGACACCTGCTGGAAGGGGCCAAGTTCCCGGTGGAGGTTCACACCGACCACCGGAACTTGGAGCATCTGAAGTCCCAGCGCAAATTGAACCAGAGGCAACAGAGATGGTCCCTGTTCTTTGAGCGATTCAATTTCCGCATTCACTATGTGACCCCCAAGCAGACCAAGCAAGCTGATGCCCTGTCCCGGAAGCCGGAGTATGTCCGCGGAGGGGAGGTCCCTCCGAGCAGCCTCTGCTCAAAGCGGAGAACTTTGCAGCCGCCCGAACGGCACCTGCGCCGGCTCCGGCGGCACCGCCCGGCCCCGTGGATAAGCGGCCGTTGAGTGTGCGGGTCCAGGCCCGCCAAACGGGACGACCCTTGGGTGCGCGAGCAGCTGTCCAAGGGGTGCAGGCTCCGTTTCAGGTGCGGAACGGGGTGCTCTATCATCGGGACTCTGTTTATGTTTCTCCGGGCCCTGAGCGGGGGGACATTCTCAAGCTTTGCCACGACTCTAAGGCGGCGGGCCATTTTGGGCTCTTCAAGACGCTGCAGCTAGTTCTACGGGATTTTTGGTGGCTTAAAGTGCGGAGGGATGTGGAGGACTATGTGGGATCCTGCCCTGTGTGTCACCGGGCTAAGAACCAGGGGGGCAAGCCGGCTGGCTTGCTCCAGCCCCTTCCGACTCCCTCCGCTCCCTGGAAGATGATTTCGGCCGATTTCATCACCGACCTCCCAAGTCCAAGGGTTTCACCACGATACTGGTCGTGGTGGACTGTTTCACCAAGATGGGTCACTTCATCCCCTGTGTGGGGGTGCCTACTGCCAAGGAGACTGCTGATATGTTTGTGCAACATGTGTTTCGGCTGCATGGACTTCCACAGAGCCTGGTGACGGACCGGGGCACCCAATTCACTTCCCAGTTCTGGAAGGCTGTCCAGAAGCTGCTGGGGATTGATGTGCGGATGTCCACGGCTCACCACCCGCAGACCGATGGGCAAACCGAAAGGGTTAATGCCACTTTGGAGCAGTACCTGCGCTGCTATGTCAACTATCAGCAAACCAACTGGGCGTCCTTGTTGTCTTTGGCAGAGTTCGCCTACAACAATGCGACGCAGGAATCCCTCAAAGAGACTCCTTTCTTTGCCAACTATGGACACCACCCTCGGTTCTACCCTCCGGTGGACCCGTCTGGGGACGTTTCGGAGGCTAAGGATTGGCTCCAGGAGCTCACTGCGCTTCAAGACTTGCTACGTACTCAATTGGACCAGGCGAAGGCCGACTACAAGCGGATGGCTGATCGGCGGCGCCAGGAGGGTCCTGCAATTCTGGTGGGGGATAAGGTTTGGCTGTCCACCAAGAATCTGCCCACGCAACGCCCCAGCCGCAAGTTGGATGCCCGGTTTTTGGGGCCCTACAAAGTTTTGGAGCGGGTGGGGCCTGTCTCCTTCAAGCTCCAGCTCCCTGCGGACATGAAACTCCACCCGGTGTTTCATCGCTCCTTGCTCCGCCCGCGAAGGGGGTGCGGCCTGATGTGACGCAGCCGCCTCCCCCCCTGTGATGCGGGAGGGCGGGGGAGGAGGTCGAAGTGCAGGACATCTTGGATGCTCGCATCCGGTACCGGAAGTTGGAGTATTTCATTGACTGGAAAGGTTTTGGCCCGGAAGAGCGTGCTTGGGTCAAGGCTCGAGATGTCCACGCGCCGGAGTTGGTGGCCCGGTTCCACCGCAAGTATCCTGACAAGCCCAAGCCCCGGGGCGGCCAGGGGGCCCTGAGGGGGGATAGTGTAGCACCCATGGGTTCGTTCGTGCCACTGGGAGGGGTGAGGCGCCGGGGTCCCGATGCCATTGGGACCCGCACAGGCTGAAGGGGACTCGGAGGACGAGTTGGAAGGCCCAGAGCAAGATTGGTCAGCAGTGCCTTTGCCCAGTTCACCTGTAGAGAGTTTAGCATGGGATCTCGAGTGGGAGCATTCTCCCGGGGAGGAGCGGACCAGGTGGAGATGGGAGGCAGCGAAGCAGATAGCGGAGATAGTTATGAATTCCCAAACGGCCGAGGTTCCCAGGACCTGGCCGAGCAGCAGATGGAGGCCAGCGGCTGGGAAAGTTCGGGGAGGCTGCTTCTCAAGGAGATAGCGATACTGAACTGGAAGAGCGGGCCGTTCCCATAACAGACGAGGGACATAGAGCAGGGCAGGAGGAGCTGGCATCTGTCCCTAGACCGTCACCGTTCGGAAAGTAGAGACTGGAGACGCCGGGCCCTAGATCGTCGAGGGGCCCGGCCGAAGGATTAAGAACGGCCCCGTGGGAACTGATCCTCAGTTCTCCGGCCACGTCTGATCTGAAGGACGTGAAAGCGGAGTGAATCTTGGAGCCTGGTTTGGCTCGCCCTGGGCCACGTTTGCTTATGGAACTATCTTTTGGAACTTTGCTTTCTTAATTGGACTACAGCTTTGCTGATTGCTTTATTCTTTGATCTCTTTAAGAGAATTGCCTTTTGGACTTTTTATATTCAATAAAACTAGTTAGCCTTTGCTACGTCTCCGTGTGTGTGTTAAAGGGGCAGTACTAAGTCGGTGTTTGTGACAGCTTTAAACTGGATTATATTAGTATCCACTGCCAGAAAATCTGGGATAAGAAGATAATCTGGGATTGGATCCTGGGATATAGGGCAGTGTGGGTGGGGCCCTAGATTACTCTCCTGGGCCTTAAACAATTATTATGCTGGTTTAAAAAAATGGTATTCAATAATTCGTTATCAAACAGGAACATCCCAGGGGAAAAAATATACCATATTTTCTGACATATAAGACTACTTTTTAACCCAAGAAAATCTTCTCAAATGTCAGGAGTAGCCTTATACATGGGAGTAGTCTTATACGCCGGGAATCGTCTTATAGAGCGGGTGCTGAAACTTCCAATCCAGATTGGAGAATTTGTGGTTGCCGCATATGGTGGGGGGAGCTCAAAAATGGCAATGGCTGTGTCCCTGCCATATGCAGTGACTATATGAAAGCATTAAGGGTGACGCTGTACAGGTACGGTAGAAGAAAATCCTGTAATCAGGATTCATAGACTTAATGCGGTCCCAATGGTTAGGTGAAGGGGTGCCTCACCGGAAAGGTGTAAGTGAAGGGCAGAGCAAGCTGCAGGCGTCCAGGGTGCCTGGGGTATGGAGAAAAGAGATAGAGTGGCTCTGGGCCCAGATAAACACACCTCTTTTACCTGTCTGGCCCACCCTTGTATCCTATTACCATACCTCCTCCTTTGCCTCTCAGATCTAGCTCCTGAAGATTGCAGTGAAGCGGTGTACGTGTGCTTTGCGAGATCTGAGAGGCAAAGAAGGGGGTACAATAATAGGAAAATTACCATATTGAAATCAAATCTGAGGCTTTAAAATTTTTATTTGGTGTGTGTAGTCTTATATGGCGAGTATATCCCAAACTCGATATTTTAACTGGAAAAGTTGGGGGTTGTCTTATACTCCCAGTGATCTTATATGCCGGAAAATATTGTACATAGTAACAGTAATAAATTAGGGTGGGAGTCTCACTCCCCCCCCCCCCAAAGTGGGGAAAAGTAGTGTATATCCTTACCGTCCTTCCTAGATAATAACCTTCTTCTACGCTCCTATCTAGTGCCAGTAGGAGTGGGGCTATCAAGAAGAGAACAAAACCATTTGGGAAGTTGCTGCATTTGAGGCACATGACAGCAAGGGGAAAGCTGGCACTCAGACTCCCACACACTTGTGCTACCAAAAGGGCTTGCAAACTAGGCACTCTCTTAGGCTGAATCCAGGCCCGGATTAACAACTGTTTGCGCCCTAGGCCACACTTTGGAATTACGCCCCCTCTACTACCAGCTCTGAAAGTTGTTGCTTGGGATCCGGGAAGGGAGGGTGGGGCCCAAGCCACGCCTGCCTTTCCTTCCTTCCTTCCTCGCCCGGGGGCTTGGGGGCCATGGCAGGGTGGCCATCTGCCGGGGGTGATTAGGATTCCCGCGCCCCAGGGAGGGAGAGTAGTGGTGAGATGCCTGGGGGGGCTTCCTTCCTTCGGGGGGGCCCTCCCTGGAGATAGAGAGAGAGAGAGACCCACCCATCTCCATCTCCTTCAGGGTCTCTCCTCCTCCTCCTCGGTTGCAATCCGTGGCTCAGGGAGAACCCCCCTCTGTGGACTTCTACCTCCAAACAGGAGGTAGTAACAGTAATAAATTGGGCCTTCCTATTGGCCGAGTCCGTGGAGTGACGCCTGCCCGGGAGGGAGGGAGGCTCCCTAATTGGCCAGCTGCCGCTCTTCAGCTTTGATCGATGGGTGTCACAAGGCAGGAGGCAGAGCCAGGAGGCGAGCTCAGAGGACTCACTCCTGGCCCTGCCCACTCCCCGCCTTTCAGGAAGGGAGGGAGGGAGGGACATCACCTTGGGAGGCAACGGAGCAAACAAGGAAGGCGGGCCTGGCGGAGGAGGAGGGAGGGAGTGATGTCACCCTGGGAGGCCCTGCCCCCAGTTGAGTAGCGGGGGGGAGGGAGGTCCCAGCCGGCCCCAACCAGCCCCAGCCGGCCCCAGCCTGCCCCAGCCAGCCCCAGCCAGCCCCAGCCTGTCCCAGCCTGCCCCAGCCGGCCCCAGCTTCTTGGCCTACGTGTCCTGCCTTGAGACCAGGCTCGTCCCTCCCTCCCTCCCTCCGGGGCCTTTGTGCTTCAACTCCTTCCATTCCCAAGGGCTGGCCACGGAGGTCTTCTTTTTTAATAAACTTTTTTTGGTCCGTGAATTGTGCCCCCCACGGCTTGCGCCCCTAGGCCATGGCCTAGGTTGGCCTTATGGGTAATCCGGGCCTGGCTGGATCTACAATGCCATATAATCCAGCATATCAAAACTGATAATCCAGATTCCAGATTATCTCCTTTGAACTGGATGATATGGATCTACACTGCCATATTCAGTTCAAAGCAGATAATCTGCATTATATATGGCAGGGTAGATGGGGTCTCAGTTGACTACTGATTCAAAGCTTCTTCCTCAGAGTGCATTACAGAACCCTAAACTCTGTTCTATTGAATTGGCTAGGCTAATTTCCCATCTATCTGCAGTTGTTTGAAGACATTTCTTCTGCCTCTTCTATGTCTGGTAATGATTGGGAAATTGCTAAACTAAGTCTACGTTGGGGGAGAGTGCTGTGGAAGGGGGTGGCTTTGAAGAACCAAGAGTCAGCACTAAAGGACAAAGCCTCGAGGAATGGTCACACACAAAAATGGAAAGGAAGACTCATCGCTGCTGTAGACGTTTTACACCCTCCTGGATTGTTCCTGCCTTGAAGTTATGATTCCAGCTTTGAATCTGCAAAGTGGAAAAGGACTTGGAATACAGCCACTTGGCATCCTGCTGTCACCTTGCGTTGCTCGCATCTCACCTTTTACTGTGGCCAGAGAATATTGGCAGCTCTGAATTCATACAGGGAGATCTAATCAGATGATTTATGCCAAAGGGGATTTGAGTGGAAGCCAGGAACTGTTTGTCAAGTGGACCCATTCCTTCATTATTAGACTATTTCCCGATCTAAAAACTCCCCTTGACTGGGTCTTATAGGTTCCCTGCCTACTACAGGGTGAAAGGCAATTCTCCCAAGGAAGTCCAAGCAACTAAACAACCAACCTACCTCACTGCAACCTATTTGGGCTCAGGAGTAGGAAATATGGGAAATATTCACCCTTCTTACTCCTGAGCCCTGTGAGCTGATGAATTATGTGCTGGGGTAAAACCCAGGGTTTAAGTCTACATCGATTCCCGGAGTGCCTTGATGACCATTAAAATGCAGGCCGTACAATGAAATAATGTAATATGTAACCAAGAGCATGGTGTGCACAGGCACCAGCTTTGTGATTTTTTTTATAAAAGCCCCAAATGAAAGAAAATGATCCAACATTTTTTAAAAAGGGATTAGAAGGCAGTTTGTCTTGCACTTCATCACCTTTGGACCCAATGAGGGAGGGAGAGCATGGAGTGCCTGCTTGCCGCTCTAAACTGCACCCACGATGCACGCTACAGTAGCCAGGAATGTGTATTTCTACAGATGATTAAATCAATACAATTTTGACAAGACTTGTTGGAACATGCTTCTTTATTTTACGCAATTCCTTCCCCTTCGTCGGGGGCATTTATCACCCTGCCTGCCTGTCAGCTAATGGAGATTGTTCTTAGTCCACACTTGATAGAAGGACGTGGTTATGATGCATGCCCACAGTTCAGCTCAGATGCCGGGGGTGGGTGGGCGGTGGGGGTGGGGACAGAGAGCTCGGCAAGCACAGGGAGCTGGACCACCTTTTATTTGGCAAAACAGGACGGCGGAGGCTGAAAATGTTTGCTTTTATTATTTATGGCTGCTTCTGCTGCTGTTGCTACCCGGCTAAATGGTCAAAGTGAACTAAGAATGCAGCTAAACCTATGAATAGCATTGCGATTACAGCCAGTATTTCCCTCAACAAAGTTTTTAATCATTCTAAATTACTTTTGGCATCAAGAAGCATCAACTGAGAGCTGTTGCTTTACTATTTATGGTGCAAGGAAGACAAATATGTGCGCAGAAAATATCCTGATACAAAATAATAATAAAAATTCCTCAGGGGAGTCCTTTGCGTTGTATCTAATTCAGCTGGAGGGGAGATGCTAGGGCAGTCATCCTTATTTGAATATTCCTTCAAATGGGTGTTGTCGTTGCCCTTGAAGGAGAACTGTATAGTCCAGCATACAAATTCTCTGCAGCTCTGAATAAAATATATCACTGGCCACCCAAAGAAAGCACCATGCTGCTATATATCTACTGTATACCTAATTATATTATATAGCATTATAAATAATAATAATAATAATACTTTATTTGTATTCCGCCCTATCTCCCCAAGGGGACTCAGGGTGGATTCCAGCATACACAAACACAAAGGCAAATATTTAATGCCTACCAACAGCAAAACAAAGATAAAGGTAAAGGCTTCCCCTTCCTATTCCGGGGGTGGTGCTCATCTCTTTTCTAAGAAGAAGAGCCGGCATTGTCCATAGACACCTCCTAGGTCATGTGGCCAAAATGACTGCATGGAGCGCTGCTCATCTTCCCACTAAGGCGGTAGTAATAATAATAATAATAATTATTATTTTTAAAAAACTTTATTTGTATTCTGCCATATCTCAGGGCGCATTCCAACATAACAATGCCAAACATTCAATGCCTACATAAAACACACAATACTAACATAAAATCCCAGGAAAACCCCACGTATGAAAGTAGCATTAAAACCTAACATCTGTAAATTAAACCTGACATCAATAAATTAAGCTACACGTAGTCAGACAAAATTCAATAATAGCATAAATCTAAACAAAACATCCACATTAGTGTACCAAAAAGGGTTCACAAAACAGTGAGGGTTGATTGTGTAGTCAAATGAACTACTGATCTATTCACATTTGCATGTTTTTGAACTGATTGGTGGACAGAAGCTGGGGCTAACAGCAAGAGCTCACCCCATCCCACACATTTGAACCGCCAAGTACCGCCTGTTGTTCCACCATGGCCCCAATAAAGCATGTTTTAGAGGTGGATTTCCTGAATGGATTGGACTAGATGCCCTTTGATGTCCCTTCAGATTATATGAAGCCAAATCAAACAGAAAAGTCCAACCAAATTTCCATCCAAGGCCTTTAAGTAATGTTTGAATTATCTGCCATTGTATCACTCAAGGCAGGGGCGTAGCCAGGATTTTGATTCGGGGCTGAGACTGGGTGGAAGAGGGTCTACCCTAGCAAACCTTTTGTATTGTTATCCCAATAACCTCATTAGTGTGGGATATAATGAGCATGGTGATCAGATCATGATATGAATAAACATAACAGTTTAAATAATGTACCAGTAAGGCCTTTTCGCGGACCACCCTGAGAATTTCGGGGGGGGGGGGGCTGAAGCCCCCTTAGCCCCCCCCTGGCTACATGCCTGACTCAAGGTTATATCTGCTTCCACTGAGGCATTTTTCCCCTTAAGACTGAAAAATGAGACTATAATTTGACAAGATGTGCAGCATGCTCTTTTAAATATTTCTGGAGTGCCCATTGTTCTTAGGAGCTATGGGCAATGAGGTTAAACTATGGGAATAAAGGTTTCCAACTAGATCACAAACTTTCTGGGGCCCAGTAGGACATGTTTCTGTTTCAGTGTGGGCTGAACAACATGCCTTATGATTATGTATTCTTAATTTGTAAGAAATTAGTTATGTTTTCACCTATTCCTGATTTTGTTAAAAGAAATAATGCAGTGCTTAGGAATTAAAAGCAAAGGCATGTAACTGAAACCAACTGCTTTCCTATTCTGTCCAGAGAACAGTTCCATTTAGCTTGCAAATTTTATATTCTCTGAAGGTAGTCTAGTAAAATAGCCCATAGTATGTATGGGGTCTTTTAGCTGAGAATGGTTTTTGGGAGAACACCTGAAGGGCAGATATGTCAGAGTTATTTGTACTTAGCGCGTGATGGACTAAAGGGTGCTAAAACACCATAACAGCTTCTTGCAACTCATGTCATACATGCTATGCCCACAATCAGGGACACTGTAAATAAAGCTTAAGCTCTGACTTTCTCCATTCACATGCATATTGGGAAGAGCTGTTCTCCACCCCCTTGCAAAATGTCTCTCTTTCTCCTTGTCAGCTGTATGCGGTTGGCCAGCCGCTATTATTGCTGTCCCAGTGATGGATGTGGGAGGTACGTATGAATGTGGTGTTGTGGCAGAATAGCAGAGAAGTGGGCTCTTAGTAGGGTGACCAACTTTCAGCCATGAATTTAAGAGAGATTTAATCATGACAAATGTTGTGCATTTTTAGTGGCGTTGCATCATTTCAGAAAATGTCCGTAAAATGAATGATGTTAAGCAAAACAATTTATTATTTATTATCTGTCAGTTAAACTCTTTGGTTGCTTTTTTTAATTTTTACAAAGGCTGCCCAGCTGTCTCATTCCACTTTTCCTCCCTGCCCTCTGTCTAGCTGGATATTTTTTTAGCATCATTAGCATTGGGAGTATTGTGAAGGAGAGCTGGAGAAACACCAATATTCAGCATATAGGGTTGCAGCAGGTTTATCTGCAAAAAAATTTGTAATAAAACCTGAAGTGGGAAATATTGGCTTACCAAGCCTGGTTGTTGCATTTCATGCATGCACATCGTTATTTATCAATGAAACTTTTATGGGAACATGGCCAAGCTCTCATCCTTCTCTTCTTCGCAGCTTGGGAGTGATCCTGGATTCATTGCTGAGCCTGGAACCCCAGGTCTTGGCGGTGACCAGGGGAGTTTTTGCACAGTTAAGACTTGTGTGCCAGCTGCGCCCGTACCTTGGGAAGTTGGATCTGGCTACAGTCGTCCACGCTCTGGTCACATCTCAAATAGATTACTGCAACGCACTCTACGTGGGGCTGCCTTTGAAGACAGTTCGGAAATTGCAACTAGTCCAACAGGCGGCAGCCAGATTACTAACTGGAGCTACATACAGGGAGCATACCACCCCCCTGTTGTGTCAGCTCCACTGGCTGCCTGTCCAATTCCGAGCTCAATTCAAAGTGCTGGTTTTGACCTTTAAAGCTCTATATGGTTCTCGCCCAGCCTACTTGTCTGAACGCATCTGCCACTACGTCCCACCTCGTAATTTAAGATCATCCGGGGAGGCCCTTCTCTCGCTCCCGCCAACTTCTCAAAGTTGGTGGGGATGAGAGAGAGGGCCTTCTCAGTGGTGGCTCCCTGTCTGTGGAACGCACTTCCAAGTGACATACGATCAACCCCATCCCTCCTGGCATTCAGGAAAAAAGTGAAATCTTGGCTCTGGGACCAGGCATTTGCACATTAGCACAATGCAGCACTTTAGATTGGATTGTAATGGCAATGTTGATGAATATGGCTCAATGCTCCTATTATGGACGGATCACTGTTTTTAACTTATGTGAATGTATATGATGTATTAATGTTAACTGTAGTTTAATGTATTTTAATGCTGAATGTTGTGGTTTTACATTGTATTTACATTGTGTTTCGGCATCAAATTGTTGTCTTTGTAGGCCGCTCTGAGTCCCCCCTCGGGGGCTGAGAAGAGCGGGATAGAAATGTTGGAAATAATAAAAAATAATTCTTCCTAGTCCTTTCTCTTCTTCTTCTTCCTTCTCCTCCTCCTCTCCCCCCCATCCTCTTCTCCCTTGTCATTTTCTCCCATTTCTTCTCATCCTGTCTTCCTTCCTCTCTTTTTTCATTCCTCCTTTTGTTCCTCCACCTCCACTTCCTTCACTTGCCTGGGGCAGGACTTGGAAGCCAACGAAGAGAAGGGGATTCTATGAGGCTTTCCCCACTTTGAGAAGGGAAGGGGGGGGAGTGGCAATCACTCATGCATAGGTGCCCCCCCCCCCATTCTCTCCACAAGCAGTGACCCCTAAGCACAACCACCACAACCTCTAAGTGAGACTGTACTTCTTTTTTATTTTTTTTAAAAGATTTTTATTTATGACAGCTTTTACAGCAAAGGATAAAACAAGGGGTGGCTGGGGGAGGGGGGGAGGGTTGGGGGTGGGGGAGAAGAATACATGGGGAAAATGAGGGCGAGACAAAGGTGCTTATACTCCCGTCCAGTCCACCGGGTCTGATAGCGGAAGGTGCCGGTCGACGGCAAGCTTCGGGCATCGAGTCTGGGATTATTTTACCTTCCCATGTGTCCCTTGGAGCTCCGGTCTAAATTCCGACCTAGTTCTTGGGGTTCACTACTTTTAAATATTCCCTGGCTTTCTTCCAATTAGTTCTATTCCTATGGTTTTGGTCTGTTACAAAACTCCTTAGAGTGTCCAGATCAATTAGTTCTCTTATTCTCAGGAGCCAGTCTCTTATGGAGGGAGGGACCCGGCTTTTCCAGTTTTTGGCGGCCTCAATTCTGGCAGCAGCTGATAAAAAGAAAAAAATCTTCTCGTCATTCTGGTCCATATCGCAGTCAATAATATTAAGTAAATAAAAGTCCAGCCTCATTTCCAGCTTTCTCTTGAGTATATTCTCTACATGGTGATGTATGCTCTTCCAGAACTTTTTGAGTATCTTGCAGGTCCACCAGCAATGCATAAAGCTGCCCTTTCCATCATTGCACTTCCAGCAGATGTCCTTCATAGAGGGATAGCACCTTGCCAGGCTCACCGGAGTGTGGTACCAATGGTAGAACATCTTATACCAATTTTCCGAGGTATTTGTGAACCCGGAGTACCTGATATTCCTCTCCCAAATTTGCTCCCACTCTTTTAGCAAGATAGAGTGGCCTAGTTCCTGGGCCCATTAAATCATGGTTTCTTTCACTAAGTCTGTTTCCGTATCCCATTCAAGCAGCTGTTTATACAAGAGATTTATTGTCTTTCTCTCTGTCTTCATTATTTTGTCCCATACTGTGTCTTGGGTGCTAAAATTCCTTTCCGCATCCTGTTTGTACCGATCCTTAATTTGGGCGTATTGAAACCAGGTCACTTCTAGGCCTTGCTCTCGCAGGTCTTCTAAAGGTTTAAGTAACCAGCGGTTTCCCGCTTTGTAAGTGAGTTGGCGGTATGTGTACCACTTGCGTGACGGGATGTCTCTCATGTGTTGGGCCTCCAGCGGCGATATCCACTGTGGTGTAGATTGGTAAAAGCGTCCCTTGTATTTTCTCCATATTCTCAGCAACGCGGCCCTCACGAAGTGATCTGAGAAGTTTTTCTCGACTGAGGCCTTGTCGTGCCAGAGGTAGGCGTGCAGTGAGACTGTACTTCTAAATATAAAAGAGATATGGCAGAGCAAAACAGGAAATAAGAGCTAAAATATGGAAGTTCTTGGGAAAGATAGAAGAGTTGGTCACTCTCTTACGCCCTGAATACAAATATTTTTAATGGAGGAAGTCTACTGGAACTCCACCCAGAGGAAACAAAACCAAAGTCCAAGGTACTTGCATTTTTACCGATTTATCACATTTTTATTCCTCTCGGGTTCAAAAGAACTCAAAGAAACATATTTTATTTTCTATACCATTTGTTCCCACAGAAGCCCTGCAATGTAGTTTACAATAAGGCTGATAAGCAGATGAAAACGTCCCTATGTGATGTTTTTTTAACTGCCGTGACTATATCCTGTGGAATTCTGGGACCTGTACTTTATTTTAAAAAATGTTTAGAATTCTAAGCAAGAAAATTAAAACTTCTTCACATAACTACAAATCCCAGGATTCCATAGAATGTAGCCATTGCAGTTACAAAAAATATCAAAGTGCTACTGCACAGCGCAAAGTGTTGCAGGTATCTTCATTCCAGTGTGACTCTGGCCCCATCTACCCTGCCATACAATGCAGCTTGACTGCATTAAACAGTGTAGACAAGTGTTTCTCAACCTGGGGGTCAGGATCTTGGGGGGGGGGTCACAAGGACCATCAGAAAACACATATTTCTGATGGTCTTAGGAATCCCTTTGGCGTAGTCATTTGGTTTCACAATGCTGTCTGGATGTAGGTGAACTACATCTCCCCTAATTCACTGTTAATTTCTCCCAAATCCCTCCAGTATTTTCTGTTGGTCGTGGGGGTTTTGTGTGGGAAGTTTGGCCCAATTCTATCATTGGTGGGGTTCAGAATGCTCTTTGATTTTAGGTGAACGAGAAATCCCAGCAACTCCCAAATGTCAAGGTCCATTTTCCCAAACTCCACCAGTGTTCACATTTGGGCATATTGAGTATCTGTGCCAAGTTTGGTCCAGATCCTTCATTGTTTGAGTCAACAGTGCTCTCCTGGATGTAGGTGAACTACATCTCCAAAACTCAAGATCAATGCCCATCAAACCCTTCCAGTATTTTCTCTTGGTCATGGGAGTTTTGTGTGCCAAGTTTGGTTCAATTCCATCATTGGTGGAGTTCAGAATGCTCTTTGATTGTAGGTGAACTATAAATCCCAGCAACTACAACTCCCAAATGACAAAATCAATCCCCTCAACCCTACCAGTATTCAAATTTAGACATATCAGGTATTTTTGCCAAATTTGGTCTAATGAATGAAATCACATCCTGCATATCAGATATTTACATTATGATTAATAACAGTAGCAAAATTACAGTTATGAAGTAGCAATGAAAATAATTTTATTGTTGGGAGTTAACACAACATGAGGAACTGTATTAAAGGGTCACGGCATGAGGAAGGTTGAGAAACACTGTTGTAGACCCATATAATGCAGTTTAAACAACATTATTTATTTATTTATTTATTTCATTTATAACCCGCCCTTCTCTACGCCCGAAGAGGGACTCAGGGCGGCAAACAAAAGGCAATGATTCAATGCCACATACTCTCTCGGCGTTACTTCGCGAATGAAGATTCTTACAAAGGACTCATCCCATGCTTTTTACAAGTGCGTTGATGACTAAAAAGGCCAATCTGAGATAGGCAAGTTCGGTTGCAGAAAGCACAGCAGAAGGTCTCCTTGGGTGATGCCACATACACAGGAACAAAAAACAACATATCAAAAATACAACAAGGCATATTGAAACAGTTACATATCAAAATACCCATATAATACCCGTTCCACATTCATAGACTGTCCAAGCCAATTCGTAGTCTGCCAACACAACCCTATCATACTCAAATTGTCTATCCGCTGCTCCACATCAACCAAACGCCTGGTCCAAAAGCCACGTCTTCAGCTTTTTTCTAAAGGAATGGAGGGAAGAAGTTGATCCTATTTCGCTGGGGAGCGAGTTCAACAGGCGAGGTGCCACTACCGAGAAGGCCCTATCCCTCGTTCCCACCAAACGTATTTGAGATGAAGGTGGGATCTACACCAGGCATGGGCAAACTTTGGTCCTCCAAGTGTTTTGGACTCCAACTCTCACAATTTCTAACAGCCAGTAGGTTTATTTTATTTATTTATTTATTCGGGTTTCTATGCCGCCTACTCCCGGAGGCTCGCGGCGGCTTACAAGAGCCAAGGCACAATAAAATACAGAACAATAAAACAGTAAAAGCAATTAAAAACAGAGCAACACAATAAACAATAACACATTGGAGCAATGGCACGATTAAAAGTGTGCGGGCCTACCCGCCGAAAGCCTGCTTAAACAAGTGGGTTTTACAAGCCCGTCTGAATGGGAGCAGGTCCTTCATTGCCCGGGTTTCGGCCGGGAGGGCGTTCCACAGCGTGGGGGATATAACAAGGAACGCCCTCCGACGGGTGGATGTCAGTC